>VZRN01001324.1:4181728-4234043 GCA_013397935.1 Dasyornis broadbenti
GGGGCTGTGTGCTCGTGTTTCGTTGTGTTTTCACTGTGCTCTTTCTGGCCTTAGCTGGGCAGGGGGTTTGACACACCGTGCTGAGATGGGACGGTTGTCACCGGCTGGGTGGCGCTTGGAGCAGGACCGCTCGCTGTGTGCTTAGAGCTGCTTTGGGAAGGGAGGAGACTGGGTCCCATGGCAGGGAAGTTGTGTCCAAATGGACAGAGCAGGGACTCTGCTTGTGATGTGGAAAGAAAGTAATGTGTGCCGAGGGAACTGGTGGGGACAACGCTGATGTCCCAGCATTGCAGAGGGCAGGGCTCTGAAAGAACCATGGAGAGGCAGTGCTGTCCAGTGCACGTAATTGCAGTGGGACAGGAAGTGAAAGCAAATGCTCACTGGTCTGAGGTACAGGTGAGGAATAATCTTAAAGTTTCTGGTTGCTTTGGGTAGATGCAGATTTCTGTTTGTATCCTGAGGAATCTGGGAGGAGGCAAAGGAGCAGCTTAAGCTGCAGGACTGCTGCTGCCTTGGTGCAATGTATTTCCTTGATGGTGAGGCTGAAAAGCAGAAATTATACAGAAGACTATCCTCAGCAGCCACTTCCAGAGGAAGGGGGGATCCAGGACATAGCCCTTGACGAGGAGGTCTTTGCCTGCCTTCAGGTCTCCTGCCAGGAAGAATTTCAGCCTTGGCTCCCAGAGCCTTGGATAGGATCTGCACCCTCATCTCAGCCTGAGATGGTTCTGCCAAGAACCATGGTGAGACCTCCCAGGGGATGACTGAGCCAGGTACCTAAAAGAAAGAAAGGATATTCCCCATCAGGTCCAAGGATGCCCATGCTGGGGATTGGAGGAATTCACTGATGGGGAAGAGGATGGTGGCATGAGCTTGCCTGAGTGGACGTCGTACCTTTTCTCTTCCTGGGCCAGAACTGTGATGCTGGTTCAGCATGCAGTTCCTGTGGCCCTGAGTGGTGGCATGGAGAGGGGGATGCCCATGCCCATCCTGCTAGAGAACGTGTGGGACACTCAAGTGGGTGGTGCTGCCTGCCCACCCGTCCCTGACAGGCTGAGCCCTGTATGTCAGGGAAATGCTGAGCTTCCTCCCCTCCTCTTACTTCCTTCCTGATGGGAATTCACTACCGAATTTCTTGCTGCTTCTCCCCACCTTGCAGCACAAACACATGTCCCTACAGGGATAGCCAGAGGGGCCAGACAAGGCAGGTTAGACCATGGGGGCTGCATTGCTGCAGACCTTTGGCTCCTGTGGCACATGGCGAAGGGTGGCAGGGAGCTCAGGACAGAACCTCTCCACACTGTTCCTGCCTCTGTGTTCAGGAAGGGTTTTACTTCCTGAGCCTATGTGTGATAATTTCAGGTGTTTCTGGCTGCTGACAAACTTCTCACTGTCTCAGCCTTAGGCACTGACCTTCCTTCAGAACCTGCACAATGGAGGCTGGCTCCGTGGTACGGGCAGTCTTTGATTTTTGTCCCAGTGTCTCTGAAGAGCTACCCCTCTTCGTGGGAGATGTCATCGAGGTGTTGGCTGTGGTGGACGAGTTCTGGCTCCTCGGCAAGAAGGAAGGTGTCACAGGTAAGAGCTGGAAATACCTCCACCTGGGTCCACAGAAGTGCCAGCTAAATGTCTACTCCATGAACATACCTTCCCTTAGTGGGACAGGACCTGGTTTGATTTACTAAATCTTTCGTGGGACTTTGACTGGAACTGAGAGTGCAGATTGCCACTGGTTTCCTGCCAGCTTTGTGTCAACTATTCAGACAGCCTGTGTGTTGTTTTTTTGAGAGAGATTAGTGGAGGGTCATTTCTCAAAGAGATGGGAGCATCACAATACTGGTTGTTCCATTCTCTGTGGAGAGACTGCCCATTTCCTGGCTAATTTATGTGCTGACCTGCTGTGGTGGTGGAAGGGGAGAGAGGAAACAGATGCACTGAGAGTGGAAATGCATCCACTCTGGAAACCAGTCCAAGTGACCTTGTCAGTGGGAGATAGAACAGCAGTGACTATGTGTCCCCCCAAACTCTCTGACTGAGCCCCACTTCCTGCTTTCTGCTTCAAAGCGTTTTCCTGCACAAACTGCCATCGATATCTAGGTGCCTAAAGTGGTGTGCAAGTATCTTAAAGCTTTACGGGGGGTGTGAGAAACTTCTGAAGCAGCAGAATACTCTTAGTGAAACACTAAGAGTCTCACAGTCTCTGTTTAGGCAGCTCTTTCTCATCTTAATCCTGATGTTAAGATGTGTGAGCTCTTGGGAGATGAAAACCAGGCCACTTCAAAGCATAAGCCTGCCTCTGTCTTCAGCAAGAGGTGAGACTGGTTTGATCCCTGGCTGAAGCGATGGGGCTGCTATTGCAGCAGCAGTCTGGTCTCTCCTAACAGCCACAAGCTGTCTGCTATCTCAAACAAAGGTGGACAGGAGCACTTCCCTCCTGTGCTCCATGTAGCTGATAAGTGGCATTGAATGAGCATGTGCCTGATGCTGTTGCTGCTGCTGAAGTCACTGGGCAAAAATTATGTGTGCAGTTTTCAACAGAGTTTTGTCTCCCAGAATAAACTGTGATGTTGTTCCAAAGAAGACAAAGCTATTAAGGAATAATAAACAGATGTATGTTGTAGCTCAAAGATAAAGAAACATGCTAAAGTCAAACCGAATGTTTTTTAATGACCTTTTAACTCAAAACCCAATTGCATTCTTCCTTCCCTTGGAACAGCTGTTGTAGTTTTCTGCCCAGCTTTCTAAGTTAAAGCTGTAAGGATTGAAAAAGCACTTTGGAATAGAAGCTGTGGAGGTGTTGCAGCCTAATACTCATTACTCTGTGGAATAATTACTGTTAAGTCCATGTACAGTAATTCCTTTCTTAGGGCATTATGTTGTTTCCACGTACAGAGCAGGAAACTAAGATAAGGAAAAAGAGAGCTGGTTAAGACTGGAGGAAGCAACAGAGTATAGCAAATGCCAAGCTGCCTTAAACACAGTGCAAAGCCCTGGGTGTCTAGAATGTGAGGTTTCCAGGTTTTATTACAAAATACTGGGTCATCCAGACCCAGAATGCTGGATGTGGTACCAGCCCATGCTTCATCATATCCCCTTGCCTGAAATTATATAGGACAGACATTTTTAGTGGCTTTTGCAGTGAGCTCTGCCAAGTCCTATGCTCCCAGGACTGAAATGAGTATCTGACTGGTATCATGTGGTGGCCAGCAAGTGTGCGATGGTGAAACAGATGCACCAGGTGGATATGCCCATTCAGAAGACACTGGTCTCGTGATCCAGCACTACTGGATCTCTAAGTCTTCACCATGCGTCTGGATTGGGAGGGAAGAGATAAGGGCAGGGAAAACCTAGTATGTCTTTTCCTGGAAACTCCATGCTGATGGCATAGTCCCAGTAATGCACACAGCCTGTGGTTGCCTGGAGTGAGCCAAGGACTCAAAGCTTTTTGTTCTCTGTTAGCTCTTAAGCACTTAAAACCCCAGGAATTCCTGACTCCCAAACTCTTTCTTTTTCCACCAGGTTATTGAGGTGCCCAGGGTAACTGGGTATTTTCCTTTAGCAAGAGGTGAATAGACAGCAAAATCTGGAAGGAGTGTGGACATGGTCATGGGTTACAGGAAAGACTCATTGCTGATGACTCGTTCTTCTTTTAGGGCAGTTTCCTAGCAGCTTTGTTGAACCTGTGGATATTCCCCCTTTGAAGCAGGGAGAAAAACTGTTTGTTTGTACCAGTGACTTCACATCTCAAGAGCCAGGGAGCTTGTCATTGCAGAGAGGTAATTTCCATTCCCTTCCTTTGCTTTGCACCTTAAAAGCCTCACCTGTCCTCCCAGCTGGATGAACCTAGTGACAGCATCCTGCCTAGACTGACAGAAGAAAGAGGTGAATTTTCTAATAGCGCATGACATGGGTCATGTCAAATCCACCATGGTGCTCTGGGCTTCTGCCACTTTGATACCAGTTTCTCATGATCTGTTGTTACTTATGAAACTCCAAAAACTGGCATCACCTGATCATAGTAAATTTACAACTGCCTTTTAACTGATCCCCAATCCCCAAATCTTAGTCTTGTATTTGGGGGAGAATGAAAGCTTTGATGCACCTTCACAGCTTTGCAGCCGAACAGTGTATCTTAGATATACAAGAGGCTGCTGATACTTCATGCCTTACCCCCATCCTGTGCTTGTGTGAATTCCCACTGTGCTCTGACAGAGTGCCAGACCTCACCCACAGCCAGGAGGGAACATGGGGAGGCAGGAATAAGAGGTGGGAAGCAATAATGAGAGCAGTTTTGAACTGGTGTGTCTCATTCTCTGCAGGAGACTTGGTGATCCTGGCGGGGTCCCTGGCCTCCAGCTGGCTCCAGGGCCGAAGCAGCTGGGGTTCCAAGGGCTTTTTCCCCTCATCATGTGTGAGGGAGCTGTGCCTTTCAGCTCGGAGACGTCAGCTGTCCCAGAGCATTCTCCCAGAGGTGCCTGCCTACTCACTGGGCCAAGCCCAGGCCCTGATGGACCTGTCTGCTCAGCTGGAGGAGGAACTGGACTTCAGGGAAGGGGATGTGATCAACATTGTTGGTGTCCCAGAGCCTGGCTGGTTTGAGGGTGAGCTCAGAGGCTGCAGGGGCATCTTCCCAGAGGGTTTCGTGGAACTGCTTACTCCTCTGCGAGCACCAGAAACCTCAATGGATCCGGAGCCCACAGGGACTTGTGACACCAATGGGACGGTAGAGATGCCCCCCAAAGATGACAAGGAGCCAGGCAGTACTTATGGTGTTGCCCTCTATCAGTTCCAAGCCCTAGAGTCCAAGGAACTGGATTTTGATGTGGGCGACAAGATTCGGATTGTAGGCATTCTGGAGGATGGCTGGCTGGAGGGGGAGCTGAGAGGAAAACGTGGCATCTTTCCACACAGATTTGTGAGGCTAGAAGCCTCTGAGACTTGCAGGGAAAAGGTAGGTTCTGGGGATCTGCAAGGTGGATGCAGTTGTGGATTGACCATCCATCAAGATCCAGAAACCACTTGCTCTGAAGCTCCTCCTTTGCCAGGGAATGATAGCAGGGAAAAGGAGAATGGCTTGGCTGCATACCCTGAGCCTGTCACCACTTTGTCTCACAAGGCAGGGAGGTCAGAGAGTCCTCTTGGCACTGACTTGAGACAGCAACAGGCCTTTCCCAGCACAGGACACAAAGAGCCACATCCCAAAGGCACAGAGGGCTCAGTCCCCTCTAACCACACAAAGACAGTCAATGGCATTGTCTCCTCTGCTCAGCTGTCTCCCCCACAGGGCAACAGGTCTGGCCAAGCAGGTGAGCTGGAGCCTGGGGGGACCATTTCAGCCTCCCCAGGAAACTCAGAAACTCACCTCCTCCCTAAGCATAATAGAGACAGCCCCACTGTGCTCTTGCAGGCTCCCAGCTTCCCCCAAGATCCTTGCAGGAGCCAGGTGATTTCATCTCCTAACAGCTGGGCAGCATCCCAGTCCCAGGAGAGCCAGAGCAGCACCCAGCACCTAGACAATTGGATGGACAGTAAACTGGAGAAGTCCAAGTCCTGTTCCTCCAGCTTAGGAGCTGCCCAGGTGGGCCTGGACACACCGGCTGGGAGCTGGGGGGAGCGCTGCCCACTCGCAGTGCAGGGGGATGGCTGCAAGGACCTCGACTCCAAACTGACAGAGCAGCTGGCCCAGTTTGAGAAGAGTCTGTCAAGTACTGGTGCGGAGCAGGACAAGGTTTCCCGTCACTTCTCTATCTTGGACTACAGCTCTGAGAAGGACATTGTCCGTGGGTCTCCTGAGTCTGTGTCCCACTCCAGGCAGACAGAGAGGAGGAGAGCCCTGAGGCCACCCCCTCCTCGGCCCAGCAGCCTCGTGACAACCCCTGTGCACATGCAGGGTGGCCAAGTGCCCAAAGGCAGGTCTCTGTCCTTCTCAGTCAAACCCTCCCGGCCTGCACCCCGGCCTCCGGCCATCAACCAGCGGAAGAATGTGGCCCCTGCACAGCTTCAGCCCAGCACCCCAGAGCAGCGGGCGGAGGAGGGACGTGAGGACTTGACACAGGCAGGATCAGCCTCCCCCAGCTCCATCCTGCTGACTAGAATTGGAGAGGTGGAGCGAGATCTGGAGGCGTACAGCAAGACCCGTGCTGAGCTAAGCCTGATGCTGGAGGAGCAACAGGATGAGCTGGTGAGAGCAGAGACCATGGAAAACCTTGATTTCTGTGACTCCAACATTGAGAGCCTCAACGTGGAGCTGCAGGAGTTGAGAGGTGAGTCTACAGCAGCATGGGATGGGGGATGCTTCAGGACCACAGGTGCCTCTGCTGTTTTACAGGCCCTGTTAAAGGCAGTCTTTCCTACCCTTCTTTAATTCCTGATTTTGGCCATTTTGTAAGCACTGTTGCAGTACAAATCATCATAATTTTGCTTTGGAGAATCACAGTGTCTTTCTCTGGATATCCCTTTGCCCTGGTCTTCCCCACCCCCTTGTCCTTCCAACTCTCCCATCTCCTCTTCCAGCCCCACCATACATCCAGAGCTTTCATCTCATCCACTCCCAGTATGCCCATGATGGAAAGCAAAACCACAGCTGCTGCAGTTCCAGCCTTCCTGCCTCATCCCCTCTTATCTGTAGAGGAATAAGCAGCAGCTTCAGCTGGCTTTGCTGGTGGTCCTGCAGTTGAGATTTGAGTTGACATCTATGGTGTGACTGCTCTCAACCTGTCAGGGCACTGGGTTTCCTATGGTTTCTGCCCTGGTGGTGATACAGACCTGTGGGGGTTTGTCACTCAGATGAGAAGGGGTGCAGAGAAGGGGCCTGGGAATGGGATGGATTAGTGGGCAAAAAGTAAAGCCTGCCCCTGTGCGCCTGCCATCTGTGGAGTCCAGGACAAGAAAACAGCACTGTACTGTTGGTAACAGCAACAAAGGGCTTTCAATTGTGGCATATATGTAGCTGAAAATGTGACTTTTGTTCTTGCACCCCTGAAAATTTACTCAGGAAAGAGGAATTTTCCACGATTATATCAGCACATTTGGTCTCTGAAACCTGAAGATGCCATGTAAAGATCAGTGCTCTTAATTACATTACACTTGATATTGCAGTAGACAAATGGAAAGATGGCACCACATACATCTCCTCCCACAGACCCTTCCCAGGCTTCTCCCAGGAGCTCTGACACTGCAGTTCTGTTACTGAAACCCATGATGTGCAGGAAATGTGGGCACTGCATGTGGGAGGTAGAGTAAAATGCCAGCTCCTGCCTGGGAATTACTCACTCTGACTTTATTGCCTCCATCCTCCCACTTCTTAATCAGCACCAGGGAGCCCAGGCACTTTACTGCACGATCATGTCTGATGCAGAGCACACAGGAATGAAGGCTGATATGGGTGCACCAGGAAAATGGTGACAAACAGCCTCCACGTCCATGGTGTGTAAGAAGGATGCTTGGAAGGAGGCCTAGAGGATTTGAAGCTAGATGAAATAATTTCAAGGTAGGAAGAGGAAAATCTAGGCTGAATCTCAAGGGAAATTTTCTGATGGGATGGATCTTGTTGGGAAATGTCTCCTACTGTCCCAGAGCTTCCTGCCAGAGGACTGATCTTGTGGAACCTGTGGCCAGTTGGTTCCTGGAACTGGAAGTTTTAGGCAGGAACGAATGCACTATCCTGAATTATCCTCAAGTTAGTATTCCTTCAGTAGTCCTAGGGGATTTTTCTCCAGTTTAAGACACCTGTCTAGTCCTGTGATAGAGATGTGTCCTACCCAAGCTCTGTCATGTCCCTCCTGACACCTCTTGAGTGTGGCAATTCAGCATGTCTTGCTAGCCCAGCTCTAGTACAGCAGGCCAGAACAGTTACATGGTGTTGCATCAGCTCAGCAAAATGTGTTTATGTCATGTCTGAGGCATGACCTCTGCCTTGTCACTGTTAGGAGAACATGGAGGCACACTGGAGGCAGAAAAGCTATCTCTAAGCTCTGACCAGCAACCAAAGCAGGGCTGGCATAGTCTTGGGGGAATCCAGCCCCTAAATCTATCTTTTGGGAAGCCAAAGGAATAGTAGAAAATACACGGTTTTCTATAGTAAATGTTTAAAATTGTCAGGGTGTTTTTTTGGTGTGTCATGTGAGCACGCTGGGCTGATCTGTGAGCACACTGAGCTGATCATCAGACTGGGGCAGGATTAGCGCTTGCCCTCCTGCAGTTGGAGTAGGAGAGTCCATTGGTTTTATTTTTGTCTTCTACCAGCTGAGAGCATGGGCTGTGTATTACTAACAAGTGTTGCAAGAACCTGAGACATGGATGACGTCCACAGACTCTCACACTCTCTGTCAAGGGCGTGTTGTGGTCGTCTCTTGGTTTCTTACAGGATCTCTGTGTTTGGTGTGGAAAATTGGGAATATATTGTGCCCTGCAGTGAGAGGCATTACTGGAGCGCCTCTGAAGTGTTTCTATAGCCTCCTGGAAACCTGTTTTGTGTGTTGGCACCAGACTCCATAACCCAGGTAATCCCTTCAAGCCTGTTCCTGTCAGCACGTGGACCAGCTGTTCCCCCTGGAGCAGGGAACCAGGCAGCTGTGGCCCCATGGCACTGTGTAGGCACTGCTCTTGCAGGGAGCAGTTCCTCTCCTGATCTTCCCGTGACTGTGCGTGAGGGCTGGGAAGAGGATGGGCTCAGCATCAGGGTTGAGACAGGGGCAGCCTGAAGGCCTCAGTTTGCCCCAGCGAGGTGAGGAGCAGAGCCTAGGCACTTCTAGACCGTTGTTGTCTCCATGCCATCAGGGGTGGGAAGGCAGTGGAAGAAGATCTGGTATCCCACCTCTGGTTTGTGGCTTCCTGCAGTCTCACACATGGTCTGTTTCCCTTCCCTGAGGACATTGGTCTGGGGCAGGGCCTCTGCATGCTCCAGTACCCTCCTCTTCCCTGCCTCAGAGCTGCCTGTGGAGAGGCTTTGGCAAAGCCGTGGAGCCGGTTTGGGCGGTAACGGCCTGCCCAGCCTGGCTCCCCTCCTCGCTCAGGGCTGGTTACTGATTACTTTGGGCAGCAGGTGGAGGAGGCCAGGGCCGGCAGTGATTGGGCCCATGCCTTTGCTGACTGGTTTCAGGAAGCAGCACCTGCATTTTACTTGGGACGGGAGTGCTGGAGCAGAGTGGAGGAGCGGCGTCAGCGCAGGGTTGGGCTCAGGGAGCAGAAAGTGAGGGGAGTTGGCCCCTGCGCCACACCCAACAGGACTGTGTGCACCTATCCTTAGACGAAACACTGTATGGAGGATCCAAGACAAGAACCACAGCTCCTCAGCTGGGAATATGAGGACTGTTGTCCCGTACGGAGAAAGGACGTGGCTGGCTGCAATGACAGACCCAGGGCAACAAGGAGGCAGTACCCAGGCAGCCGAGGAGCAGACAGCGGCTGGGACAGTTCCAGGAGACAGGAGGGCATCTCCGTGGACCAACAGAGCAGGAATGGAGACTGTGGAGGTTTATGGAGGGGAGAGATGCAGTACATGGACTGCAGGACAGCAGACGGTGCTTGGGAAGGCAAAAGACAGGATATAGCGGGCAGAAACTACAGGGTGTATGAGAGGGAGGGCGTTCAATACAGAAACCGTAGTTCTGACATAAGAGAAGGGTGGAACAGAGAGGACAGAGTACCTGGGCAGTATAGGGAGAGGGGAAGGCAGTATGAACAGGACAGAGACCTTGGAGACTGTAGGGAGGGGGGAAGGTGGTATCAGGACTACAAAGATCCTAGGGACTACAGTGAGGATGAAAGATATTATAGGAAAAAGGAAATATGGCATAGGCAAGAGAGGGACTCTGGGGAGTACAGGGAGAGGAGAAGGCAGTATAGAGAGGATGGAGGCAATCAAGTATGTAGGGAAGGGGAAAAGCAGTATAGAGATGATGGAGGCCCTAGGACATACAGAGAGCAGGAAAGGCAGTGTGTAGGTATCAGGGACCAAGTAGACCAAGAAGACATTGAACAACACAGGCAGCACAAAGGCCATGCCATGGACCACAGCAGTCCAGACAGAGGTGGTGAAGTTCCTGCATTTGCAGACAGGTTCTTGGGAGATGGTAGCGTGAACCTGGGGTCAGCTACCTGCTACACACAGTTCAAGACATGCATCGTTGACTACGACGGCTCTGGGGAGCTGGAAGCAGAAGCCCCAGGACCTGGGATTCCAGCCAAGAGCAGCAGTGGAGCAGAGGACACGAGGGTACGCATGGGCCGGCCAGATTGGAGCCAGGTCTGGGAGCAGGAGGCCGAGGAAGCAAACAGGGTGGGCTCTGTGCTGCAGCGAAACAGCTTCTACAGACGGACGACTCCCAGTACCCTGCGGCACTCGGAGTTTGTGCAGACCAGGAAGAAAATGCAAGGTACGCAGGGAAATGGTGGGCAATTCCCTTGGGTGTGCCTTCACCCTGCCCTGGCACCAGGGGCAGCACTGGGACTCTGGAGCACGTGGGTGGCCAGCACAGACAGGCTCTCACAGGAAGGTTCCTCACTGGGACTTGCAGAAATGACCATCATTTTGCAGAGGTCCAGGTGGGAGGGAAGCACAGGTGTCACAGATTCAATGCTGTCCTTTCTGTTGCTCTTGAGTGTTTTATATACACCATAAAACTTGTAGTCCTGGTTTGTCTACTCTCTCAGGGCCCTGAGGAGGTTCTTCATGAGGGAAAGGGTGAGATGCTGGGGTTATTCCCACTGCCTATTTTACTCTTATAACCCATCATGAATAAATTCCATGTGTAGGAATGAATTCCTGACCCAGAGCATGAGTATGGCAGCTGTTCACAGGCAGCATAAAGCAGAAAATAGAGGTAGCTGTTGTAGCACTCAGACATACGCAGAGAGCAAGTTCTTAGAATTGTGTAATTCACCTGGGCAGGACAGTGAGGCACCTGCACGTTGAGGGGCTGTTGCATGGGAATCTCTTGCATCACCAGCCCCTCAGTACTGCAGTGGTCCCTAGCCTGTGCTACAACAGTTGCATGCCCTGTGTCCTTGGTCCCCAAGCCACCCCCAGGTCTCCAGTTCCATCAAACATAACCCTGAAGCTGGAGAGATACCAAAGTGGAAGGCTTAGGCTGTCTTGGCATGGGTGAAATCATTCCATTGATGGTGTGGCTGTGTCAGTCAGCTGCAGATAGATTTGTGCAGCTTGGCTTCTTGTTGCAAGAATATTAGTGTGGGGAGGGGAAATGGCAGCAAGGTGCTGGGGTCTGGGCAGAGGGACAGAAGGAGCCCTTCTTGATGGACAGGTCTCCATGTGTCTGAAAACCTGTTTGTTCCTGTGCCCTTTCTGCCAGCATCTGTCTCATGTAGCTGTGTGTATGAACTTTCCGTGAAGTGTTAGTGAAATGCAGAAGAAAACAGTGCAACAGCCAAAGCGCTGGCAAAGCTGGAGGCAGTGACTACCTTTGCCTTGAAATCTGTCCTCTGGAGATATTTGATTAAGCAGGCTCTGATGGCTGCATTACTGCACTCTCAGGCTGCCCTGTCAGGACAGGACTTTGCTCAGCTGTGTCCCCAGGGTGAGGAAAGGGAGAGGCTTTGCAGTGCCAAGACGTCCAAAGGGCAGCAGGGGAGCCAGGAGGAGGCCAGGAACAGAGTGGGACGGGAAATGGTCCACAAAGCCTTAGGAAGATGGAGCAGTGCTGGCTTGTCCAGCTTTTGCAAGGGTTGAAAGGACAGACTGCAATCCAAGTGAAAGCCTTTGCTCTTCAGGGTTATAGGATTTTTCCCCACTGTGGCAGGCTCGAGACATGGCACTAGCTGTGAGAGGTGCAGGGAAGGATGCCCTCATCAGCAGCACCAGTGTCCCACAGCAGGAAAGGAGGGATGAAATCTTCAGGTATTTCAAACACTGTTCATCCTGTGGCATGTTTCTGGCTGCAATTGTCTGTTACATTCCTCCTCCTGCCCTGCTAGGGCACAGTGCTGGACCAGCAACAACCCTCCTTGGCATGTAATGCTTTGCTGCTGTAGCTGCCTCAGTGTAAGATCCCACCAGCACTTCCCCAAAAGAGCTCCCATTATGCTTGGCAGCAGACACCTTCTGACCCAGCTGGCAGGAAAAAGTCAGCTCTGGTTCTCCCTCAGTGTGCTCCAGGTGCCTTTTCTAATGCTGTCTACTTCTCTCTCACAGGTTCCTCCTCTATCCACTGAGTAGCAGAATTTAGGACTTGAAAGTCCCAGCAGAGATCACAGAATCATAGAATGGTTTGGGTTGGAAGAGGCATTTCAGATCATGTAGTTGCAATGCCCTTGCCATGGGCAGGGATGCCACACATTAGATCAGGTTGCCCAAGTCCCCATCCAGCCTGGCCTTGAACATTTCCAGGGATCTTTTCTGTAAGCAGTGTTATCACATTTTCAGATTTCTCTACGGTGTAACCAGGTGACAGCTACTTGGTTAGAGCACCTCTGCTGGGATGAGACTCAGATGTGACTGCCTGACACATCAACAGGAGAACCCACCTGTCACAGCTTTGCTGCTTAGTCACCATCACTCTCAAAGGTTTTGCATTCTAATGTGTGCATTTCAGCTCTGAACCCCAACCTTTTTCTCCTAAATTAGAGTTTTTTAGTGGATGGATATTCTTCTCAGGCAGGTACTGTAATTAAGTCATTTTTCAGTCTTCAGTTCTTTGTAGTGAATAGAGTCTTAAAATATCCATGTCAAAGACTCACAGGGAAATGTTTAAGTGTTTATTATTCCTGATGGTCACTCATTTTGCACCTCAGACTCTTTTGAAACAGTAGACTTGGGTGAAGCATTCTGGGTGAGTGTCAGCACTAGTTTACCTTGCTGTGTTCCTGTGCCTTTATCCAAAACCCTAACCAGCCTTTGCAACACTCAGGGAGCCCCTGTTGAATTTTGTCTGATCAAGCAAAAGAATTACTCCCTAGAATACAATCCTGCGTGTGGCTGCGTTTCTTGTTCCCATTAATACATTTGTCTGTATTAAACTTGCTCATTTTGAATAATTCCATTTTATTCAGGATAGCTTGGATCACTCAGTGACTCATATGCCTCACCTTTATTTTTGTGATCCTGTTGAATTGATCTTCAGTTCTCCACATGACAGCAGTGATTTTCCCTTTACTTTATTATGTGGAATTAACTAAATACAGTCTCTGGAGAACCTGTTTAGAAATGTCCTTTTTTCTGGATAGTCTCCAGTGGCAGTAGGTTTTCAAGGTACCACTTAGCAAGATCTTCTTTTTTCTTTTTAGAAAGAAATAAGCAGAAAATTAATTGTATAATTCTACCTTTTTGCCAGGTTTGCAAAAAATCATACTCTTTCTGCCTACTTGTGGGATTGTGTCATTGTAGGGTTTATTTGTGCTGGATGGAAATAAAGGTCTATTATAAAGTAGCATTTTATTTCTTCATTTAAAAGATGAAAACTGAATTCTTAATTCTACCATCCATGGGTTTTTCTTGATGACTTTCTATTCTCATTTTTCTGTGCTTCAGAGTTCCTGGTGTGTTGATTATCTATTGTCTGGTTTTCTTTGTTCAGTTATATTTGCTGTCTTTATTGAAGCATAGATGCAGGACAGATTTTTCATTAATACTGGTCTCTTCATGTTTTTTGGATTACCTATTTAAAACATCCTTTTATAGAACCTTCAGTTTTTATTCTTTTTTCCATCAGTATTTTTGCTCATACTTTTGTTGATGCCCTGCCTTAGCTTTAGAAGCTTAGCTCCGTCATATTACTTCACTTTCTTTCTGTGTGTCAGTCAAGTATTGGATCATCCTCTGCTCACGCTGAATGCCATGGGGCTGTCTGGGCAACCACAGGCTGGCTGAGGTGATGGTTGTGGTCTTATCTGGCATAGAGACATGCCCACCAAACAGACTCTGCATTAGACATGTCTGAAACACCATGCCACTCCAGTAGCCCTGGAGAAGCATCCCCACTCTGTTCCTGTTCAGCTCGCTGGTGTATTACCAGTGTCTGAAGTAAGAGTTTTCACCCCAGCCAGATCCTGCTCCTGGCAGTGAGTTTGGCCTTTTGCTCAAATTATTCATTCCCTGCCCTAGTTTCATTGCCTCCCCTCTCATGGTCCGCAGTGGCTCCTCCCCTCCTGGCCTCCACATACTTCAAATATTTGCAGCTGGTTTGTTTTGTCCTGAGTCACTGCTTGACTGTGCCGAGTTGTGGGCCTGGGGCCGGGCTTGTCTCGCGGCTGGGTGCAGCTCCACTGGAGATTCCTGGGATTGTCCTCGGCTGCTGATGGGCTGCACGTCCCTCTCCAGGTTGTGTTAGCACCTGCCAGGCTGCGCCGAGCCAGAGGGATGCCAGGTGAGCCCTGAGGAGGAGCAGCTGGGGGGCCATGCAGACCTTTGTGTGAGCTCTGCAGCATGGTGGACATTCATCCCATTGGATCTGGTCTTTGTGGATCATCTCTGCTCCCAAAGTGGGGCAGGGAAAACCTCTAATTGCATGTGTGCTCCCCCTAGGAGGTTGGTAATAACAATTCACGTAAAGTTTTCGTTAATTGGAAGAAAGTTGATGACAGTGGCATTTCTCAGACAAGCAGAATGAGCCATGTGATTGCAATAGCAAATCACAGCCTCCCCGGGAAGGGCAGAGGTGGGAGTTTGCTCCATCTTCACACCTCATTGCCAGGGCTGGGTTACTAGCTGGTGTTGGATCTCTCATGGGTGAGCAGGGGTACTAGCAAAGCTCAAAAGCAGGGGCTCCTGGGAGGTTGTTTCCAACCATCAAACTGAGGAGAAACAGGAGAACAAAATCTGAGTCTCTGAAAATTGTGATTGAGAACATTGTTTTTGGAAATGTATTTCTGAATGCCTATTTGGCAACTGTGTAATGGGTAAACATGAATTTGTCACTGTATTGGAATTTGGTGGCTTCATTAGAAATACCAGTCGTATTCCTGCAGGCCAACAGAGCCCATTCTAGCTGTGGTGTATGTCTTAGTGCCTTCAAAGCTGATGGGCATGATGAACCAAATTGAAAGGTAGCATTTAAATAGAAAATCTGTAACATAAAATGGAGATCTGTGTAAAAAATGCTTACTAGATGACTAAAACCCACAGCTGTGAAATTGGTGGGTTTAGTTAACTGCTTAATAAGCCTCATTTAGGGAAAGCTGCTATTAGACATACAAGAATGTGTGACAAACAGGAAAAAATAACTTGATGACAATTCACTGAGATAATATGAAATACCAAAAGTGAGAGTTTTGAAATGCAGCAGAAACAAATACTAAGTATTATACATATTGGTCAGATATAAGAGCCAAATATTAAAAATAAATTCTGTATTTGAATATTTTGAGCTGCAAGCGTTTGGAAAGAAGCAGGACAACTTTTGAGTTCATTGCTGAAAGAGGATGCTGGGCTAGTGATAAACAAGAATCCTAAGACACTTGACTGCAGTGTAGCCTTGTTTTGAAGGAATCTTGAAATTTTTAGAAAGAGCAAGAAGGCCAGAGGAGAATTAATTTGTATGCGTTTTCAAAATAATGCAAATACTGATACAGTCTAAGTAGGTAGAACTGGTGCCCAGCATTGTGCCAGGTCGACCAAGCTGAGCTGATGACTACTGTGGGCTTAAAATCTGTGCAGGGAAGGTTTTAATTTCCCTTCCACAGGCAGGGACTTGGGACTTGCCGAAGAAGGGTGTCATGGAGCTGGCAATCTCACAATTGTGGATTGAATCCTCGCCGCAAGGCACTTTCTGTAAGGGCCTGACCTAGATTTACTTTCTTGGGGTTTGCTTGGTGGAGTGTGGGGAGCTGCTGCGTTTGCCAGCAGCACTGGGCATCCCCAGCTCTGTTTTGGTGAGCTGAAGCCAAACACATGGTGTGACTGCAATTTAGCTATGGCTAAGGCTGGGAGCACAGCAGGATTGTTTGGTGGTGCAGTAAACTCCTGAGGTGTCCTGTACAAAACTTAACATGGTGGCATTTTGCCTGGGGTTAAATATAAAATCCTATTCTTTGACAAAAGCAAATGTAATCTTTTCCATTTGTCTTCCCAAATGCTGCTGCAATGGTCATTTCTGGCTGCGATTTTGGCTTGTCTTCATTTTCTAGATTCTTCCCAGCCCACCCCCTGCACCAGTATCATCTCACCTGCCCATCCCCTCTGGGTTTCACACACCTGTTTGCATTGCAAATTAACACCTTCCTGTTTCTTCCAGGTTGCCTTCCCACTTGAGCTTGCTTTGCTGCAAAGCAAATGCCATGCCTTTTTAAAAGTAACTCATTTGTTGTTAGTTCATTAACTCTCTGAGCCGCAAAGATCTGTGGACTGTATTCTTTTGGTGTTCAGTTGTCCCTCCTGTACGTTTTTCTGCATATATCCTGTTCAGGCTCCAAGTGCTATGTCTAGGGATATCCCTGTGGGTGATTGTGGAGAGCCTTGCACAGCAGGACCCAGTCTGCTGTTGAGACTTTGCAGATGCTGTGGAAATGCAAAGAGCAAAACCAGTTAAATCCAGCATTTGCTCCCACATCCTGCTGGATTCCTGCTGTATTTGAGTTGATAAAGTTCATCATCAGGGTCTGGTGGAAAGCGAAGACAGTCTCTGATGGGGTTAGTCTTAATGATACTTGCCAGTAGGAATCAATGAGGCTTTCTATTCCCAATGATAGCTTACTAAATTTAGTGCTGGTTGTGCCCCTGAATCCCCCTCCGTGGAGCTGATTGTTTTGCCTCTCCCCAGGCTAGATTTCAAGGTAGGGCAGGCAGAGATGCCAGCTCAGAGAGATGGGTATCTTCCTTCCCATATCAAGGGCACCTGAGAGTTTCAGCTGGGTTTCCCATTTGCCAGGCTAGCAGTGGGATGGTTTTTTCTTTCTGCACAGAGGCTCAGTGGTTCGTCCTCAACCCAGGTAGCCGTAAGAAGTTGCTGTTTGGTGCTGATTCTTCTGGTTTATGTCGCTGCTGATCTGCAGTGGGAGGGGCTGAAAGGCCTGGCATGGCTTCAGATAATCATGGGCTGAGTCAGTGTCTCATCTCAGCTTAGGTGTCTTTTCTTTCTTGGGTTGTTTCAGAGTGAAGACCCTGACCTGGGAGAGCAGTGGGCAGGATGCTTAGGCTGAGGCAGCAATTTTCCCATCCCATGTTTCATGCTGCCATGCTGGGTACTGCCATCACCCCGCAGGGCACACCTAGGGGCTGCCTGCAGCCTGCCCAGCACCTGGGCAGAAGCGGCTGGGAGCATGGGAGGTCTCTTGGGGCTGTGCACAGTAGGTGCTGTGGTACCAGGGTAAGTCCCAAGCCCTGCTGGGTGTCCCTGGGATTAAGCAGGGCTGAGCCCCTGTTGCCCGAGGCTGTCACCGGAGAGGTCAGCGAGGTGGAGATCTGGAAGTGCTTGTCCTGCAAAAACATTCCTAGAAATGTCTGAGCTGGGGCACGTCTGCAACTCTAAAAAAAATTCGACTGAGGGAGGGCAGCTGGGGCTCCGTGGCAGGCGGCCCTTTTGTGGTGAGGCAGGCTGGGCACCGCAGGGACCTCCATGCTGCCCTGAAATAGGGGAGACCCGAATGTTGTTGGCCTCAGAGAGGTGACCAGGGAGGGGTCGGAGAGGGGCCCTCCCGCGCGGGGGAGGAACATCGTGGCGGTAGTTTCGGTCAGAGGTTACAGCCTTTAATCGAAGGCAGGTGGGGCAGAGCGCGGAGGGGCCCAGGAATCTGCGGAGTGATAAAATGTCTCAATGGAAGTGGAGGGGGCTGGGCCGGCCCGGGGCCGCAGGTGGGAAAGAAAACCAGGAGGAGAGGAGGCGGCGGCGTGGGGAGGGGAGCGGCTGGACGGGGCCCAGGGGGGCAGCCCGCAGCCCCGGACCGTGCGGGCGGGGCCGGCCAGTCCGGCTCCCCTGGCCGGAATCCAGCTCCAGGCTTTGCTGGCGGCAGTACCATTGCGGTGCCCGGGGTCCTCCGCGGCCATTGAGATGGAAATACCCCGGGCTGAAGAATGGGGACCGTGTTCCCAGCGTGAGGGAGGGGCGGCCGCCATTCCCCGGCAGCGCAGCGGGGGCTTCCCTCCGTGTCTGCAGCTTCCCGGAGCCGCGGAGTTGGAGAGCGGAGTGGGAGAGGAGCCAGTCCCCGGCCGGCATCAGGGAGACTGTGTGGAGCAGGTTTGTTGCCCGCCGCGGCCGTGCCGGGACTTTGCAGCGTTCCTGGGACGGCGAGGGTGGGCTATGGGAGTAGCCGGGTCTCCGTGCAGCCCTGGGGATAGTCCCTCTGGAAAGGCCCTTGGACAGGCTTGGTCTCTCAGTAGTGTTGTTTCTCAGTCTCACAGGTTACGTGTGTCGCAGTCCAGGTGCTATTTGTCTCCTGTCCTTGCTGGAGCATGCTAATCTCGCTTATATGTTTTGCAGAGATGACTCTCCTGTCCTCCCAGACACCGTCGCTGGAGCCGTCCTCGGCCGCCACTGAGAGTGCAGAACAAAGGATGCTGGAGAAGAGGGCCAAGGTTATTGAGGAACTGGTCCAAACAGAGCGGGACTATATCAGAGACCTGGAGATGTGTGTGGAGAGGATCATGGTGCCCCTGCAGCAGGCACAGGTAGGAGCTGGGGAAGGAGGGCAAACTGTGGTGCAGCACTGGTGGATTGGGGTAAAGATACTGAGTCCATTTAGTTCTCAGAGGCGACCAAGCAGCACGGGAACCCATAGAGGAAATTCAGGCTGTTTTAAGGGGACGAGAGTGGTTCCCACAGCTCCCTGCACTCGTTGCAATAGCCCATCTGGTTTGAGATCCTGCTGTGCTCTCATCCTTGCTGGGAGCAAGAGACCTGGCAGGAAGTATAATAGATTGATTTCCTGGGGCAGGAAAAGTTTCTCTTCATTTGGTTTATAGGTTAAATTTATTGACAGGAGAAATAAAATATGGGGTCTTGGCATGGGGACAAATTTAGTGGGAGGAGGAAGAGAATAACAGGTGAGCAGAGGCAGGGATGGAATTACTGGGAAAGAGGAGGACACTGTGGTAGGACACATAAGGAGTGAGATTTTCAATGCACTGGAGGGCGAGGGAGTGTGTACAGGAGTCACTCTGATGAGAGGAGGGCACACCAGGTATCTGCTGTGAAGCTGAGGACTGATGGGTTACAGGAATGCTGTTGGGTCTGACTGGGACATGTTCCCCATCCAGGACATCTCTTTTCCCATTCACTAGATGCAGAACATAGACTTTGAGGGCCTTTTTGGAAACATCCACATGGTAATTAACTTCTCCAAGCAGCTGCTGTCTACCTTGGAGGCTTCAGATGCCATTGGTATGAATTCTTCTGTTACCTTTTCTCAGACGGCTGGGATGGGCATTGCTAGTGGCAGGGCATAACAGTTAAAATGGTGGGAGAGGATCACTGGGACTGGACTTTCTCCCTGCTGGTCCCTGTTGCCACTCATCAGTCCAGCAGCGAAGCCAGGGAGATCCCAGGGTTGCCCCAGGGTTCACTATGCTGAGAATCAGTGCCTGTAGCCCTCTGTGGCCCCTTGCCCCAAAGCATTACCAGCTTGTGCTGTTCAGGCCTTGGGCTGCCTGTGCCTTTGCTCTTTGGCTTCAGTGACCAGTGTCTCCACTACTCACCCCCAGGATACGTGGATTGATTGAGCTCTCTGTGCTGGTAGGTAATGAGGAGGGGTCCTTGCATGCTGTAGTGGCACTGTCTTCTTGAACTGTGTGTGTGGAGTGGAACTGGATGTCTCACCATGAGGCACACCAGTGTTTTTGGAGGCAGCTGGGGACCAGGAGACACTGAAGTCCTGCTTTGCTGCTGTCTGCAGGGCCAGTGTTCCTGACACAGCGTGCAGAGCTGGAGAGTGTCTACAGGGTGTATTGCCAGAACCATGATGAGGCCATCGCACTGCTGGAAACCTATGAGAAGGATGAGAAGACACAGAAACTACTTCTAGACCTGCTGGATAGCCTCAGGTTTGAGCCACTGGCTGTGGCTGCCACCAGGCTGGGGTGGGGGATCATTTTCCCAAATCCCTGCCCCTCTGTAAGAAGTGTTTGGACAGTTCAGGTGGTGACTAGAGAGGGTCTGATGGTGCGTAGCTGACCAGGCTCTGGATTCAAATATAGGGAAACCTGTAGACATCCTTAAAACCTGCATGGAAGCCACCAAGGTACAGAGAAGGTGGCATGTCCTGGACTGAGGGTTCCAACTTGTGGAGGTAAATGCCCCAGGAGCCAGCAGTGCCGATGGCTGCTCTGGGAGGACAGGGCTGTCCACTACCCTGGCAGCTTCACTGGCAGGGCACAGGCACTGGCTGTGGGATTGCACACCTGCTGCCCCATTAACCCTTGCTTTTCTTTGTTTTTTGGCACTCTGTGGGCTGGCAGGAGCCTGTACAGTGAGTGGTAAGTGCATCCTTCCTCTTAGTCCCTGCTTGTGTGTTGGTCTGGCATTCCCTTGTAACTAACCTCCTGTCACAGGCTGGGTGCATGCTGGGGGGCCCTAACAGTGCCTTGTGGAGCCAGGACTGGGAGGAGAGGGGTGTCTGTGGCATGATTGCAGCAGAGGCAGTGGGTGGGCTGCACAGGCAGGCAGCACAAGTGATGAGGTGAGGGAAGGTCTTGGGCAGGAAACAGGATTTGGGAGCCCTCAGCCCCAAGGAGCCAGGAGAGCCCTGCAGTGACTGTGGTCCTGCAGTCAGTTTGTCCTGCACTAGGGGACAGATCTGGGCAGTTGGATGGTGGAACAGCATCTGAAATAAGTGGCTCTTTGGCAAACGTGTGGCTATGCTTATGTGGGATTTCGTGGTGGGTCTGGTAATGGAGAGGATCTTGGCTGGGAAGGATCGCCTGGTATCAGTGAGGACCAGAAAACGGGTTGATCTGAGAACACCAGGAGTTCAGGAGTGCAGTGAGTTTGGACATAAGGGTGGCGTGACTTAAGGTACAGTGTATTTAGAGGCATTGGAGTTCTGGGTCTAGTTGGCATTGGTTTGAGGGGACAGAATTTGTGTGGCAGAGCTGGACTGACACCTGATACATCTCCTTTGTCCTGACTTTCCAGGGGTTGCACAAACTACATTAACCTGGGCTCCTTCCTCATCAAGCCAGTGCAGAGGGTGATGCGGTACCCACTGCTGCTGATGGAGCTGCTGAATGCCACCCCTGAGGCCCACCCTGATAAGGCACCACTCACAGCTGCTGTCCTCACAGTCAAAGAGATCAACGTCAACATCAATGAGTACAAGCGCCGGAAGGACCTGGGTGAGGAGCTGGGCAATGCTGGGCAGAGAGAGACAAGAGTGGGTGTGCTGAGGTTGGCATCTGCTGGCCACCACGGTTATGGAGGAAATCTAACTGCTCAGAGGAGTTTGGCCCCATCACCTTTGTTGCAGCCCTTCAAGTAGCTGCTAGTTGTAAGCAGATCCCCCTCTGCCTCCTCCTGTCCAGCCTGCCAGGCTCCCCCAGCTCTCCTTGTGTATCAAGAGCTGTGGTTCTTCCACATCTCTCATGGCCTTCAGGCACCAAAACTAGATGCAGTACCCAAGTGTAGCCTCCCTGGGACTGAACAGAGGGAGAAAATTACTTACTTTGATACCTGTTGGCCACCCTCCCCGTTTTCCCTTGGAAGCCCCTGGTTCATACAAATCTTACACTTTATTCTTTCCTTATAGCCCCACTGAAGCTGAGGTGACAGGCTGCCTGTAATGATTGCTTGTTATTTGCTTAAGCAGCAATATAAACACCTTCTGTATGTCCAGTGGTTATTGGACACCATCTCCTATGTCATCTTATGCTGGCACTATGCATAATCCTGTGGAAGAGCTTGAATGGTTTGTCTGCAAACTGTAGGGCATCTCAAGAACCAAATAAGTGGCACAGTGCTGGATGGGATGGGAGGTTATGATACAGTATTTTACAAGGGCATGTAGTGATAGGACTGGATAATGCTTTAAACTAAGAGAAAGTCGATATAGATTAGATAAGGAAAAAAGCTTTACTGTGAGGTGGTGAGGCACTGGATCAGGCTGCCTGCAGAAGCTGTGGATGCCCCATCCCTGGAAGTGTTCAAGACCAGGTTGGACAGGGCTTTGAGCAACTTGGTCTAGTAGGTGTCCTTTCCTTGCCCATGGCAGCGGGGTTACAACTAGATGATTTTTAGGTCACGTCCAGCCCAAGCTATTCTGTAATGATATGTGGGACTACAGAGGCTTGAGGAAGAGGAAAGCTAACAAGGTGATTGTTGATGAGGCAGTGTAAGATATGGGTGTTTGTGCTTACAAGGGTTTTTATTTCTATATCAATCTCTTTAGTGCTAAAGTACAGGAAGGGGGATGAGGATAGCCTCATGGAGAAGATCTCCAAGCTCAACTTCCACTCTATCATCAAGAAATCCAACCGTGTGAGCAGCCATCTCAAGCATCTCACCGGCTTTGCACCCCAGGTACTGTGCATCAGGTGCACTTAACCCTGCAGTGCTTCTCCAGAGGTATCTGCTGTCCCTCCACACCCCTTTCCGCTGTGCAGCTCTGATCCAGGCCAGCGAGTCAGTATGAGCTTAGGGTCTGAACTGTCCATCTCTGCTGTCCAGCTTGTGGGCAGGAGGGCCCCACATCTTGCACTCTGGGAGGTGCTGAGTCCTGCATCGCCTCCCTTGAAACACTTTCTCTCACAGCTGAAGGATGAAGCCTTTGAAGAGACAGAGAAAAACTTCCGGATGCAGGAGCGTCTGATCAAGTCCTTCATCCGGGACCTTTCCCTCTACCTGCAACATGTCCGGGTGAGTCAGTCTGCATGTGATGCTAAGCCCATGCGGCTCACCATGTGTGCCCCTCCTGTCTGCATGGTGTGTCCATGCAGTGCCTCTTGCCACTGTTCCTGCTTCAGCCCTGCTGGGTTCAGGTGGTCTGGGCTGTCCTGGGAGCCTCTTCTGGGCAGCAAGCATGGCCCAGCTGTGTTTCCCTGGTGCAGGAGTCAGCTTGTATGAAGGCACTGGCAGCAGGGAGCATGTGGGACCTGTGCACAGAAAAGGGAAGTGGGGACCTTGACCAGTTCCAGAAAGTGAATCGTCTCATCAGCGACCAGCTCTTCTCCAGCTTTGTGAGTGAGACTGTGCTTTCATGTCTTGGGGGTGTGCTGCAGATGGGCAGACCCTGGGAGGCTGCAGGGAGGGTAATCCAGGAGATGTGTGAGCTTTCCTGCTTAGCTCTACGCTCATGAGAGCTTTGATGTCTGTGAATTTATGAATGTGCCTGTTAGGTGTACATTTTTTCAGCTCTACCTGATATGCTACAGCTCTTTATGTGAGTGGTTCAGGTACTTTCCATAATGTTACCCATGCTGGCACAGTTATGTATAGTTGCTGTTGGAAGGAACCTCTGGAGCTCCAGTGGAGACAGTCACTATACTGTACTGGGGAGGTTGTGTGCTGTAGAGTGAGCTGCTGGTGTTCAGTGGGAGAGAGCCCCTTGTCTCACCTTTCTCACTGCACCTGTGCCCACCAGAAAGAGCGGACAGAGCGGCTGGTGAGCTCACCCCTGAGCCAGCTGCTCAGCATGTTTGCGGGACCCCACAAGCTGGTGCAGAAACGCTTCGACAAACTCCTTGACTTCCACAACTGCACCGAGCGAGCGGAGAAGCTGAAGGACAAGCGAACACTGGAGGAGCTGCAGTCAGCCCGCAACAACTATGAAGCCCTCAATGCCCAGCTGCTGGATGAGCTGCCCAAGTTCCTGCGCTTCGCCAAGGAGCTGTTTGCCAGCTGCATGCGGGGCTATGCCGAGGCACACTGTGACTTCGTGCGCCTGGCCCTGGAAGAGCTCAGACCCCTGCTGTCGGTGGGTTCCTGCAGTGCAGGCAGCACCCTGGGCTCAGTGCAAGACTAATCTGTGCAGGGCTTGTCTCTGAGCCACACTGGGAGCTGTCACATCCTGGGGGAGGTTGCCACTGTGGTTTCAGTCCCCAAGTGACCTGCGGAGGGCTCCTGTGGGGTGCTGTCAGTGCAGGGATTGCAGCGTTATGATGCAATTGTATGTAGATATAGTGAAGGCTCTGGCTGCCCCTGGAGCAGTGGCAAGAGGGAATTTGCCTGGGAGAATCTCAGGTCACAGGTTTGAGGACCACTTAGGGCTCAGTCCAGACAGGACTGCAAACCTGGATCTGATGGAAGTCACAGGCAGGACTCAGACCCCTGCCATGGTCTCTGCTGCAGCTCTTGGCCGCTTCTTCCAGCAGCTCTCACCTAACCAGGATCCCTGACTCTGCTCTGGTTTCAGTTGCTGAAGGTGTCTGGCAAGGAGGGGAACCTCATTGCCATCTTCCAGGATGAGCACAGTCGAGTCCTCCAGCAGCTCCAGGCCTTTACCTTCTTCCCAGAGTCCCAGGCAGCTCCCAAGAAGACTTTTGAAAGGAAGAACATAGAACGGCAATCTGCCCGGCGGCAGCCCCTTGTTGGCTTGGTGAGTTCCCTCTGGCCGGTGTCAGGGCTTGCAGAGCTGATGACAGTCACTCACACCTGCTTTGTTCCTCTGCAGACCTACCTCCTGCAGTCGAATGACATCCGAGCCGCCCTCCTGGCCCGCTATCCCCCAGAGAGTCTCTTCCAGGCAGAACGCAATTTCAATGCTGCCCAAGACCTGGATGTCTCCCTGTTGGAAGGAGACATTGTGGGCGTCATCAAGAAGAAGGACCCCATGGGCAGCCAGAATCGCTGGCTCATAGACAATGGGGGTAGGTGGCTGTTCTTGCCCTTGGTGCCTGCTGTGAGTCCCCTCCTCTGGTCTTCTGTGCCCCAGTCTGAGCTGCCTTCCTTCTCCGTCTCTGCAGTGACCAAAGGCTTTGTGTACAGCTCCTTTCTGAAGCCCTACAACCCCCGCCGCAGCCAGTCAGACGTCTCTGTGGGCAGCCATTCTTCCAACGAGTCAGAGCACAGCAGCTCCTCTCCCCAAAGCAATGCCACCCTGACCTTCAGCCCCAGTGGGGCAGCCATCACCTTCACTCAGAAACCCCTGCAGGACTCTGCCTCCCTGGCAGATGTGCACCAGTCCCCACAGACCCTACTGGAGGTGGACTCCTCCTTTCTGCCCCAGCTTGGTTCTGGTGACAGGACAGCACCACTGGCTGGTATACTGACATCTCAGCACTGCTACAGCCACCCCGAGCTCGACTGCAGTCCCAACTCTCGCAACAGGCACCCCACCAAAGCACGTCTCAGGCCCACGCCCTCGATGGAGGACAGAGACTCTGGGCTGGAGAACAGCGAGTCAGAGGGCAACCAGGTGAGTCCTCAGCCATCCCTGTTGGGCTGGGGATACCAAGGGATGACCCCTTTGTTTGACTGGGGACTGAATCATCCTCCTCTCTGGCAGTGACCAGGAAGATGTAGGTGGTGGAGTATGAGACCTTTTATTCCAGTAACAGAGGTACAGAGACAGGCTGCAGATGGGGGTGGGCAGAGGCCAGGATGGGGCTAGGACTTCGGCTGTTTGGGGAGAAGGACAAAAGCTGACACATTCTATGTAGTGTGATAGCAAGGCTGTGTGATGTGACCATCCAACTGATACTCCCCCCCTGTCTGGCAGGTCTACTATGCTCTCTACACCTTCAAAGGCCGAAACACCAACGAGCTGAGTGTGTCAGCTAACCAGAGACTCAGGATCCTGCAATTTGAGGACATCACAGGCAATCAGGAGTGGTGGCTAGCTGAGGCCCATGGGAAGCAGGGCTATGTGCCCTCAAGTTACATCCGGAAGACAGAGTACACGTGAGGCAGCGCACAGGAGCCTGCACCCCATGCCTTGTTCCTGCTGGGACTGCTAGGGTTCTGGGAGAGGTTGGCCAGCCCTGCAGCCCCCACTGCTCACCCTGAGGCTGTGCCTCTTACAGCTGTGCAGTGCTCCTGGGCCCCAAGACACTGGCTGCTATCACCCCTTCAGGGGAGGAAGAAGGATGGGCTGGCCAGGTAGGCAGGAGCAGGCAGTTTGTGTGAGGGCAGGGCTGAGTTCACCTGTGCTAATTGAGCCTCCTGTGTCCAGCCACAAGCAGTAGAGCAAAGCTTAGGGCTGTGGCCTGCCTGGGAGGGTAAGGCTTGACTAAGGCTGAGGAGCTGCTGTGGATTTAAATTGTGGAAGGCTAATGCTGAGCTTCTGGAGATTGTCTGTAGTCAAGTAGTATTAAAAGCAGCCCAGACCTTGTGAATGTGCTCCCTGTGCAGCAGGAGCCTGGTTTCACCTGTGTGTGCAGGACCCAGGGTGGGACATTTACACACTGCCTGGGGAAGCAGCTCTGAGGTTTGCTGGGAGTAGTTGAGCTCCAGGCCTGGGATGGGTGTGGCCTCTGAAACCCTCACAACAAAGCCCCCAGCTGGTGCCTTCTTCCTGTGCTTGGTCTCCCAGGGGCTCGGCCTCTCCAAGCTCTGCTGCTGCCAACAGCCATCAGGTTCTCATCTTTCAGGTGAGCCAGAAGCCCAGAACACCAAACCAGTGGCAGCACAGTATTGCCTGTGCCCAAGCCCCATCTTTGTACTGAGATGCCCACCTGGCTGCTCTGGACTGGGGCAGGATAGAAAGCAAAGCACAAGGGGTCCTTGAGCCTGTT
Source organism: Dasyornis broadbenti (assembly GCA_013397935.1). Lineage (NCBI taxonomy): Eukaryota > Metazoa > Chordata > Aves > Passeriformes > Dasyornithidae > Dasyornis > Dasyornis broadbenti. The sequence goes on from VZRN01001324.1 coordinate 4,208,277, forward strand.
TTTTTGAGGACTCTGACCAGAATTGCCTCACCTGTGCTTTCCTGCACTGCACTGGAGAGGGTGCTGACATTCTGGAATGGCAGGACCATCCCTGGGAGGGGTGTGGTGCCTTTTGCTGGGATGGTGTGTGATACTGCTGCCGCCATGTCCTGAAGGGAAGAAGTCCCCTTCATGGGGCAATGTGTGTATCCCTAGTACTGCTGCTCTGTAAATAAAGATTTACCCTTGGGTATAGAAGGTGCCTTTGCAAGTATTGGGATAGCTGAGAGGAGTGTCTGGCCAGTGCCAGGCTGGGGGCAAAGACCACAGATTTCATGCAGATCCTGCCAGGCCAGGGAAAACATTTCCCTTTTGCTGAGGTCCAGCATTCTGCTGCCTTGGCATTTGTGCCAGCTGCAGCTCAGGCGTGAGGAAACTCTCACAGGACCCTTCTTCATTAAGACGAAGTGGTTGCACTGCTCTCTTCCCCCAGCTCTGTGTTACATGGCAGCTGGGGGCTGGTGGAGTGTGGTGTGAGTGTTTGACCTGCTCTAAGTGGGTACCTGCTCCCTGCATGCCAACAGCTGAGGTCAGCGCAACAGCTCCTGGCTTCAGGCCCAAGAACAAAGAGGAGTCAAGAGTCCGTCAACAGTAACCATCATTCTTCTGGTGTACACAGCTATAGCATGGATGTGTGCCTGCTGCTCTCCAGCTTGTCTCCACCACGATCGGGTTTCCAGTCTGGAGCCACAGGCCAAAATCTGATCCACAAGTAGTTATGATAGCCTCAGGGTGGCACTCATTTATTTGCACCGCAATCAAAATGAGCAGTAGCCACAGGGAAGGCAGGCAGGCAGGCAGCCCTGATTTTGCTGCAGAGTAGTGTTGCCTGAGTAGAGCTGTGCCACTCAATTTGGACTGCCCAGGTCTGTGTAACCTCTGTTGGCAGCTTTCCCCACCCAAGCACTAGCCAGGTGTAAAGCTAAAATGAAGCTTACTTAGCATGCCTTGACATTAGCCTTTTAGTTGGAAGATTACGAAGTTACAAAAAGGAAATAAATTATAACATTTATTCTTAGATTAAATTGTAAATTTCATTCCATAGTGCTAAAAGCATCTTTAAGGTAGGTTCACCTGGCATGGTGAAGTACAAAAACTAAGACCACCCCCAGTGGAGGTCATGATCTCCCTGCCTGGCAGATAGTGTTTCCCCTCTATACTGGAATAAATTAGGCAGCTCCAGCCCTTTGTGTGCACAGCAGGCAGGATAGTAGCAAGACGGTAGCAAGGTTTACAGCTCATTCAAGTCCAGATCCTGTCTCTGGACAACCAGAGAAGCCACCCTCTCTGCTTCCTAGCTGCAGAGAGGCAAAGGCCTGGGCAGCTTGGCTGTGGGAGACACCAGCCCCAGCTGGGTAAGTGGCAGCAGGAGGGAGCTGCCTCACACCCTCGGCCTCTGCAGCGCTCTGCCTACAGGGCGGTGGTTTCTGTAATGGCAATGCCAGCGTCCTTCGCCATCGAGGAGAAGATGCCCTGTTTCATGAGCAGCTCCTCAGGGCTGTCGAATTCCACAATCTGCCCAGCCTGTAGCACCATCACCCTGGCAGAAGGGAACAAGAAGGCCTGAACTCCCAGCATCCGAGTGGATAGCGCTGCTGGTGCTAGCACTGCAGGCCCACCAATCCTCAATCCTCCTATGCCACTCAGTGTGGTTTGCCTCCTCTCAGCAGTGGTGAGGGCACAGCCCTCCTCCCTGTCCTGGTGGGGTCACACATATAAGGCGTCAACAGCAAATGCCTCTAGGGTCTGTTCCTGTAAAGAAGGATCCCAAACAATGTTTCTCTCCTAAACGCGTAACTACTGTATGGGCATCCTTCCTATCCCTCTTTTCTCTTCGCCACTGTATTTTACTGCCCCAGGCACTGCATCCACCCCTACCCCTCTGGCAGCATTCTTGCTTCTGCTGCTGTTCACCTGTTGCCTCATCCTATGAGTCCAGATCCCCATTCCCTTTGCTCCAGTACTGTCCCATGGTACCTGTTGCTGTCCATGATGGTGTGGAGGCGGTGGGCAATAGTAAGGACAGTGCAGTCAGCAAACTCGCTGCGGATTGTTGTCTGGATTAAATGATCAGTTTCCAGATCTACAGCTGCTGTTGCTTCATCCAGGATGAGGATCTTGGCTTTGCGGAGAAGGGCCCGGGCCAGGCACACCAGTTGCCTCTGCCCTACACTGGTGTGAGATGAAGAGCATGAGTTACTAAACAGATGCTAGCAGAGCTTCTGCAGGCTTCCTGCCTCTCGCTGCTCTGCCCCCAGCACTGTCCCTGGCTTTTCCCCGCTGACCATCTGCCACTCTGAGCACCACGTCTCTCAGCATCTTAGTCTCTGGACCACCATAGAAGGGTTGGCTCACACTATCTCCCTAAGAGCTCTGACTCCTCAGCCATTTTCTCACATCTTCATTTCCCAGATGCTTCTGTACCTCCATCCCTGGACAGCCACTTTGCTGGCGGCTGCTGTTCCAGGCTGGTCCCTGGGACCAAGAGAAGGGAGGGGAGCTGGGCCAGCACCTGCTCCTTTGCTCACCTCAGGTTCTCCCCTCCCTCGCTCACAAGATGCAGCAGCCCCTCGGGAAGGCCTTGCACATATGTCTTCAGGTGAGCCAGCTCCAGGGCCTTCCAGACCTCCTCGTCTGCGTACTGGTCAAAGGGGTCCAGGTTCATCCTCAAGGTTCCAGTAAAGAGCACAGGGTCCTGCCAGGGACAGTGCCTGTTAAGCCACACCACAGCTGGGTGTGCTGTGGGGCAGGGGCAGTGGCTCCTGGCCTCCACGTGTGGCCACATCTTGTGCACACCACTGCTTGGAGGGTACAACACTGCAGGGGAGGTGGTGACAGCCTGCCCACAGGACTTTGGCATGTCCATAGCACCCAGGGAGACACTGAGGCCATGCACTGCCTGCAGGGGCCATGGAGCAGTGGGATGTGGAAAGGTGGGGATCAGTTCACCTGGGGGATGATGGTGAGGTTCTTGCGCAGGTCGTGGAGGCCAATTGTTGCTATGTCCACATCATCGATGATGATCTTCCCTTCAGCTGCCTCCAGCAGCCGGAACAGGCAGTTGGTGAGGGAGGATTTTCCAGCCCCAGTCCGGCCCACAACCCCGACCTGTAGAAGCAGCTTTTTAGATGAGCTGACAGGGCTGAAGAAAACAGGGCAGATGCTCTCCACCTTGGTTTGGTGGGCCTTCCTGCCCTGACCATCACCCAGACTGCTTTGGTCTCTTTCCTGTATCTCAAGTCCCCAGGAACCACATCCTATCACCATCCTACCCCAGTGCACAGACTGAAGCCAAGAAGAAGAAACAACTTTAGCAGGCTCTGTAAGGACTGTAGTGAGGGCAGAGGCACCTTCTCAGTGCTCCCAATACTGCAGGTGATCCCATGAAGAACCAGGTCCAGTTCAGGTCGGTAACGAACTTTGTAGTCAACGAACTGGATCTCGCCTTTACTGGGCCAGCCACTCGGTGGACACTTTTTTGTCACCCATGGAGCCTGGGGGAGGGCACAGGAGCATTAGGGGGGTTCACTCTGCGATGATGACTAGCACCAAGCTGTGCAGCAGGCGTTTGCCTAGACCCTGGTTTCCTCACCTCATTCTTCACCTTTGTGTACTCATGGATCCGCTCCACAGCCACAATGTTGGTCTCCAACTCTGAAGATGTCCGCACCAGCCAGTTCAGTGTCTGGGTCACCTGCATGGAAGAATCAGAGGGTGCAGAGCTCAGTGGCACCCAGGAACAACCACCTCCCACATCAGCCCAGGGATTCATCCTGGGAACACACATCCCTGGCCTGGCCCCTAACACTCCACTGCAGAGACACACCCCACCTCTCTCCAGCCCTTCGAAAACTTCTCTGCAGCATCTCTGATCCACAACAGGACTGTATTCTTCCCCATGGCAGCAAGTATTCCACCCACACTGGAATGGGTATGTGCTTCCCTGGCTCTGTAGCCACTCCCCAGGTGATGGGACATCCCAGATAATCCCTTTTCCATGGATCAGAGCTAGTGGCAGGGCAGCATCCTGCAGCCAGGCCAGAGCTCCCAGAGACAACCCTGTCCTGGGATGAGAAAATGCTTTCATTGACTCACATTGAGAGCGGAGGAGACAGAAAGACCCACGATGCCTCCCTCCAAAGTGCCCTTTGAAATCACTGCTAGAAGTGCAGAGAAGAAGACCACCAGGCTCCCAACAAACTCCAGACGGATGGCCAGCCACCTGCACCAAGAGAGGACAGATGAAGGGCAGTGAAAGAGGCAGGGAGGCATCTGCCTGTGCCCAACACAGAGCTCACCAGTAACAGCAACATTGCACCAGCATCCCTCACACCCAGCCCTGAGCCCAGAGCTGTACACACAACACACATTTGTACATGTACACAGCAGGTAATTTGTGGCCGATTCTGCCAGCAGGTTCATTTACATCAGTCTGCGTCTCACACATAACCTCCTGCACTGGTAATGCCATGTATCAGAAGAGCCCTAACCGTACAACCCTCACACACCCAAATCACTTACAAGTAAGATTCAAAACCAGAGAGTGCCCACATCACACCCCTACCAGGCCTGGAGCATCACCCTCTTTCCAGAACTCACCAAGAGCATCTCAGACCTTGACTGCACGGCTCACCCTGCCTAAGCCCTGGACACTTTGCAGGGGCATACTCTGGCTTTTAAAATCACCCTAAAATGTCTCACTGCCACAGATGGTGCCCCTACCCTAAACTTCCCCAGTACCTACAAAGACCCTCAATGCTGAGAACAAGAGGGAGGACTGCAGCATCTCAGGGACCTCCCTCAGGACCCAGAAGCCCCTGAGCAGAGTAAAACTCACCTATTTGAGATTATCCAGGAATAAACACTTTTCTGATTTATGTCCATGGTACTCTCATTTTGCTTCAGGAACCGTTCTTGGTGTCCATAGGCCCGGATCACGGAAAGACCTGACACTGTCTCACCAAAGTGGGAGTAGATGGGAGACCTGGTGACAGAGTCCAGACGCCTTAGCTGGCGTGATGTGGAGACATAGAAGCGCTGCAACGAGGGACACAGTTTGGTTACCAACACAATGCCCAGCAGCCACAAAGATACTGCTCTCCACAGGGCTGAAGCTTCACTCAAGGCCCAGTTACTCACCAGCACAAAATAGTAGAAGATGCTCAAGGGAATGATAACAAGAGCAAAGAATGGAGTGGCTAGGCAGATTATTATCAGGGTGCTAATGATGCCCATGAAACAGTTGAGCCAGCTGCGGAAGGACATGGGAATGGTCTCATCCACCGTGAAGATGTCCTGAAGCATATAAAAGAGTATAGAGAACCAGTGAGTGACCCCAGAGAGAAGGAGAAGACCAAAGGCCTAATACATACAGGGTTCCTACACACTCACATGATAACACAGTGCCAGACACTTTTTAAAATATTGGATGACCTTGAATTGGTGTTATGGTCACAACCTCATTTAGGGCCATAATTCTTAGCTTGGGTACAGAAGAGTTAACAGCGAAGCCTCCTATAATCCCCTGTTACACAGACCAGCTTTAAGAACTGCATCTTCATCAGGACATAGGATGCAGGTGCAGTAATTGAAGCAGAAAGAGGCAAACTTGCAGCTCTTGAAGCAGACAGGGCAAACTCCAGGTCCATGTAGGTTGCCTCACAGCTAGCCTTGCATCCACCATGTCCTCCTGGTCTCTTCCTGGTCCTTACCTGGGCTCAGATGTGCTGTGCTCAACAGGAGCAGGGTTATGCCATTACCCAATACTCTCCAGATCTACTGGAACAAACATCTTCTCCACGTTGGGGTGTTCTCCTACCTTGGCAAACCTGTTGACAATGCGGCCGGTCGGGGTGGTGTCAAAGAAGCTCATGGGCACGCGCAGGATGTTGCTGAGCAGCTGCTGGTGCATGATGCGGGAGGCTCGCATGGCACCATGGGCAGACAGCATGGTTGCGAAGAGCAGGAAGAGAGCTGCAAGTAGAGCATGGGGCTGTCATCAGCTCCTGTGTGACACTGGCCCCAGGCACCCTTTGGCTTGACAGACACACCAAGCAGCACCAAGCCAGCAGCTCTGCAGCAAGCCACTGGGATAATCCTGCATCCCACCTTCTTGGCAGGCCACAGCAACTGCCTCCCAGCTCAGGTGAGGAACACTAACTCCACTGGAAAACCTTGGGCCTTAGCATTATTTCCAATATTATTAAGAAAAATTATCTTCAAGCTAAGGGGGCAACACACACTTCTTGGGGAAATTTATGCTGCTTTCAGACAGGCATGTGTCCCCAGTTCAGCCAGGAGCTGGAAGGAAGGCAGCAGCAGGCAAATGAACACCATGCTGTGTCCCCTGCTCCTTGCTGCACTGCTGGCTGTAGGCCTTGCAAGTCATATCCCTCCTGGACCACACAGATGAGGTGAGTGGGCACTCCTGTCCTCCCACACTCACCTTGTGACACCCCCAGTGCCCCAAAGACACCAATTCGCAGGTCCCGCTGCTGTGTGGGATAGGTCTGGTTTAGGTAGTGCTGTGCATCGTCAGTCCAGGCACTGAGCCACAGGCTGGATCCCACATAGGCAACATATTGTCCAACGTAGCCCATGACAATCCAGAATGTAAAGCACAAGCCAACAGCACGCAGGTACCGCACGTACATGGAGAACTTCACCTGTGGACCAAAGGAGCCCATCAGACTGCAGGCAATGACACCCAGCACAGCCTTGGGACTCCACCACCCTGCCCACCCAGGCAGCTCTGTCTCCTTCGTGTCTGTTTGCTGCAGTGGTGCCACAGCTGGCATCTCTGGTGCCAAACCAGCATCTCTGAGCCACAGTCAGGGTCTGGCAGCACTGAGCCAGGGCAGTACAATGGTTCATCCCTCCATCATCCTCACCCTGCCGGTTTCCACAGCTTCTTTTTCGATCAGTTTCTGTCCCTTCAGCTTCTTTGGGGGCTCCTCTTGGGCCTTCTTCCAGGAACTGGTGCTCCTTTTACTAAGGCTGCAGGAAGGTGATGAGTACCATTAGTCACAGAATGTTGAATTGGTCCTAACCTCCTTGAGGTCCACCCCTGTGCTGCACTGGGTCTCCAGTGGTGGAGTTCTCCAGAAAATAATGTCCTGACTGGCGCAGGTTTGAATGAGCCTTATGGAAGCACTAGGCATTTACAGCCATGAAATTATTGCCTCATTCCCAGAGGCAGAACTAGCCAGCAGCATGAGTTTCATGTAAGATCATAGAGTAAGGCTGTAACACACTATTGTGAATACAGGCGAAATCAGATGCTCCTGACCCAGACCAGCTTGTGGTAGGAGCAGACAGGGAGGCTCCCAGCAGGAATTCCCCATGAAGCCCTAGATCCCTGTCTCTGACAGAGTAATGCATGTGGCAGTGGAAAGAGCTGAGAGTTCAGGTCACATCCCACCTGCGACTCAATTTTCTCCTCTGGATGCTGGCCTCTCGCTTCAGGGTCATAGTCACTACATCTTCAGAGCCCTCCTCCAGGCAAGGATCAACATCATCATCAGTCTCCTCTTCATCCCCAGCTAAAGGAACAGCTACGAGCACAGGGATGAGGGAAGGTAGGGTCAAGCACTGAGGAAAGAGCAGATCCCATACACCACACCTCTGCAGCACTCAGCTCTACCCCACACCCTAGGCTCAGGCTGTGTCCTACCACCACGTATCACACCTTCTCCAACCGTGCTGCAAGCCCAGTACAGCAGGAGGAGGAAGAAATCCATTATGCTGGAGGGAGAATTGACAGGGGACATAGGGCTAAAGGCCTGCATGGAGGCTTATCCTGCTGCTGGCTTATCCTGGTACCACAGGCCAGACCTCAAGCAAAGATTTGTACTAGTTTAGTAGATGTAAGATCTGGTAGGTCATATCACTCCAGCTCAGAAGCATGCTCCTGACCAGGTGGAGATGGGCCCTATGAAGACATACTGGGAATAGCCAGGCTATAGCTGGACAAGTGGGGTGAGCCCTGACAGGGTGAGCATCCACCTGACCTGACACCACTCCTCCCCATAGCACTGGGGAACATGATAAAGATGAAATGTTATCCAGCAAGATGTTTAGAACAAACCAAAGGATCTTTCTGACCCTAGCATCACAACAGTATAAAGCCTGTTGCCACGTAAGATTTTGGGACCCACAATTTATGAACTAAAAAGGGAGTAAAAAATTTAAACAGGTCCTGTGCTGGATGTTCAACACAATGCCTGAATACAAATCTTAGTCAGGAAAAACCTGTGCTGCTGATTGCCAGAAACTGAGAAGGATTCACAGCAGCCACCATTGGTGCCTCGGCTGGATAGGGTCAGGTCAGGCTGACAGATCAGATCTTCATATCCCCAAGATACATATACAGCCCATCAAACTGCCACAGTCCCACTGTGTTCCCAGTACCTGCAGTATCTTTCTCTGAATCATCCTCCTTCTGGTTGCCATACAAGTTCAGGAACTGGGCAAAGGCCCCTTTGTTTGCAAGGAGGGTGCTGTAGGAGCCATGCTCAGACACTGCTCCTGCTGCCATCACCACGATGTTATCAACCTGGGGCAGGAAACTGATACTGTGCGTCACCAAGATCCGTGTCTGCAACAAAGTGGTTGCAGGGTAGTGATCATCAGAGCACCCCTCATCCCCAGCCATGGGTCTACAGGCTCTCCATCTCCTGCTTGGGGACATCTCTGCTTATCAATGCCTGGCCATGAGGACACAAGGTAGCCCTCTGGGGACTCACAAGGCCACTCCTGCCTGCTGCAGCCCCATGTGAAAGCCACAGGATTCCTCTCTGTCCCAAGCAAGCAACCTCAGACTACCTTGGATCGTTAACAGCACGCCAGTGCCACTCCTGCCTGGATGGCTGGTGGGTTGGAGGGTGTGGATGCTCACCTTGTTTTGCAGCAGCCCTTTTGGCCCCAGCACGTGCTCAAAGAGGTACTTGCCCACGTGGGCATCCACAGCAGACAGTGGATCATCCAGGACATAGATGTCCGCATTGCTGTATGCTGCCCGGGCCAGGCTGACCCGCTGCTTCTGGCCTCCACTGAGATTGATTCCCTGGAAGGAAAGGACCTTCCTGAGCACAGGGCAACAGCTCTGACCTCTGCTGCAGGTGCATAACATGCAGCAGAAACCCATAGCGCCCAGGGCCAATACCTTCTCTCCAATCTCTGTCTGGTCACCTGCAGGCAGCAATTCCAGGTCTGGAAGGAGGGCGCAGGCCTTGAGGACCTGCTGATACCTGGCTTCATCCAGTTCTGACCCGAAAATGATGTTGTCTTTCAATGTGGCATTCTGGATCCAGGCCTGCTGGGGGACATAGGCCAGGGAGCCCTAGAAGGAGAGACACAAGAACAGCCATCTGCCTGAGCACTGACACTTCCTGCAGCCTGTCCTTGCCCTGAGCCACCACTCTGGGACAGTCCTGCTCTACTTCACCACTGAGCTCCCAGGCAGCCCTAAAGCCCCCTGCACAGGCTAGTTCCTCTCACCTGGATGTTGATGTGCCCCTTGATATTCTCCATCTCCCCAAGCATGGCTGACACCAACGAAGATTTGCCCGAACCCACAGCTCCCACCACGGCCACCAGGCTCCCAGGTGTAATATCCAGGGTGATACTGCAAAGACATGAGGGCTGAGCAAGCAGCACTGCCAGGTTGCCTGCCAACTCCTGTGTGAGACCAGCCCAGAGCAGTGTCTCTGGGACACTCACATCTAGCAGCACTGTGACAGGTGATTGCCCTCCCCAACCAATAACACAGAAAGCCTCCCCATCCCCAGCATCTGATGTGGCACAGAACACTCACTCTCTTATGGCAGCATTGCCATCACGCTCCCAGGCAAAGGTGGCCTCCGAGAAACGCACAGCACTGCCTGTCAGAGAGAGATGTCCCTCAGACATGGGAAAGCCCAGGGCTGGGCCAGCCTGAGACCCACAGGGAATAATTCCGGAGGTTCACCTGCCTGGAATGGAGTTGTGGTGAATAGCTGAGGTGTCCAGGTCTTCTCCACTCAGGTAGCGCTCCAGCCTTACAGTCGACACCTTTGTCTGCCATGGTAGAAAGAGGATGAGGATGGCACATGGGCATGGAGCCCCATAAGCAGAGCATCACATCACACAGTCCCCACCCAACCTCTGAGCCCCAAACCTGTATCATGCATGTGAGTCCCATCCCACCCCACTGCCAGCAGAGTGCTGTGCACTAACTCCTGGGGGTCCATCACACACTTGAGCCCCACACACTGGTTTGGACAGAGGCATCATAGGATCCCCCTACATGCCCTGCCCTATGTGAGGCCTGACCTGCACCAGGGAAGAAAGGACCATGGGCAGCATGGCCATGGGGAAGCGCAGCACATTGAAAAGGGAGATGGAAGTAAAAGCCTTCTGTGCATCCAAGATGTTGTTCTCATCCACAAGCACATAGACGGCAAAGCTTGCCAAGGAGACCTAGGACAGATAGCAAGGAAAGCCACCATCAGTGCAGTTGTGTGCAGCCCAGACCCTCATACTGCCCTAAGGCCTCAGCAATGCCTTCCTTCTGGAGACCTGTTCCCCTTCTCCCTTCCTTCTCCGTTGGGCCACATTCCACCTCCCCAATGGGACCTCTTTCCACTACAGGTCTCCAGCCAGCAGCCAGAACCATTATCTGCATCCCAGGCATCCACCAGCCAGCCCCTTCCTCACTGCAGGAACACTCCAGCTGAGGTTCCAAATGTTTTCCACCCCCTCGAATACAGCCCATTCCCAGCTCAGAGGTAGGTGAACTCCTCCCCAGAGCTGTTTTCACTCACCAGGACGGGGGCACATGTGAACACAAAGATAGAGATTGCCTGCAAGGAACTGAAGTTCACCAAGTTCTTGAGCTCACGTGCCCGGATCTCATTAACTCGCTTCTCGAATGAGGGCTCCCAGGCAAAAAGCTTCAGGATCTGCAGGATGAACAGGGTGAGCAGATGCTGGACTCACCTCCACACTCAGCTCATGGTGGCCAGTACCTCCATCACCAGCTCCTGGCTTGCTCAGAAGCCTGCTTGGCCACTGCATCTCCCCTCTCCTGTCCAGCCCATGGCTTACAGCATTTCCCCACTGCACTCCCCCTCCTTCAGTTCAGCTTACAGGTCACTGACAGCCCCTCTGCACCATGCCACTACCACAGCCATCCAGGAAACATTCAGAAAACCCTCTCTTGGTTCCCAAGTCTTGGTCCAGGTATCCAAAGCTCCTCCCCAGACAAATATTCAAAAGATGAGGGAGCCAAGGGAATTGCTGAGATGCAGACACAGGGCCCCCAAGCTAGACAAACACTGGTGCTGTAGGGTTATACAGGTATGCTGCCTCTAGGTACAAGAAGAGGGGTGCAGCAGCTGCCCAGAAAGTCTCCACTCCACTGCTCACCTTGATTCCATTGAGGATTTCAGTCATTATTTTCATGCGTTCATCCTTGTTCTTCATGTTCCTCTCCTACAAACAGAAGAGCCAGACATCACCTAAACCAGACAGCAGCTCACCCTTGGAAATACATCTGGGCTGCCACAGGGAAAGGAAGGATGGGCGCCACAGCCCAGAGAAGTAACCCCACAAAGTTGAACCTTGGCTCCCTGTGGTTCTGGGAAAGCTGAGGAAAAACAACACCCTGCTGTCAGGTAGAAGCTAAAGCTTTATCTTACAGTTGGCAATATCTCATTTTTAGTCCTCAAGGCTGCACCTAGACTGGTTCAATTTCAGCTGTGATGGTAGAACAGATCTCACCTGTCTCCTACTCATGGCAGCTGATGACCTCTGGCTCAGGCTAGAGGCACCCCCAGCCCAAGTGAGATCAACATCCTAGGCTGGGAAAGATCTACAGCCTAATAGCAAAGAGTAGGGATTGTGGAAAATGAGGGAGGGCTGCAACAGTGGGCCTCAGGAAATGGGATACCAGGGAAGATATTGCACCCACCACTGACCTGAATAGTTTTGGCCTTGGCAACCAGGAGTGCATTTACAGGGATGAGCAGCACCATGACTGCAATGCCAGCCAAGACAGAGGGGCCCAGCTCTCCCCAGAGGAAGACAATGGACAGGATAATTTGCAGGGGGCTTGACCACAGCTGGTGAACAAAGTTAGCCATGTCCATGAACCTCTGGGCATCAGCTGACATCAGATTCACAGTCTCTCCCACCGTGGACTCCTTGCGGGTAGCTCCGGACATGGTGAGTGACTGGAAAGAGAAAGCATAGTCACCACAAGACAGTCTGGGACCAGCCCTGCTGCCAGCAGAGTGGCAGAGTGCAGGGGATTAGCAGGCCAGGCTGAAACTGCTTCTGGGTTTGTTCCTTGTGCCTCTGTACTGGCCACAGGTGCTCTCTTCACTGCCTGCACACCTGGAGGCACTGGATGCTGGATGCAAAGAAATGCATCCCTGTGCAGCAATCCTAGTGACACCTGCCCTAGGTGTTCCACTGCTCTGAAGAGAAACCTTTCTCAGCCCCTGGGAGCTGTCAAACACATGGCTGCAGCACTCAGGTCCCAAGCAGAACTAGGGCCAACAGTGTCCCCTGTGATGGACGGGTGTCACCCAAGCTCTCCCTGTGCCTTCTGAGGAATAAAGTGCACACACCCCCATCACCCCAGGTTGATGGGACAGGCAATGGGTGATTTTAGTCACAGCCCAGCTTGGAGAAAGCCAGCAGGGGTGATGCCAGGACCACACAGACCTTCTTGTAGATGGCAGCGATGAGACCGGCACGCACATTTATGCCAAGCTGGAAGCACAAGCTGAAGTGCTGCTGCAGGCAGAGGGACTGGACCAGTGCCGTCAGGAAGAGCAGGATGGCATATAAATAGCCTTGCCAGGCAAAGGAATCCTTATCTGACACAAAGGCAATAAGCAGCCTGGAGGGAAAAGAAGCTCATGAGACACGCACCCTACTGAGACAGCCCCAAGCAGGATGCTCCAAATGAATGCAGGGAGAGCATCCTCACAAGAATGGTGACCAAAACTCTGCCCCAGAGAGCTGGCTCGATGCTCAGCAAGCTGGGAACCCTGTTCTGTCAGAGACACAGCAGTGGGTCACTAATGTCAGATCATGCACAGAGACTCTGCCCCTCTGCAATATAAACTGGGGAGGCCTTGCTGTGCTGAGCTGGACTGACCCATGGAGGGCTCCAAAGAAGAGGCAGGACTGTCTCCAGGGAAGGAGTAGGACTGCATAACAGAGGATGCAGGGAGCAAGATACTACACACAAGAGCTGTCAGCCAGCTCAGATCAGTTCTTCATTAAACTATATCCCAACTCATTCTCCCACTTCTGGTGAGGGCACAAAATGTCCCCAAGGTCTGTGGCTGGGAGAGGTACACATATGGGGATGGGAGGACTGGATATAGTGCATACTGGGAAGTGGTGAGGCTGGGTGCAGAACAGGGACCGAGAGAAAGAACTCACTTCAGCAGCTGGGGGCTGACAAACACTAGTAGATCGTGCACCACCTTGAATGCTACTGCTAGCAAGAGATTCTGCCAGAAGGTCTTGCTCAGGGTTTTCAGCAACCAACCCCTGGGGTAATCCTTGGGAGGGCCAGAGTCCTCGTTGTCTCCTTTCTTCTTCTTCTTCTTTGACTGCTTCTCCTCCTAGAGGGAAGTCCACATAGAAGTGAGGGAGCTGGTTGTGCAGGCTTCCTGCATCTGGAAGGATGCTTCCATGGCAGCACCACAGACACAGACCCCAGATCAGGTATCCTGAATGAATCTTTAGCTTCTGTTATATTCCCTTTCACTGATCTCTGCTTATGTCAGACACACCCAGGACTAACACTTTCTGTTTTGTACTAAAGACAATTGTTAAAATCCAAGCCAGCCTGAACCTGTTAGGCCAAAAATCAGGCAAAAATTGGGAAGAATCTGAGGCCAGAGGTGATCATGGAATGATGTTGACTCTGACCTCATTCCTGGGAGGTATCTGAGGTAGAGGTAGAGAGACATAAGGGAACTGCTTGTACTGCAGACTTGAGGGTGGTTCCTGTCTTTATGTAAGGCAGAAGGATGGAGACTTTCTTGGTCTCTCAAAACATGGGGATCTGCCAAGGACATGACAGGAAGACCCTGTCATGGGTTCCTCTATCTTTGTCCATGGTCCTGCAGGATCAAAGAAGGGAAAACCCAGCAAAGAGGGCTGCAGAGAGGTGAGGTGACCCTACTCCCTGAGGCTGGACCTGGATGTCTCAGTCTCATACAAGGCCAAGAGTAGGAATGGATTTACCAGCACCAGGATGTCTTGGCTCTGGGCCTTGCTCATGTTCCCATGGTCTGGGTCACCTTCCTGCCGTCTCTTCTTGCGTTTCCGTTTCTCCAGTTCTGCTTGGGCCTTCCGCATCATAGTCTTCATGTTCTTCTCAAAAGCAGTGTAAAGAGCCTGTGTCTTGTCTTTATCTTGTAATTCCCAGACATCCTCTATCTCCAAAGGCTTGCGATAGCCCTTGAAAACCATGCTGTGGGACAGAGAAATCTCTCAGCAAGGTTCCCGCACTACACTTGTTGAAGGCTCCTTGCTGCAGATGCAGAGCCTTCACACCCAGCCTGGCCCCAGGCTCAGGCTGCACAGGCTACACCCAATGTGGTGCCTCTCCCAGTTAACTCCAAGCAGGCTGTGCTGCAGGTTCCCCTGAGGCAACCCTGCATTTTGCCAGCCCAACCTCCCACAGAGCCCTGCTCACCTGCTGTACCATTCAAAGGTGATGGAGCTCAGGAAGGAGGCTGTCACCTCTGGGTTCTGTGATACAAAGCAAAGGGGATACTGAGAGATTGTTGATGCTGGGGGATGGTGTTGACAAAAGCTGATTTAGCATCCCCAGCCATTACAGAGACCCAGAAGTTTCAAAGTGTGCCAGCTCCAGCCCTGGTGCCTCATCAAACAGCCAGCAGCAGCCCCCCTTGGACACACATACAGGTGCCCCAGGCTGCAGGCTGCAGCTCTTGCTGGGCCCCGTGCTGAAGTCCTCAGGTCTTCCCAAGGAGCCTGGAATCTGTATGGAGCCTGCCCTGCCCCACACAATGCTCATGATGTAGTACCCCAAGCCCCGAACCCATTCCCATACAGTCCTCACACCTTCTTCCCGATTTCCTTTGTTTCTGGGGCAACATCTGAGAAGCCTGAGACAAAGAAGAGCAGCAGCTGGAGCCCATAGCAGATGAAGAAAAGGATAAACCGTGGCAGATCAGAGATTGGTTCCTGCAGGAATGGAAAGCCCAGGGTTATTGCTGAGAATTGTCTCAAGGCCACCTCGTACTCAGGGACAAGATCCATCCCCTGGCTGAACCCAACAGTGCAGTGCAGAACTCATTCTGAGTCCTGGATCAGCTTCCCTTTGCACCTCTCCCTGCTTCTCCCTGACCTCCTCTCATAAGTCTTTAAGGGGAGAAATTAGTCCTGGAGAGCTTATACTTCCCCAAAGAGACAGCACGAATTCAAACAACAATTCCTTCTCAGGTCTTTTCCAGCTCCAAACAGTCCCCTGGAGACCTGGGCAGCTGGGACCTCAATGTTACCACAGAGAGCTTGTCAAGAGAACAGTATGAAGAAACTTTTTTTTTGGGAACAGAAAAAGATCATAGGGAAGCACGGAGCTCCCTGCCAAATCCAACCTGCAAGGCTTTCCGGACGAGTGACTGGAATGGCAGTATCCCACAGAGCAGGGACAGTGTCCAGAAGAAGAAAAGCACCCCGGAATCTCTGCTCAAGCAGAATCGTCGTGCATCATGGATCAGCAGGACCATGATCTGGAGGAAAGAAAAACAGTCAGAGGTTCAGATAGAGCTGCAGGACTAGGTCTGGATCTAAAAGTGCCTTTGGAGCATGTGTCCTGGCATGCCAGCACACATGACCCCCTGGGATTCACTGCCTTAAATATCCTGAGTGCCTGAACACACCGCCAATCCTTCAGAAGCTTCAGAATTAATTGCACAGGGCAACGGTTTCTTTCAGGAAGACATAAGAACAGGTTTGAATGCACCCTGACATTATAGCATGGCACAATTTCTCTTTCTAGCTGTTCTAGCTCCAGATTCTCAGACATGCCCAGCCTTGAGGGGTCACACCCCGTCTCCTGCACATTGCCTCCAGACCTGGAACTGATCACATCCCAGCAGTGCAGCCTCTCGGAGCAGTCCCCTTGTCTTACCATCTCACATGGACTCTGCATGTGAAACTAAATGACATGACAAAATAGGAATGATAGCAGATGAGAGTGTTACTTTTGCTTTTAAATGTAGCTCCTGAGCATTTGTTAAGACTGTTAGAACATCCCGTGTCTCACACAAGGTATCTGTAACTTCCATGCTCACATTCCATCAAGCTAAGAGCCCCTAGGTCCTCAACTTTCTCCTCTGTCTAGGCATCCCATGGTACTTCCTGGCTCTCTGCACAAAACTGAGCAGCAATGCATGGGAGACTGTGAGACATCAGAGCAGCAAGCCATGGTCTGATATTCACACTGTAAAATCACTCCTATGAAACCCATAGTGCTCCTTGTAAAGCTTCTGTCAGAGAGCTCAGCTACACTCGCAGGCATAGAGCCATCCCAGTTTTAAGGATAAAAGCAGAGAGCACTGTACAACCAGGCAACTGCCCTCAACATACTGCACTCATGCACCACCCACAGATGTTCAGGGCTAGTCCTGCCCATCTGCCAGGCTACCCTTCTCTCGTGGACACAGCTGCCCACTGATCTCCATGCTAGGGGAGTCTTATGTTGCTGGGCACTGCAGTCTCACCCTGTCCCTGCTGACACACAGCTGATGACATTCACTGGCTGAGCCCTTACCCAGGTGGCGATGTACAGGCTGGGGTTCGTGTACTGGACAGCTGGCACGGCCTCCTGCTCAGCATCCTCGACAATTGTCAGGGCCAACTCCACCACTGCCGCCAGCAACAGCAGAGTAGCCAGCACCTGTGGGGAGAGGGGCCAGCCCATTGCGGACACTGGGAATCACTGGGAGACAACAGAGTTTGGCATAAAACACACCCATACACCCTTACAGCCTTTTCAGCCCAAACTTGGCCTGGGAGAGCTTTCAATCCTGTGAAGTTGCAGCAGTTCCACAGGAGCACAGCCATCATTTTAAGTTAGGAAGATAACAGCCCACGAGATGAGAGGTCCCAGTACACACTCCGCCCTCCCTCTCAATGCATGCCAGCCTTGTTATCCCCTCTGTCCCAGATATGCCTCGTGCTGGACTCCCCTTTACATTTCTGTCCCAGATGGTCCCCTATCTCATTGCTCCTTCCCTCCTACATTTCTCATCTCTCCATGCCACACCTGACTGTAGTGCAGTCTTTCCACTAACACAACCCACACCTCAGGCTGCTCCAGCTGGTTATCTGTTCCCCTTCAGCTTCACTCTACCTGTTTGATGATGTAGAGTATGGTCACAGAGGATTTCTTGGCTCTGGATTTGCACATGGGCAGGAGTTGCCATGGTGCCAAAATCCAGAAGACACTAAGGGGGACCCAGACCAGCACAGTCTGCTGGAAGCACACAGGCAGGTCGGCATCCGGACGAGCAAGGTAGGAATCGTTCTGGGGGCAGCAAGGACAGAACACCAAGTCACTTGTGACGGCTTTACTCTCACTTGGCGCACAGGACAAGAGCAAACACTCCTGTAGGTCCTGCCCACCCCGCTCCACCCCATTGCACTCCCCCGCTTCAACACCCGCCCTCCTGGCTGAGCATTTCAGCACTCAGCCAAGGTCCAAGCAATATCTGTCTACCCATCTCTCTGCCTGAATGTGGGATGGCTTCCCCCAAAACCATCCCTTGCTGGAACCAAGCCAGCAGAAGCAGCTGAACCCAAATCATGTCCCAGGAAGTCCATACAGGGTCTCCTATGTTCCCAGCTAGGCTAAAATAGGACAGCTCACTCAGGAAGGTGTCATTGCCTCATTATTTGGTGGACACCATGCAGGCAGTGCACAGTGCTCAATGATATGGCACTCCTGGATAAACACCAGAACCTCTGCAGACCACTGGCAGCTGGGTCTCACTGGCAGGACAACCTGTGAACCTCGGAATGCACTGCTCTCCCCCTCCACTGAGTGTCCCACCCCGAGAACAAACAAAGGGGATGATTCAGCCACTCACCCAGAAAACGGAGCCGCAGAACTTCTCCAGGGCTGCTGACATAGCTCAGGGCAGAAGCAACAGCAGCTCCTTCCCCTCACTCTGCACGGCTCAGAGTCCTGGGTGGATGCTTGGGATAAAAGTCCCCCCCCACCCTCAAGCGGTCTTGGGACAAAATCCCTGATGACACACAGTTATTTATTAACCCAGTGCTATTGCATAACATCACAAACCAAAGCAGTAACCAAAACAGCTTAGGAAGCTGCACAGGCTCAGGAAAAGGGTGGAGAGGAAGACCCAAGAAAGAGATCAAAGAGCAGATAACAGGCAAGTCACAGAGTCACCGCAGGATGCCACAGCCATTGTTCAGAAACCACAGCCTTGATCAGTGCACACCAACAGACACAAGCTCATCTGGACCCGCTAAAGAACACTACTTTGGTGCAACAAACCTTTCCTGTGAGAACAAGCTGCTGAATATCAACAAAAAGTCCAGCAATGGCTGGCCCCACAGAAGCCAAAGCAGACAGTACCCTTTTCCTCATGTGCCACCTGGCAAGGGGCCCATGACACCAGCAGTCCTCTACGCCTGGGAATTTGCAGTGTCTGGTGGCTGAGCTGACCACATGCTGCGTGGGTCTTTCTGAGTTCCCAGGATTCCTTTTACCAACTCCCAGCCTGCAGAGCCTGAAGCTTTTCCAAACTCTTTCTTTTGCTCCTTTCTTTCCCACATTTCCATGTTGTTTGTGTGTTATGGCAGTTGGCTGGCCACAAAACCCCAAAGAGACTATGAATCTTCACTCTAAGGTAACCCGCAACATCTGAGACACAGAAGATCGTTCCTGAGGAAAGTGATTTCCACTGAAACATCATTCTGTTGCTCAGAAAGGTTGAAGTGTGACAGGGACACGTGGAGATGGTGCTACTCTAAGGCTGGAACAGGATTTGCTTTATCATATGTGCTCTTGACGAACAGTAGATAAAAAGGGGCAGTAGGGTGACTGCAATGATTATGTTGTCTCATTGTACATGAAATTAGTAGATAACTCAGAAGTCAAGGGTGACACAATGAGTAATTGCTCAGGAACCATTCATACCAGAGGAAGGCTCAATGTCCAACTCAGAGGTTAATTATTAGTGGTTTGTCTGATTAAATCCACATGTTTTTGTAATAAAAGCTAGGTCCTCCAGGCCAGAACCAATACACTGCCCACGAGAGCAACAAACAGATGCAATGAGTAAGAAGTGAGTGAATGGAGCAGTCACTTCCTCAGCCCTTCTCTATCTGGACTGTTGATGTGATTCTTCTTTCTGATGCTGGCATAGGTGTCCTCTGGCCTTGGTCAAAACCACTTGGAGCACTGCTGCCAAGGGGGCCACTTGCTTATGACACCCTCCTATATAATGCCCTGTCCCATTGCTGGTCTCAGTTCTCAGTACAGGTCACAGCTCATCCTCACCCTGTCTTTGGTCTCTCACTCACAGTTAAAGAGCTGTCCTCAGCACAGCATTCTAGCACTCTTTAATGTTCAAAGCAAACACAACCTCACTTTCTCTACCCTCACAGTTGAGATATGTTCCTCCTAAAAACCCACAAAGCCACCTTGCTGTCCTTCAGCTCCTTCCATAAATCTTCCTCGACTAAAATACCCAGAAAAACTTCACTGGGACCAAGATAATCAAAGCAGTAGCACCTCTTTGGTCAACAATATCAGTTTCCCTGTGCTCCCCTGTCCTTAGCCATCTGTTATCCAGCATGTTACAACTTTTCGTAACTAGGCATTGATTCATGCCTGTCTCACACAGGGTCTGATCCAGAGGCCTGTGCCAGATAATCTACCAATTATTCCAGCCCTCACTGCTTGTCTCTTCTCTGAAGGGTTTGTTTCTCTGCCTTGTCATGCTGTAATCCCATGTGAGTTCAAAAACCTGATGGGGCTGCATCAGCAAAATATTCATCTTAATTGAGCTACCAGTATTGTAATCATGACCATGACTCATGAAATCTCATAACATAAGCCATGAACTCTTAAATCAGATATTCCAAACTATATTGACTATAGCAACAAATTTAATTACTCTTTCCAAGTTCGGATCCTTCCTACTGTTTGCACACTTGTCAGTGCTGAAGTAGGCTTTGACACCAGCACTATTTAGACATTCCCTTCCCAGCTCCTCCATTAAGAACTTAAGTTCCCAAGGTGTTCTGGGAGACACCAATACCTCTGACAGATCCATGTGAAAAGGTGGATGTACCCTTTAAGCTGAAAATATGTGGTCTTGATTATAGGTTTTCAATTATGTGATTGTATTTAAGGTGACAAAGGTTGCTGCCACCTTGTCAAGGATTACAATTTTTCCATACGTCCTCACAGGATGTAAGTTATTGCCAGGATGAGAAACCTGTACACTGCTTTTGCTTCCTAAGGTCCACTGTCTCTGTTGTCAGAGGGATTCTCATCAGCTTTGTGAATTCTTACAGAAGAACAGGCACCAAGCATAAAGGTGCTATACCTCTGGGTCTTTACTCTTCTAATGGACCACTCTGGTGCCATTCAAATCTTTCATTGGGTATTTTACAGAGTAACTGAAATGAGTCTGAGACTTCAATCCTGACTAGGCAGCAATGACCCAACAGGCACATTCCCCAAGTACTGTCTGGAGAAGAAACAGTTTATGCTTCATTTTGGGACAAGGACCTGGAAACTCCCTTAGGAAAAGCACCTTGCCCTCCCAAGAAATCTCATCATACACCAACCCCACCTCAAGCACTGAGGGCTCACAGCCCAGGATGTCTCACATCGTCCTCAACTAATCAGTCAGGTGCTTCCCTCTACTTACAGCTGCTGCATTGGTAAGCCCCACCTATCCTACTAGCTGACCACAGCAGGCCTTGTTTCCCATCTGTGGCTATGATGTTTCCCACTCTGGTATTCTGGATGTGATTGTATTCTCTGGCACAGCAGGGGCCTGATTAATTCAGGCTTTGCAACACAGGTCACGGTCTTACCTGAAAATATAAATAAATTTTAGAAAAGCACAGCAAGAGGGGGGCAGCTGCAGTGTTTATTTGACAATCACATGCAGTGCTACACAATTCAGTTCCCCTACTTGCTCACTTCCCTTCCTCCCAAATGCTACCAAACAGCTGTTGTTGCAACATCTGGGAATGAGTCCTTTTATTTAAAATGGCCAACATAAGTTTCCAGGCCAGGGACTTCAGGGGAAGCCAAGGGAAGAGGTGTCAGGCTTCATCATGTAGGGCGCATCCTCTGCAGCCTGAGGACAGAAGCAGTACCCATCTGTCTATGTGCCAGGAGTGACCCTGGAATCTCAGTGTTCTTGTCCCTGCACGGTGCCGTCCACTACAGAATGTTCTTGGCGATTGCGTTCAGGGTCCTCACTTTGGCCACATCTGCCACCTTTATGGAGTACTCAGGGGCAGAGAAGGACGCTCCCATGGCAACGTTCGGATTTCTGTCAGGAAAACCAGTGATTGGCAGTGATCTGCTGGTGATACAGATGAGTGAGATCCACCAAGATAAACACCCCCATATTTCACCTAGTCTCAGCACTGGCCAAAGATCGTGCCACCCAAACTAAAGAAGAGACAGTAAAAGAAAAAACAATGATCCAAAGGAATGCAGACCTAAGAACAAATATAATCTATTCCTTGCTCATTCCTCAGAAGCACATCCCCTTGGCTTCCCAAATTCTACATGCTTATGTTAAAAGTCTAAGGTAACTACACCAGAACCAGCCTTCCCAAGTGCCCTCACAACTCCTAGGGTGGCAGTAGCAAGTGAAATGTCCCAAGATCTGGTTCTGCATAGAACTCATGTCCACATGAAGAGTGCTGCTGGATTCATACACTGCAGAATACAGTGTCAGGCACCATGATTCCAACCACAACAGCCCAACTAGCACTCAGGAAGCTGTTTGAAATTTATGCCAGTTCTACAAACTCATGTTCACATTCATGTTGCCTTTCCCTTATATAGTTCAGCTAAAAAATAAAGATAAATAATCAGTTACCTGAACTTCATCCCTGAGTCCCGAGCTGAGCGAGCAGAGCAGTGAAACTCAGAAGCAGTGGAGCCTTCCAGAATCCTCTGCAGATTGCGTTCCGTGATGCCACCTCCTGGTGGGAACAAGCCCGAGGTCACACACCGAGCAGATGACACCATCCCAGACACGACATCACCCCAGGAGCACACCACTAAGGGAGAGGTGTCATATACATCGAAGGGAAAAAACAGCCCTTGGGGCAACAGAGACCCAGGCACATGAAAAGAGACAGGAGAAGCTTTGGCTCATGTTTTCCCACAGATCTAGAGATGTCTCCAAATCCTGCAGGGAGCAGCAGCTGCAGGGGTCTGCCCTCTCCAGCAGGCTGTGTGGCCTTTACTCACACCAGGATAGGAGCAGCTCCTCCTGGACAGCTGGCTCAGAAAGCCAGATTAGAGAGTGGATCCCAGGGCAAGAGGCTAGGAAGGAAGGGCTAGGGATTGCAGGACCTGGTACAGATGACAAAAACCCATTACCTGGCACCACTACAATTCTGCCCTTCGCCTAAAAGAAGAACAACATGTTAGTGATATTATTGAGCACTATATCCACACATGCATTTGTGAGGCAGCAAAGAAACCTCACATGCAGCACTTTCCATAAGCTCCTGAATGTCACCATGGTCTACAACTTGTGTGCTCTCACCCCCCTCTTTCATACTATTCATGTTTTACAAGGAAAAGTGGAAAAGAACTTGCAGTTACAGCTAGGAAATCCTGTCACCATTCCCTCCTATCTCTCCATCCCACCTGGCTACCTCTCAGGTACACCTGTTGAATTTTTCTAAGAGGAACCATAAGACACCCAGCAGGGACCTCCCTCTGCGTGGGCCAATCACACCAGCTGTTGAAACTAACTCCCACCACCCTTCCGCAGTCTGCAAGCAAGAACAACCCAACCAGTCTTTGCTGTGGGAGACTTCGGGGCCCAACCCACACGGACTTTAAAAAACAGATTAAAGCCAGGCTAGAGAGGTAAGGCAAGTACTCCTTGACTGAAGTTCCCTTCAAGAAATAAGGGATACCCTAAAGGAGCTGCCTGCAGGCAACACCCAGGGAGCAGCCACAGTAACCCAGGGGAGCACAGCAAACACTCACCTGTTCTGCAAGCCTCTTAATCAAGGACAATCCTTCCAGTGCTGAGCTATCACAGCCACTCGTCAACACCCGCTCAAACCCCAGGGAAATGAGGGTCTCCAGTGCCACCAGAGGGTCATGCACCATGTCAAAGGCTGAGGGGCCAGAAAAACAGCTCAGAAATTACTCAGTTCATTGTGCTCAAGCCATGTCCCTCAGCCAGCTCAGGAGCCCGAGGAGCCCAAAGGCAAGGACAGGAAGGATCCTGCTCACAGCTGACCACCCCCACTGGATTTACAGCTTCTGACTGTAACACTCCCCTTGCAGCAGTGCCAGGGCCACCATACTCAGCTCCTCAGACACCTCCTCTCTCACAGGGTAATGAGACAGCCACAAAACCAGATCCCCCTGGACCTTTTCCCTCGTGGGAGAATAGCACAGCTTGCAGAGCTTTCCCCCTCCAAAGAACATTAAGCTCAGCTCCCTCCCAGCCCCACCTTCCCCCAGCAGTAGGACACAGACTGGTTCCTGCCCAGGGCCACTGTCCCTGGCAACTCACCACGGTGAAATGTGACTGGCAGGGGACGGCACACAGCTGCAAAAGAAGACATATGGTCAGTCAGGGCTGATACAGAGTTCTTTGTGCTAGAACTAAAAATATAGATGACATAGAAGAGGGCAAAGGCTTCTCAAGACATTCCTAGGGAGCTCAGAAGAGTCCCCCTTCTTGCTGCTAACAATGGAGTGGCTACTGTTTATCTAGGCTCTTTCATGGGGAAGAGCTCTTCTGCTCTTTGAGAAGGCAAAAAGCCGTAACACCAAAATCCCCCATCTCATCTGGAATATGCAGAACCCTCATTCCCACCACAGATGTCTTTCTCTGTAGGAAGGAAGCAGGGAAGTTGTATCATCTGCTGGGGGAAAGAACAGGACCACTACTCTTTGAAAGCAGGAGAGCTGATTTTTGTGATT
This sequence comes from Dasyornis broadbenti, assembly GCA_013397935.1. Lineage (NCBI taxonomy): Eukaryota > Metazoa > Chordata > Aves > Passeriformes > Dasyornithidae > Dasyornis > Dasyornis broadbenti. The sequence continues at coordinate 4,232,539 of VZRN01001324.1, forward strand.
TCTTTCACTACGTACAATTTCTGCTCTCAGACCACAGTGAACTTCACCAGTGGTGCTCTATTTACTGTGCAAAACTTATTTATTTCCACAAAAAGATATCCACTTACTTCCTGCCCTGGAAATAGCAGAGCACGCTCTGGCCTAGTAGAGCTAAGTCCTGGCAAGACCCTTTCTTTCACTGCACTCCTTACAGCACAATCGCCTTCATATGAGAACCTCAGCACCACATCACCAGGGAAAAGCTCAGCCCACTTCAGCTTTGGCTGTAGCTCCCAAAACAGATGCAGAAAGAAAGAGAATTTGCTTCCGCATATTTGTGGTCTGAGTGGTCTGGACTGACAATTTCCCACTGCAGCTTCAGTAGCTTTTTATATATTCACATCTCTCTCATTATCTTTTCTCCCTGTGTGTGTTAAGAGAAAAAAATGAAGATGAATTGCCAGCTACACACAAGGTGAAAGTCCAGGAGATATATACCCTAGACACCTGTAGGAAGGACACAAGGAAAAGAACAAACCGCAAAGAAAACAAGGAAGGGCAAAGATCCAACAGTTTAATGTCTCCAAAGCAGCTCATCTAAGCCTTCTTACACTTTGCTATTATGTCTCAGGTGGCCTCAAACACTATGTGAATGGCTTGGGGCTGTGGCCCTTGGTCTGCAAAGTTTCTTAACTACTTAATGTCTCCCAGGTATGGCAGCAAACGAAAGGAGAAGATGGAAAGAGATGGCAAGACCCCAGACAGGATGTGCAGAAGAAAGCCCTCTGTACAGTTCTATGGCATCAGCAGGTGTAGCACCGCAACGCTGCCACAGCACAGAGCTCTGCCTGGAGACACTCTCACCCAGCAGCGCCGTGCAGAGCTCCGTGTCGATGCGCCCGTCCTCGGTGAGGGCCCCGAACACCAGCCCGTCAGCCCCGTGCAGCTTGGCAAGGCGGATGTCGGCTTTCATCACCTCCACCTCCCGGTCCGAGTACAGGAAATCCCCACCGCGGGGCCGGATCATGACGAACACCGGGACCCGGACGCACTGCTTCACAACTTGCAGTAGCCCTGCGGGCGGGACAGGGACGGCTCAGCACCGGCCGCGACAGCTGCGGCCCCGGGGCGGGCAGGACGGGACCGGGCGCGGGGAGAGAGTCGAGCGGGACAGAGGGGAGCGAAGGGAGACCGACAGGAAAGGCAGCCCAGGGGCGGGAGCGGCTCACCCATGCTCGGGGTCGTCCCTCCTTCCACGAGGCCCGCGCACAGCTCGATCCGCCCAGCACCTGCGGAGAGAAGCGTCAGAACCGGCCACGCCGCGCTGCCGCCTCCTCCCGCGAGGCTCCCGGGCCTTACCTCCGCGCTCCGCGTTGACAGCGGACTCCACTGAGTCCACGCACACCTCCATGAGGAACCCATCGTCCATGCCTGTGGGACGGGAGCGGCGCGATCAGCCCGGACAGCCCCATGGCGCTCACCCTGCCCGAACCGGCCCAGGCGCGGGCCCGCCCTGCTTCCGCCTC
>VZRN01001324.1:4234373-4246395 GCA_013397935.1 Dasyornis broadbenti
TGGCGGGGCTAGCACCGGTACCGGCACCGCCGACACATGGCCGCCTCCCCCCGCCGCTCTGCCTTCCGCGCCGCCTGCTGCAACAGGCGCCGCCGCCTGCCGTGGGGCGATGGCTTCTTGTCTGCAGCGGCGCCGTGGCCGGTGCTGTGGTGCTGGGCGGCGTCACCAGGTGAGCGCGGCATCCCCAGCCCCGCCGGGAGGGGCGCAGAGGGGGCCTCTGGAGGCAGCCGCCCCTGTCGCCCTTGGTCCGCACCGCCGGTTACCCTCTGCAGCTGTCCCCACACCGAGACTCACCCCGAGAGTGCCTGTGAGAGCTCCTCTCGTGTCTTCCCTTCCTGGCTGCAAGGGGACATGGTGGGATAGGGCTGGGAGTACCGGAGTACTCACAGTCTGTTGATGCCACTGAGGGGTAACTCTTAACACATTCATCGTAATTTTAGGTCTGATCACTCACAGACTGTCATCTCCATCCTGTTTCTAACCGTGAGTTTAAGGATTGTCTGAACAAGGGTTTTAGGGGTTATCATAGAACCACTGAATATCCTGACTTGAAAGGGACCCACAAGGGCCATCGAAGTCCCAACTCCTGGGTTGTTGTGCAGCCAACAGCTCTCACTTCAGTTCAGTAGATTTGCCTACTGTAAGGGAGTGAGTTGTGCCTGTTCGTGTCTCTGCTCCCAGACTGACAGAATCAGGCCTTTCTATGGTTGACTGGCACCTGGTGAAGGAGATGAAACCCCCCCGAACACAACAGGAGTGGGAAGCTGAGTTCCAGAAGTACCAGCAGTTCCCAGAGTTTAAAATGTGAGTGTGCAAAATTGGAAGGAGAGTGCATTGAGAGCATTACACTTGTGACTGAGCCATTCAGAAAACTCTTGTAAGAAGGAAAATGTTTTCCGAAGTCACTGGGAAGGCACACAAAGCCTGCCTGGTGGTGGCTCCTTTCATCCCTTCCTTTGTCTGAGGAAGGCAATCCCATGTTGTGCAAAGTTCAGCACGAGGCTGTGAAACAATTGCTTTACTGTCCTTTAACAGCCTGAACCATGACATGACACTGGCAGAGTTCAAGTTCATTTGGTACATGGAGTACTCGCACCGCATGTGGGGCCGTGTCGTGGGCCTGGCCTACATCCTGCCTGCTGCCTACTTCTGGCACCGGGGCTGGCTCAGCCGGCCCCTCAAGGGCTGTGTCCTCATGCTCTGTGGATTGGTCTGCTTCCAGGTGAGAGCTCTGCAGCCAAAGGGATTAGTGGCAATGTCTGAATGTCACAAAATGATTTTAAAGATCATCTACTTTTAACGCCCCTACCAGGGATATCTTTCACTGGAGCAGTTTGCTCAGAGCTCTGTCCAACCTGACCGGGGTGGGGCATCCACAACTTCCCTGGGCAACCTGTTCCAGTGCCCACTACCCTTACAGTAAAGAATTTTTTCCCAATATCTAATCTAAACTTACCCTTTGTCAGTTTGTCATGTTCTTATTGAGCATTGCTGAGACTGTAGGGGTCATGATAGCTTGGTGACAGTGACACCTGACAGCATGTCAGTGCTGGTAGCTAGTTGAAGGTAGAGGGAATAAGTTGCTTTGCCTCTAATGTTTATCTCATTTTAGTAGTTGCTGCTGCCCTGTCTGGCTCTACGCCTTCTCCAATTTTGTTAGGGGCTGCTGGGATGGTACATGGTGAAGAGTGGGCTGGAAGAGAAGCCAAACTCCTATGACATCCCTCGGGTCAGTCAGTACCGTCTCGCAGCACACCTGGGCTCCGCGCTGGTTCTGTACTCTGCCAGCCTGTGGACAGGGCTGACTTTGCTGCTTCCACGACACAAGGTATGGAGTGGTGTGTCAGGAGTCAAAAGGCCGGGCCGTGTCAATTCATAGCATTGGGCTGTGGTGTGAAGAGCAAGGAAGGGATGTGAAGGCTGACAGTCTTATAGTCTCTCTTCCCAACTCTGATCTAATCCTTGCAGAATACTTAGAGTGTTACAAAATATCCATTCTATAAACTTTGTGGTTATAGGACACTTGCTTTGGTTCATGCTTGTTTGGGTCAAATGTGATTAATCTCAGAATATGTGGAAGCTTAGGCAGGGCTGTGCCTGGCTGGGCTAAATGGTTTGTGCCAGTAACTGTCCAGGGGCCTCTTCAGTTTCTGTGCAGAACTGGACTTGATTAGCGGTGGTTTTGAGGGACCACTGAAGTGTGATTGCTGTGTGGTGGTGTATAGATGCCCCCTGTAAAATACAGGCCAACCCTTTGGCCTATGTATGTAGTGAAGGCTTTTCTTAGCTGCTGCCAACAACACTGAAAATGCTTTGATTTTTTCTTTTTTTATTTTACAGTTGCCAGAAACCCATCAGCTCCTTCGCTTGAGACAATATGCTCATGGCACTACAGCTCTCATTTTTATTACTGCTCTGTCAGGTAAAGCTCTTTCTTTCTGCTGGCCTATTTGTGACTCATTCCTCTCTGCTGGTTTGGTCTTTTTCTTCTGATCTGGTGGGGACTGTGAGCAACCCCATCCATTCTCTGGGAAAACTATTGCTGTCAGGGAGCTTACAGTCAAGAACCTCCTCACTGGTCTGTCCTGGGCAGGTGGAGATACACCTTTGAGCCTGCCTGTGCTGTGTGATTTCTGTGTATCTTTCTAAAAGAAATTAAGGATCAAACTGAGCTCTTGAATCAGAGCTGTGCAGCTTGAAGTGATACCTTTGCCTACTCTGGTAGTCTCATTTTCTGTTCTGGAATTGCAGGTGCCTTTGTGGCAGGGCTGGATGCTGGCCTTGTGTACAATTCCTTCCCCAAAATGGGAGATCACTGGATCCCAGATGATCTCCTTGCCTTCTCCCCTATGCTGAGAAATATCTTTGAGAATCCTACAACTGTACAGTTTGATCACAGGATCTTGGTAAGTGCTGTCTTCCTGATATGTCTGGGCTGCTTCTTGGTTGCCTCCTGCAGCCAAGCTGTCTTCTTTGGGCTGTGGTTCTGTCAGCTTGAGTGATTTCTAAGGTGTCCAAAGGGCCTGAGAGCATCTTACCAGTTTGCTTCTGCAGGAAGAGGAAGTTTAGCATTCTTATTTATTTTCAGTGTGGCCTTCTTCCTTAAGGAGCTCTTCCTCCTGCGCAAGTAACAGATTTTGTTTCTCTTAAGTCTTTTTTTCCATAACGTGAACTTCATTATGGGGAAGCCCTTGCTATTGAAATGTCTGGGAAAGCTGTGTGAAATAAAACTTGGAAATCCTGATATTGAATGCTTCCTCCAGCATTTCTGAATTTGTTTTGCACAGTAGTGCCCTGTGAAAATATCTCAGCTAGTTAGAACAATCCAGATATTAAATACCACTGGCAGCACTGCTGTGAACTAAGCCGTGGCTAAGACTAAAAAAAGAAAGATTAGGCTGCATCAGCTGGGGTGACCTGCACAGCAAGATTATGCCAGTGAACTATAGTGGTGGAAATGAGATCAGTTTTCCAGATGACAGCCTTCAGTTGTCAAGGTGGCAGCTGGGGAGAGGGCAGACATAATCTCTAATGACTTGAATAAATGAGAAAAAGCTGTTGGAAAATAAAGTATTAATTTGGAGTAAAAATAAAACTCTCTGTAACTTCACTTAAATTTCAGGGTTGCTAACATGATGGCGTGGGAGCTCTAGGATTTGGTCATGGCCATTAATATGTTTCTTTAGTTAAATATTACTCACAAAATTTTTTTTACTGCATGGAAGGCATAGCTGAAGGCCACTGAACCTATTTTCCTTGAACTTTCATTGAAGGGTGGTCATTTCCCTTCCCTTCTGTAGGGAATCGCCTCCTTCACAGCTGTCACAGCACTGTACCTCTTCTCGAAGAAGATCCCACTCCCTCGGAGGTCCAGGATGGCTGTGACTTCCTTATTGGCCGTGGCTTGCATGCAGGTACTGCCCTTTTTTTTTCCTACTCCTTTGTAGCACGTTCACAAGGCAGAGCTGACCTCACTTGGATCTATGCTGGCTCCAAGTGCCTGGAGCTGAGAGGTGGAGTTGCCTAGACCCCACACCTTACCATAGTGCATGCACACTCTGAATTTGGGGGTGCCAAGTCCTGGTGTGGCCATGAACCTTTCTTCACCATACTTTGTGCTGGGAATGGTATCAGTGGTGCATCCACAGCTGCTCTTATCTCTTCTCTCTTCTTGGCAGGTGGGCCTGGGAATCAGCACCCTGCTGCTTTATGTCCCTACGCCTCTGGCTGCTACGCACCAGTCGGGCTCCCTGGCCCTGCTCAGCATGGCACTGTGGTTCATGAGCGAGCTCCGGAGAGTCCCCAAGTAACGTACTGGCGGCAGAGCCCTCTCGGAGAGCTGCACAGCAGGACCCGGCCGGGGTCGAGGGGGGTCGAGGTCCCTCACCGAGTGCGCAGGGGGACGTGCGCCCATTTGGGCTGGAGCGGGAGGCGGCGGCGGCGGGTGTGAGTGCGACCTTTGTAACATAAAGGAGTTTTGTGAAGTGGCTGTGTCTGGCTGGGTATTCCCGTGCGGAGCGAGGTGCGGAGGGATGCGAGGGCCGCGGGCCGAGCCGGGCCGAGCCGAGCCGAGCCGAGCCGAGCGAACGTCTCCGCCAATAGGAGGCGACAGTGTCGCCAGCGCGGCGCGCTCCGGCCGCGGATTGGCGGCGCGGCGCGGCAGTGGGCGGGATGGGTTGCGGAGCGAAGCGGTCCGGCCATGACGGCGCACAGCTTCGCGCTCCCCCTCGTCCTGTTCTCCGCCTTCTGGGGCCTCGTGGGCATCGCTGCCCCCTGGTTCGTGCCCAAGGGGCCGAACCGCGGGTGAGTGGGCGCTCGGGGGGTACCGAGGGGTAACCGCGGGTGAATGGCGGCTTGGGGGTTCTGGGGCTGGGCCTTCCCGTACTAACGCCGGTGTCTCCTCAGAGTGATCATCACGATGCTGGTTACGACCGCCGTGTGCTGTTACCTCTTGTGAGTACCGCGGGCCGGGCCCGGTACCCTTCCTCCCACCTACCCTAGCTTCGCCGGGACCGGCGGCTGCTGCCCAGCCTCCTCCGTGGATGGACAGGACAGCCCCGGGGCTGCGGCCCGCCATCCTCCCGGGCCCATTTACCCCCAGGGCAGCAGCCGCTCCCGGTACGCTGGTCCTTCCACGGGGACTGATGGCAGGTTGTCTCCCTTTGCAGCTGGCTCATCGCCATCTTGGCCCAGGCCAATCCCCTGTTCGGGCCACAGCTGAAGAACGAGACCATTTGGTACGTGCGCTTTCTCTGGGAGTGAGCAGTCCTTGGGAGCTGGCACCTCAACAGAGACCCCCGTCAAATCCATCACCGTGAGTGAGCAGAGAGCTGGGGTGGCAGAGATGTCCCTACTTGCCTGCCTGTATCTGTCTGGGGGGGGAGCTGCATCTCTTCTCTTGCTGGACTGGGGGAAATGTCTTGGCTTCTGTGTGTTGTGGCTGTGTTGAGCCGGTCCCAGCGTGGGGCTGCTGGCTCTGCACTGGGCCTGAGCAAATCAAGCACTGTAGTTCTCAGATTTCTGGGAGTTCCCTCATGAATGCAGTTGGGTGCTAATTTCTCTTCCTTTCTCCTTCCCCCAGCTCTTGTAGCTGTTCAAGCCTCTACCCTCCCGAACCAGACAGCCCCCAGAGGTGCTGGGACAGAGGCTGGACCGGCTGCCCAAGCACACCTGGAGCACTGCAGCCTGGTGTGATGGATGGTTGGGCCCCTGAGCATGGCAGGCAGCACCCCAGCACGAGGGCCTACTAATCCAGCACTAGGAGCAGCCACACTACAAGGCAGAGATCCCTTCAGCTGACCCAGTGCTGTAGTGACTGAGCACCATCCTGTGAGGGATCTGTGTGCAGTGCCAGTGGATCCTGTCCCAGCAGTGCTTGCTCTGCCCCCTTGGGGTGTTCAGCCCTAGCCCTCATGTGAACCCCTTGCTTGTAGCCCAAGCTGCCCAATTAGTTGCCCTGTTCCTGGTCATTACATCCACTTGCTGCTCCTCTGCATGAGAAGGCAGGAGCCATTGCATCCTCTGTGGTCTGGTCAGTCCCCTGTGGTAGGGGTGGTCCCTGCTAAGGCAGTTTCTGACTGGGTGGGAGAAGGGAGGGCTGACCCTAGAGGAGCATGCAAACGCCTTTGGGTGTGATAAGGGAGGTGGTGGGGTCTGCTGGAGGGGATGAAAGAGGGCCGTGTCTCCCACCTCAGCAGTGAGATGTCTGTAGTAGTGTTTTAAGTATCTCCACCACACCAACATGGGTCCAGGTTCCAAGAAGGTAGGGCATTGTGTTTCAGGTTTCCCCTAATTTATCAGATAATTTATCTGTATTTATTTATCTGTGTTTAACTTGTGTTGTGGAAATAAATCCTTTTTGTAATAAGTCATGCTGGAAGCTGAGTCACTTGCTTTGAGACTAACAGTCTTGTCCTTACTCAGATATCTTTCCTTCCCCCAACACTGTTCTTGCACCATGAGAACAAGGCTGGGATCCTCACCTGTTGAGCAGGAGGTTGGCAGCACACTGGTGCATGGAAAGTTTTATCCTTGATGCCACACCTGTGCACTATGCTGTGGGACCAGGGTCACAGGTGAGGAACTACATGTGCTAGAGAGAGAACTGGGTACCTGCCCAGTTTCTTGTAGCTGTGCTGGGGCCATTTCCAGGGCTGTGCAGCAGCTGGAGCAGCTCAGTGGCTTCTTTGCCAAGCAGCGAAGTCTTGGGTGGGTAATAAGGTAAAAAGCAGAGACCAACGTCTTCCAGGGGCTGAGTGGGCAGGCTTTTCCTCTTAGGAAAAGGGCAGCAAAGGATGCTGTCTCCAAGGATGCCAACAGTGTGGTTCAGATCAGAGCTCCCCTTGCTGCTACCAGCTCAGTTAAACTCAGCTGTCTTTCTGCTGGAATCAGAGAACAATACTGGCAGGAAAGGAGCTCCATCATCCCACTGTGGCAGCATGAAGCAGCAGCAATGCTGTGCAGACATGCAGCCCCCCAGCCACACCACCAGACAGGAGCTGTCGTTGCTGAGACGAAACAAGACCAATGCTGGGTGGCTCAAGGGGTTTGTTTATTGCTACAGGAATGGGAATAGCTGAGTTCAGTAAAAAGTGATGAACTTCATTGGACCAGCAGTGGGGCTCCAGCCCCAGGGAAGGTTTGTACCTGTGTGCACAGCTGCAGCCCCGACCTGTCCTGGGACTGTGAGCTGGGCTGGACTGAGGTGGCTCTCCCAGGGGCAGGCCCAGCCCGCACTCATGGAGGAAAGAACCACAGGTCCTAACACCAGTACCTGGTTAACGTGTGAGACACCACGGGGCAGCAGTGCCCAGGTGGGAATGTGTGAAAGGAGAGACAGCCCACACTGGTGGTGCCTCAAGAATCAATCAGTGAGCCCTCAGGGCTCAGTCTGGGATGTTGGGTAGGATTGTCCTCAGAGGGAAGACATGGCAAAGAGCAGTACACCTCTTCAGGAATGCTCCAAGAGGGGCCAGGCTAGGCAAAGCAGCCTGGTGGAACTTGTGATTTACTTCGTTCCTGCAGTAACTTAGCTGGTGCCTGCTGTTCCCCAGCCCCAGGCTTGTCAGGGCCTGCAGAAAGGTTCAGCCCCAGGTGATGAACCACAGCACCTCACCAGCTTGCTCTGCAAAGTGGTGGCTGAGTCATGGGGTGGCTCAGTGCTTCAGGCCAAAGCCTGGGGTTGGCTGCCTCAGTGATAGTGTCCCGTTATCTGAGGGATCTGCCAGGGCTGCAGCCTTGAGCCCGCTGGCAGCAGAGGACTTTGCTCTATACCATGTAGTGAGGCAAAGGCCAGAGGCCAAGGAATGCAAAGATTAGGACTGGGGCAAGGTGGATAGTCCATAGCTACCTCAGCCCACAGACTCTGGTTCTGATGCAGAGATGATGGAGTGCAGAGTTTGAGATGGTCTTTAAGAAAGAGTCCAAGCCCTCAGAGCCCAGGCTGTCAGCCAGTCCTAGTTCTGCTGGTGCAACTGGATGACGGGTACCACTGGTGTCATGGCACGCTTCCCTGGCCCAGCGGCACCACCACCTTATCCAGCCAGAGCAGGGTGTGCTGGGCCAGGCGCAGCTGCCGGCGGTGAATGCGACGCAGCCGCAGGAGGTAGAGGACAATGGCCAGCACCACAACCAGGATGCAGGCGAAGAAGAGATAGTGGTTGTAGACAAAAGAGAGGCGCAGCCAGGAGGTTTGTGCTTGCCGGATGCTCTCCTGACGGAGATCCCTATGGAAATGAATGTCAGAACTGGCCACGAGATGCTGTGGGGTACAGCCAGGGTTCTGCTGTGGGGTACAGCCATGGTCCATGCAGAGCCCTCACCCAGTGCAGTTACTCCTGCTCCTCCTCAGCCACCCTTCCCTGCATGATGGCATCAGCGAGCCAATGGTACCTGAGTGGTAGAAATCTTGTCTTGTAGAGGATGGCTCCCAGTGTCCACTGCACCTCCCGGTCGTACACCAGCTGGGCCGTGCGCAGGCTGGGGTAGTCCAGTGGGAACTGGAAGCCCTCGTGAAGGACTTGGTACATCCAGGCTGATTTGAAGCACTGATACCTGCAGAAACAGCACACAGGAGCATCAGCCAGTCACTAATAACTGCACCAGTCCCTTACCCCAGCAAAATCCCCCCAGGAGGTCCAGGCATGGCATCCCCCAGCAAGTTCATTTACTTCAGCCGGTGCTGGTCAGCATGTGCCGAGTAGAGGCCACCACGGAAACGCTGGATCAGCACCTCCCACCGCTGGCTGCAGAACTCCTGGGGAAGGAAGTTGGGGTTCAGAGCAGAGAAACAGCCCCCAGTCCCAGGAACAGCAGCTCCCCAGCCCTGGGCAGGGGCAGCACCCACCTGGGCAGCGGAGGTGAAAGTGGGGGCACTATATTGGCCCCCCAGGCGCAGCACGTCCTCGGTGCAGTAGAAAAACTCCGAGAAGCCGTAAAACTCGCTGTTGCTGAAGTCAATGGGTGCTTTGTAGGTCCCCACCAGCGAGGCATGGCTGCCATTGGACCCTGCCAGGAGGGGCTGTAGCAACTTTGCACAGGCTTGCCAGCCCCCTTGTCCCCGCATGTACAAGGTTTGGCCGCCCCTCACCACTGTGTCCTCCAGCCCCACAGGCAGGCAGGGGTCCAAGAAGGGCATCTTGGGGCTCAGCCCTGTCTGCTGACTGTGCAGGCTGGAAAACAGTCCAGGAAGAAATGGCAGTGGTACAGGGGCTCCTATACCAACTCCCAAAAGCCTGTCCCACATCCAAATACCCTCTGCACCAGACGAAGTTATGTCCCCTTGTACCCTGCAGTGCTGGTGCCTGCCCTGCCACCTCTTGCCAAAGCTGAACTCACTAGATCTGTCATGCTGGCCTGCAGCTACATGCTCTGAGCACCTGTAGGGTGCAACAAGGCTCAGCCCACCCCACCCAGTTCATGGAGATCCGTGTCTCTGCACAGCCCCTGGGGATCTGGAGGCAGGGTTTGTTCCCAGCACAGGAGTACATGGGCACTAAGCCTCTCCAGTTCTGGCAACAGCTTCACTTAGTGCTCTTGGAAGGAAAGGAAAGACAGAAGACAGGAGAGCTCGAGGTGGGGAACAGGAAAAGCCAAAAGCCACCAGAGGGGCCTCCCTGTAGCCTGTCACGAGGAGAGAAGGAGGAAGGCAGGGAGCTGTGGCACTGATAATGCCTGCCAAGCTTAGAGAAGGGCAGCAACCAAGCACTCTGTGCCAGCCCAGGCACCTGCCGCTGCCACAGAGCTACTGCCAGCGTGGCTATGGGAGCTGTTATCAGTACAGGCGGCTCTTGAAGCAAATCCAAGGGGGACAGGGCAGCATGAAGGAACCAGCGTCCCATTTCACAATGCTCTAGCAGGGGCACCACTAGGTGAGGCAGCAATACCGGTTGTGCTCATAGGTTTGGTTCAGCACATGTTCCTCATAGCGCTGCCGGGCAAAATTGCCCCCGAAGCCCAGGAAAGTGTTGACGTAGACACGGTATATGTGACCAGTGTGCTGCACGTCACAGCCCAGGTTGAATTCTGCCAGCAAGCTCTTTGCAGCCTCCTCCTGGTGACACAGATAGGGTCCATGATCAGCAGCAATTCAGGGAGGGCAGGAGCTGCTCTCGGGGACCAGCCAGACACGCACCTGCTGTGGGGAGGAGATGGCTCCCGAGTCGGGCACTTCGTAGGCAATCTGCAGGGAGGCGCCTCCCATGTCTAGGATCCCAACTGTTCGTTTCCGAACCAGGGACTTCCCCTGGTCCCCCAGCGCTATGGTGACCACTGCATCCTCCTCTGCAATCCACAGCAGCATGTCAGTAAGAGGCAGGGCCTGGGGCAGTATCTTCTCCCTTCCACCATCACCCCCACGGCTGCCTCATGGGCTTCCTCCACCCCTGCAGGCAGACCTTGAGGACCACCTGTAAGGACTGCCTCCCAGATCTGGGAGAGTTTCACACATATGACAGAGGTCAAGCATTGCTGCCTACTCCAGAGGTTGATCTTAGCTACAGCACTGATACAAGGTCCAGCACAGCTCTACTTAGACTCTCTCAACTGTTCCATAAGCAGCCAGACTCACCATCCTCATGATCAAACCGACCCAGGACAAAGTTGATGCCAATCCACGCATAGACACCTGCATAAGACAGCAAAGGTCATTACGACAACATACTAGAGAGGAACAAGCAGTGCTTTGTGGCAGCTCCTACCTTCCTGTTTCCCTGAGATCACTTCTGCGTGAGATTTGGAGAAGAGGAAATCAAACTCCAGGGGCACATTTCTCACCAAGTCGTCTAGGATCGCAGCTTGCTGCCTGCAAGGGTGCAGGAGAGGGTGAGATGCTGGGGGACCTTCACCAGAGATGCTGATGAAGAGACCAGGAATTACACTGCGCTACACCCCCCGTTCAACACCACAAGTTCTGCTGCTGCAGCCAGCGTGTTGTGGAGCCAAAAAAAAGATGTATTTGTTTGAGATTCTCAGTCAAAAGCATCTTCTTTCAGCTCCCTCCCAGCACGCTTAAACCCTCCTTCTGCATCCCTCACCGCTCACCCAAACAATTTGCCCTTTTCTTTCTCGATTCCCCCTCACAGAGTTCTCGATTCTCCCGCTAGGTTCAAGAGCAGGCAGCTGTCTTGCTCTTCTTCCAGGCTCAGCGCATCCCTGGCTCGCCTGACAAGGGCAGCGAACTCACCACTCGGGCAGCAGCCGCATACCCGCCGTGCACAGGATGTACAGCGGCGTTTCCTTGTGCTTCCGCGCCGGGACGTGCGCTGCCGCAAACCGCAGCAGAGGCCGCAGGTAGGGGGTCGCCTGCTCGGGGGCTGCCGCGGTCACGGAGATGCCTGGCGGGGAAGGTGGCTGTGAGCCACCCCGTCCCGTTCGTGTGCGGGGGGCTCAGAGTCGGGCAGGAGAGCGGCAGCACGTACCGGGTTTAATTTTCTTGACGACGGGGCGGCTGCTCCGGTCCCTCATCTGCTTGATGTCCAGCAGGTCGTGGGGGTTCCCGTTGTGCGGGGGCCAGAAGTACACGAAGACCCGGGACCCGCTGCTCCCGCAGTCCACCACCACCCCATAATTAAGGGACGAGTCCTCGGTGTCGGTGGCCGACAGCTCCTCCGCCCGCGCCAGGTACCTAGGACACGGCGGCAAGGCGGCTTAGCACCGACGGCCGGCGGTGACCCCGCTCCCCCGGCAGCCCAGTCCCCGCTCACCTCTCGTCCCGCTGGGAGATGCGGGGCGGCGCGGCCCAGTGGCGGGACACGGCAGCCGCCAGCAGCAGCAGCAAGCCCAAGAGAAGGGCGAGCCCCAGCGCAGCCGGTCGCTGCCGCGGTCCCGGGCACAGTCCCACCGAGCGCCACAACAGGCAGGAAACGCCGATCCTGAGGGCAGGGTCCACTGTTCAGAACGGGCACCACGCCGGCCCCAACACCCCAGCCCGGCCCGACCTCGCTCACCTGGCCATGTGCGCCCGCCTCCCTCCCGCGCATCGCCGCGACCGGCACCGCCGCCGGCACCGGCGGACACGTCACCG
>VZRN01001324.1:4247682-4259249 GCA_013397935.1 Dasyornis broadbenti
GAGCGGCGGGTTTGGCGGTAGGGAGGCCCGGTCCTTCCGTGGGGTCGGGGTGCCATGGATGTCCTAAAGCCCTGTGCTCTCTCCAGCTATGAGCCAACCGCATGGTGCCGGGCACAGGGAAGCACCGCTCCGCGCCTGCCAGAGCTGCTGCCAGGTATCTGGCATGAAGCAGGTTAGTGGCCCTGGCTCGGAAGGATGCTGGTGGACAGGAGCTGCCTGCAGACAAGCCTGGACTGGCCGTGGCCCCGTGGGTTGGCAGTGCCAGAGCTCACCCCAGGAGTGCCACGTGGTTTTGGAGCCCGTCTCGCCATGGTGCCTGTTACTCATCTCAAGGACCTGCCACAGTAGGGAGAGCATGGGGCTGAGGGGAGAGCAGGGCACGTTTTGCCCTTGGCAGGCATGCAGCAGAGTGCCAGCGGTCTTCTCCATGGGACACGGGGACACTCACCATCCTAAGGCCCCCCACCAGCTGGTGACGTTGGCTTGTCCCCCGAGGAGCGGGCACAAATGAGTTCTGGTCACCCCATGGGACTTGGTGGCCTGTCACAATCTTCTCCTTCTCTTTCTTGATCTCACTCTGGGTGGGAACCCCTGAGGATCAGCCTGCTTTTTGGAGGGGAGATAGAGGCCACCTTCAGATCTCAACCTTTTTCAAAGGGCCTCCTCCTGTGCCTTGGCCAGGGACGTGGGGCTGTGGTGGAGCCCCAGGATCCCTCACCTTTCCCCCCCCTCACATGTGGCAGTTCTTGTTTTGCAGGTGCAGCCGGGTGTGTAGCAACGTTGCTCCATGATGCAGCCATGAACCCTGCTGAAGGTAACAATCGTCCTGGCCTACTGGGGAGGGGAGAATCAGGGTCTGCCCAAGCCTCTTGGGTTTCCTCTCTAGCACAAAGGGTGCTCTTGTTACTTACCTGACTACAGGGAGTCTTTTGTGGCTCTGGTTAGGGACCCTGGTGGCTGCCTGTTATGGACAGGGTAGGTAGAAGAGATTAACTCAGGAGCACAGCAAACTACAGCTTAGGAGGAGCTGGGAGGGCATGGGCCTTTCACTCAGGAGTTTGGCTGGGGACTGTTACCTGGAGCAGGAGAGAAGGCAAGAGAGATGTAATTGTCACTGCTGAAGTCATTCTAAGTGTGTGGAAGCTGGGCATTGCTGTGGTGAGATCTCAGGAAGATGTGGTACAGTTGTGGGCCTGTGTTCAAGAGGAAAATTAAAAGAGTGGGGTACAAAAACGTGCTAGAGAAGTTAGGAGAAGGGAGATCTTGTAAAATGTCTGGAAGATGCTGATTTTGATAAGCCTGGTATATATGAAAAGGGCATAGAGAGTTTGTAATTTAAGTCCATGAATGTTGTGGGAGAATGAGAAGCAATGAGGAAAGGCTAGTCATGAAGGTATTTTTCCTTCTTAAACCTGGAGGGATTGTGATAGTGCAGGCTCCAGCTGATCTGGGCCCAGCACGGCCCCTGCTTCCCCACTGCATGACTATGACCCAGAGGAGCAGGCAGCTGCCAGACCATTGTCATTCCTTCTCTGGAGCTTCTCTTGTCATGTCTGTTGTAGTAGTTTAGCATCACATCATTTTTAGCTCCTTAGGGTCACATTGAGATAGGGGGAGGTAGAACAGTGGGGCAGGCTGTGCACTGGGCTCCCCTGTCCCACTCTTGGACGTGTTAGGGGGGTTTGGCATCTGAGTCTTGCCCCGGAGCAGCTGCATTTTGGCAGTGGCTGCTAACAGTTCCTGGCTGGTGGGCTCTACAATGAGCTGTGATTATTCTGGGCTGCAGTGGGGGTGATGGGGGAAGGACGGTGTTACCCAGACCAAGTGCTGTCTGGGAAATAAGACTGGATGCAGGGGTGGTTCTTCTGAGTGATAGCTCTGCAGCAGTGGATGGGGAAACATCATTTGCTTGGGAGCTAAGGTGGATCTGGAGTGTAAACAATGGAATATCATTATGTTCCCTGGGGCTGTGGCATGTGAGTGGCTTCATAATAGTGATGTCTGTGTGATAGTGATGCCTCAGCAGATTTAAATGGCTGGTGTCCTGTCTGGAGACAAGGGGCACTGGTGGCTCGAGTTATCTGTCTTCAGCTCGTAGGCCAGTGTGACCAAACTCCCAAGCATTTGGAAGAAGCCTGGCTTTGTGTTTACCCTTCTCTCTCCTCTTCCCCTTTGTGCCTGGGTCCTGGCTGCTGCTGGTGCCACCACCTGTCCCAAGTGGTCAAGCAGAGGATGCAGATGTACAACTCGCCTTACCAGCGTGTGATGGACTGTGTACGGGCTGTGTGGCGCAACGAAGGGGCTGGAGCTTTCTACCGCAGCTACACCACCCAGCTCACCATGAACATCCCCTTCCAAGCCATTCACTTCATGACCTACGAGTTCTTGCAAGAGCAGCTCAACCCCCATAGACAGTACAACCCAGGCTCCCACGTGGTCTCCGGAGCCTGCGCGGGGGCTGTTGCTGCTGCTGCCACTACGCCTTTGGACGTTTGCAAAACGCTGCTCAACACCCAGGAGTCCCTGGCCTTGAGCTCCAACATCAGCGGACACATCACAGGCATGGCTAATGCCTTCAGGACGGTGTACCAGGTGGGCGGTGTGACTGCCTACTTCAGAGGGGTCCAGGCAAGAGTAATTTTTCAGATGCCCTCAACGGCGATTGCCTGGTCCGTGTACGAGTTCTTCAAATATATCCTTACCAAGCGCCAGGAGGAGCGTCGGTCTGGGAAGTGAGCGAGAGCCAAACGCCATTCCAGACCTGCCTCACATCCCCTCCTGGTTTGTCTCCTGACCCCTCTCCCTTTTGGTTTGGTTTGTGTTGATGAGAGGGGGCAGCAAAGCCCTTTGGGGTTTAGCAATGCCATTTTTTGCCTGTGGCTGTTGCAGCTCTGCTCAGGCTGCACAGCTTGCTCTCTCCCGGGATCCTCCGAGATGTCCCGCTGGGAGCTACAGCCCGGGTCACATCCCCTGGCACTTTGGTGGAGCTGTGCTCCTGTCCTTCCCTTAACCACATCTCACACAAAGCTCACCCCTCCTCAGAGGGGAAGGTCCTGCCCTGCCCCTGGCAGGGCCAAGCTGAGCTCGCAGTTGCCAAGGAGGGGGTGACGGCGGGATGCTGGGGGCTTTGTCTGGCTTTTGGCTGAAGCAAAGTGTAAGCCTTGGCCGTTGTCTTGTAGCACGCACACATGACGCTGACTGCCCCAGTGGTGGTGGTGGGCAAGGGGAGGATGGCACTTGAGGAGGAGCCTGTAGGTTTGTTTTTGTTCCTGCTCTTCACACCTCCAATAAAAACAGTTCTGCTCTATCCTCATGTCCCATTCTTACTCCAGCATGGCCCAGCTCCCAAGACTGTGCCTTTCTGACTGTGCCTGGTGCTGAACTCTTTTGATGGATGCCAGAACAGGGAGGGAAGAGCGATCTGGGGGTGGTGGTAGGAGAAGGGGGCCTGTCTGGCCCAGTCACCTTGACAGAATGCAGCAGTGAGGGTACTCCCCATTCCCTTTGGCTTATGGTCCATCACCTGCTGCTGGTGTGGGCTGTGACAGAAGCTTGAGGTTTATGCTCCTTGGCTAGGTAGTCCCACATGTTCAGTCTGACCGGGGGTCCTCAGGATGCTTCCAGACTGCTCCAAATGGAGGTGTTGGTAGGAGGGGGTTGTTGTGTGTCAGGCACAGCTCAGGAATTTGGTGCTGAGTGACGCTGGAAGGCTTTGTGCACCTCTTACAGGAGATTTGGGGCTCAGCAGAGCTTTTGCCCTATCATTTTGAGTAGTTAGACTAGTTTGATGCTTGATGAGCATCTTAAAATTGCTCAAAGTGCTAATATCTTTTCCAATCTAATGGTAATTAGTAGAGTAACTTATTTTTTAAACATGTTTGTTGGTTGTCTTGATAACAGTTTATTTTAGGGTCCCACTCAACTGTGGAGCTGTGAGCTGAGCACTAAAGTATTGCCTCATTGAGCTGACCTGCCCAGAACAGATCTCTGGGTTTCTTGAACAAGGTGCTTGTGGGTGATGCCTGACTCTCCCCGTGCATTCAGGTGTGGCATGTGTCCCACGGAGCCATGCCCAAAATAGTTCCCTGGAGGAAATGCATTCACAGCTGTGGTGTGTGCTGCCGGTGGGTATCTGGGTTGAATTGGGGCTGCTCCAGAGGATCTGCTAGCTTGACCTGCACAGAAGACTGCTAGAGAGGGCTGTGGTGAGGACAAAGAGGAGTTTTCCTGTGGCTGGAAAAGCTGCTGGGTTAGCAAGGAGCATGTGCCGCCCTCAGTGGCTTTGGGCTCCAGCATGGCTGGAGGGCAGGGACCCTGCACTGCAGGGGCTGAGTGTTTGACACCCTGCCCAAGCCCCAGCCCAGCCCTGCATCCACCTTTCCCTTATGCATCTCTCTTGCCCTGGTTCCTGAAGGTGGTCTGGGAAGCTGAGTGACCACCTGTAGGATTTTTGATGGCTGCCTGGCAGGTCTGGATGCCCCCGGCACAGGTCTGCACCCTAGCTGGTCCCTGGTCCCTGTTCTACAGCCTGGGTCCACTTGAGTGTGTGCTGTGCTCATCCTCTGGTCCCTGGCATGGGCTGCAGGGCCCTGGTCCATTCTTTTTCTGCATAAGCAGAAGGGTGAGACATAAAGACATAACAGCCACAGGAGGTCAGGAACTGGAAGTTTTCCCACTATTTCAGGAGCTGAGGCTTTAAGAAATAGTCTGAGTATTGCAAGATTTGTCAGCTTTGCAGCTCCTCCACCCAAGAGGGAGAAATAGATATGGCTGGGAGAGACCAGGGCAGGATTAGGTTGGAGGGCAGGGCATTAGATAGGAGTTTGCAGAAGATGGGTACAACTGGGCTCTGCCAAGACTTCTCTGCCCAGGAGCTGAAAGCTGTTGGCAGCAGAGCCGCAGCTTTGCCTTTAGCCCTCACCATGTGCTGGGGCAAAGACAAACTCCATGGAGACACAGGCATAAATGGACTGGGAGAGGATTCACACCATTAAATCCATCAGCTGCTGGAAGAAGCTCTATAAATGTCAGTGGGTAAAGGCAAGATTGAAAGTGTCTCCAGGATGTTTCCAGGAATAACTACCCACAGAAGTGCTGGGGGAGGGAGTGAAACCCCCAGGAACAGGGAGATGATGAGTCAGCACAACTCAGAAATGCTGCTATGTGAGCAATTGGCCTAAAGCATTCCCCTGGCAAGGGCACAGCCTTTCTGGTCTCCCGGCGCTTTGCCAGCTTACCCAGCAGCAGCTGGGTGTTGACCAGTGCACACAGCAGCAGCCCTGCAGGGAACAGCACTGTCTGTGATTGGTTTGGCATTGCAGGGACAGTAGAGCTGCCATGGGAATTCCCAGATATCGCTTGGGCCAGGCCACGATAGACATGAAAAATGTCATCCTGCTGCCATCTCCATTGTCTGAGCTAAACGCCTGTCATAAACTAAGGGCTGGCTGTGGCAGCATGCTGCTGCTGTTCCCCAGTTCTGCCAGGGTGGGGTGTTCCCTTGCCAGACAGACTGGTTCCTCTGGCACCTTTGGCATGATGACATGCCCAGAGGCAATGGAGTTATTGGCTGGCTCAGCTATGGCTGCTGCCTTTCCAAGGTCTGATAATGCCTCTCAGTGTAGCCACACTGTTCTCAGGCTGTCCTATGGCCTCCCAGGTGTTTGGCTGTGCTTCGAGTGAGATCTCTCCTCCTACAGCCTCTTCTGAGTAAAGAGACTATTTTTGGCTTTCGAGCAAGGAAGCTATGCTCAGTCCAGCAGAGTTTTGGAGACAACCCCTTTTTCTTTCATTTCCCTGCAGGATCCCCAGCCACATACAGCATGGGCAGGGATTTGCTGCCTTGCCCTCCTGTGTCCAACTGCCCCTCGAGCCCTGTCCTGCCACTGGTGCTGGTGTGTTCCAGGTTGGGTGAGCCCTGCATACCCTGAGCAGGCAGAGCTGGGAAGCACCACTGGCCTGGCCCTGCTCCGGGTGATAGATCCGGGGCAGCCGCAGTTGTGCTATGGCACAAGCCCAAACTATTTCAGGCAGCCTGAGGCTGTTGTGCCAGGAGCAGTTCAAGAGCCCCCAGCTGCCTTCCTGGGTAACTGGAGATGACTGCACTCCTGCAGGTTAAGGGCAGATATGAGGTGAGGGAAGCTGGGGGCTGAGGATTCATCTTACTCTGAGAAAGAAGGGGAGATCTCTCCAGTGTCTGTCCCATACCTTCAGCTGCGGCTGATGGGCTCCTGAGCTGCTTCTGCCTTCATGACCTCACACAGGGTGCTGGGGTCCCAGTGCTCAGAGGCTTTTGCCAGCCCAGCTCGGGGGCAGGCGGGGGGGCAAGGGCACTGTCCTGGAAACCACATCCCTGGGCTATCTCAGCCAGCATCCTGGGGTGCCCTGAGGTTTCTCGTCCCGCAGCCTCTCTGCAGTGGGTGCCTGACAGTCCTGCTTGGTGGGAGGAGGTTGCTGGAACCCATGGGGAGCAGAGAGGTGGGCTCCCAGCCTCCCTACAGCCTCAACCTATCCTGGCTAGTCTCTGGGATTCCTCAGGGCTCTGTCAGACCCCAATAAAGTTGAACAAGTTCCCATGACCTCCTGGCCTTACAGATGTGCTAAACACAAGCACTGGGGCTGCCTGGACACAGAGCAGTCATTTCCTCTGGTGGGCCTGGGGAAACCCCCTTCTGACCCATGGTACTGCCTGGGTTAAACTGTGAGACACAACTTCGGGCTGGGCTAGTCCCAGCCTGCCTGGCTCTGTCCAAGCATGGCAGTGCAGGCAATAGCCTGAAAGGCCTTTCTAGGCAGGGAATATATCCTGAAAGGTAAAGTTTTTTTCAGTATATCTTGAAAACCTGCTTTCTTGTCTATAGAGAACCACTAGAAGAAGCAATCCCTGGGCTGGGCTGGATATGTCTGCTTTGATGAGGAGATACTGGTAATACCCCTACTTAGTGCAAGGTATGTGTCAAAATCCCCCAACGAGGGACTGCAAAGTGGCATCCTGGCTGGAGGTGGGCTGTGGGCAGATGGCCTGTTGCACTGGGGAGGTGGCACATGTGGGAAAGAAGCTGCTCCTGTACTGGGTGGGGGTGGCACAGGGTTGGCAGCAAAGGTCACTCTTGCAAATGTCCTCACATGGGTGGGGACAGTAAGGACAGCTCAGGCATGCTGCGACACTAGCGCTTGGTCTGGGATCATCCTCAAAAGCAGCTGAAGCAATGGCTGTTCCGGGAGATTGGTGGGGGCTTCAGCCCTAATCTCCCTGCCCCGGCATGCCTGCAGATATTGCACTGGCAGCCAGTGTCAGCCCCAGAGAAAGCCTGCAATGCTCCCTGGGGCAATATGGCTGTGGAACTGAAGTAAGAGACTCCTGGCAGGCACAGACCATGCCTGGCACAGCTAGGTGGGTGCCAGGAAAAATGTAAATCCAAGCCCATTAAACCTGAGCAGTATGTCACCTGGAGCATTGCCAAAGGCTATAAAAAAGGGAGGGAATTAGGCCAAAACTGGGCTATGCCTCCATGTGGGACACAGCTCCCTCTGGTGAGGATGCAGCTGTGACAGGCATCAGGCACTGAACACCAACAGCCATCCTCTGTCCTTGGGCAAGAACATGCAGGGAGGGAACAAGTTAGCTGGAAGCTGCAGGCAGTGCCAGGGCATCCGGAGTTTTAGGGGGGCTCCGGAATTAGATGAATTGCATCATTTTGGGACAGAAAAGATAATCAGAGCTGGAAATCTGCTGGGTCTCTCACAGAGACATATGGGGTGCTTGTGCTCAGCTTAAAAGAATGCAGCAAAGCATTGCTCGCTAACAAGGGACCTGCATGGTGGCTAGCGGCTGGGAAGGGACACTGGCCTTGTCCCTAGCTCTCCACTCGCAGCGGGGCACCGGTGGATGTGTGCTTTTGCTGCTTGCACAAGTCCCAGCGGTGCTGCCCTGTGCAGCAATGCTCCCGCGTGGGTCGGGAGTCCTCCAGCTTCTGCAGGACTCTGCCGTGGGGAGACACCAGCCTGCCCAGAGCCCACGCAACCAGCCCAGCCTTCCCGACGTCCAGTCTGTTCCGCTGCCCTTCCTAGCGGGGACCCTGACCCGATGCTCCGCAGCCCTCCAGGTCTTGTAGGGGGACTAGGGCATCCCCAAACGGAGCCAACATCAGCTTCCCCCGCGGCACGGGATGGCGGGGACAGAAAGATGTCTGTCACTCCCTGTCCCCGGGCGCTGGCCGATAGATGGCGGTGGCGTATCTCGCTTAGGGACAGGCCCCGGGAACAGGTGTCCCCGTCCCTGCTGGCAGCCCGGGGGACCTGAGGATCCCAGGCAGCACCTCGGGACCCCGCGGACCCCGGCACCGCCCGCCTGCAGCAGCCCCGGGCGCGGAGAAGGGTTGACCCCGGGGAAGTGTCTGTGGGTTTTATTGCCTAGGCGGGAGATGGTGGCATGATGCAGCCGGGAAGGGCTCTGAGGGACATAGGGGCAGCTTTGACCTTCAGCAGCACTGTGCTCTGGAGGCGATGAAGATTCAGTCCGCCTCTGTGGACGGGTCACCTGGATCCTTGGTTGAATCAGAGTCGGTCCCGAGTGGGTCACCGGAATCCCTAGTGGCAGCTCCGTGCCTCGTCTCATCACTGCAGGAAGATGGAACAGCTAAACCATGCAAGTCGTGGTCACCCTGCTCAGTCAGGTATAGCGATCTTGTGATGCAGTGAGTCATCCCAGGAAGGAAGGCGGGTCCCTGCCACTTGTGCTGGTAGGCAGGTAATGGAAGAAAGCCTCACTGGAGGCTCCATAGCACATGTACCAATATTTTAATTACCTGAACCATGGCTGGCAACAGCTTTCTTGGCACTGGAGAGTTCTTCTGTGACAATCCCATATTGCCATTACGAGGAGGAGCTTCCAGCATCTCTAAGACCTGATGGCTTCACAGACCCCAGTGGCCAAGCAGCCTCAGCAGCTCCCAGCTCCAGGGCTGGGGTGGCTGCAGCAGGAAGCTCTGCAGAGCAGGAGCTGCCTCTCCAAAGAGAGCAGCAAGAGCTGGGCACCACCCTAGCAAACAGCTGGGTCCCCAGGCTCCCAACCCAGGCAGCAGGAGGTGGCTATGACCAGGTTGAAGTAGATGGGACCAGAACTCAATGAGGTCTGTGCAGATCCACAGGCAGCCTGGCCAGCCTCACTGGGAGCAATCTCCTTCTGCACCCAGGTGAGCTCCTTGCTGATGGCAGCAAGTGGGTACTGGAGACAGAAGGATGAAGGATAAGAGGGGGAGGGATGACCTCAGCAGTAGGGAAAGAGGGAGGAAGGGCAAAAGATGTCAGGAAGGAGAGGAAACCAGAGCATATCTGTGGTGCCTCAGAAGGAACAGCACTGCTTCTGTGTGATCCTGAGCATGATGTAAAGGCCATGGAAAACCAGCAAGAACTGGGCTTTGGATGGAGCCTCCCTTGGAGCCACTGGACAGAGAGAAGTTCTGCTTATGGGCTCCTCCTTGTCCAGGAAACTTGAATAAAAAACACAACTGGAGCCTGCACACAGAGGGGGTCTGAGGCCTGGGAGTTAAAGCCTAGCTGCCCCAAAAGTCCCTCCTTTCCTTTAAATCAGTGTGCTTAGAGAATCTCATCCCTGTTTGAAATCAATCAGTACTTTCCCAGCTTGATTCCCAAACAGCAGTAAATCCCCCAAGGAACCAGGAAGAAACACACACCTTCTGCCCCTTGGCCATGGCCATCCCCATCCCTCCCTCCCTGATGCCCCTCTGGCTATGCCACCACTACAGTGGGACCATGATGAAGGAATTTCCACCTGAGATTTTTCTGCACCTCTCACCCCACTGGAGGCATGCCACTTCAACCTGCGGT
Organism: Dasyornis broadbenti; assembly: GCA_013397935.1. Classification (NCBI taxonomy): domain Eukaryota; kingdom Metazoa; phylum Chordata; class Aves; order Passeriformes; family Dasyornithidae; genus Dasyornis; species Dasyornis broadbenti. The sequence continues at coordinate 4,257,532 of VZRN01001324.1, forward strand.
GAGGGGAACAGGGTGCACCATGGGCAGGTGCTGCCTCCAGCATAGCCACGTAGCAACTTCCCTCCATTGTGTTTCCCCGCCCTGGGCAGCCTGTCCAATCTGCAATCTCCCACCATCTCCCTCCCACTGGCCTCCCGTGGCTGTTCCTCCTCTTTGGAGCACTTCACTTCCGCCACCCTGCTCCAGGCCCTCCAGTACCGCCAGCTCTTTGTGCTGTTTTGTCCTCCCCATCCGCTCAGGGGCTTTGAGTGAGGCTCTGCAGAGGAGTTCCTCCCACTAACCCCTTGCCCTTCCTCCAATCTGAGCTGGTGGGACAGCTGGGATCTGTCCCAGGAGCGGGGCTCGCTATGGTGGACATCTAGAAACTTCCAGCGCCATGAGACATCAGCCTGCAATCAGGCCTCTTGGAATCCCCTGGCTGGGCGCTGTTCCAGCTCCGTGCAGGGAGAGAGGGGTCAGGGTTGTCACCAGGCACAAGTGGGGAGAGCTCAATACTGACCTCACAATTATGGTTAGGTACTGTTGGTGCTGGATCATGCTGGTACTACCCAGCATCACCTCTTGCAATGTGGCTGTGGGGTCCCTGTGTGTCCTTTCGCTGTACAGAACTGTCCTTGCTCTAGAGACTGTGGCTACAGCCCCGGGCAGCACGTCCCATGCCAGGGCTCTGGTCTCATCCAGAGGTTCTGGGTGCTGCTGAGATGCAGTGGATTTCTAATCAACTGCCATGTACTTTGAGGGGATGTATTAAGCTGGGAACTCCTCTCACACACACTGATTTTGGAGGAGCTTCTATTGTGGTTACAGTTTCTCTGGCTTGCACACCGAAGCATGAACTCACACGAATCCCCTATTTTTGCAGACAACAGTCTGGTAGAACATGGAGGAAAATGCAACCCTTTCCTATGGCAGAGACAAATCTCCCCAGCCGGACTGCTGCTGCGGAGAGAGCGCATTACCTTTGTTCTTGGCTATCCTGTTTCTACCCACGAGACCACAAGGCCTTAACCACTTATCTCCGAAAGCCAAGAGCAGGGCCTGGGCTTCCTCTCCTGCGACACCTTACTGCCATGCAGCAAACAATCAGCTGGGCGTGTCGCATCCTCTCCCAGCGCCGGCCCCGTGAAGCCTGCCGGCCTCGGGGTGCCTAGCAGGAGAGCGGGGTGCTGTGCCGACCCAGGCTGGCATCCGGAGCCTGCGGGTTGCCCGCTCTGTCCCTGCAGTGGAAAGAATTTCTCCGTTTCCTTTCAAACAGCAAACCCCAAAGGTGCACGTTCAGCTGGAATGGTGGGAATGTGCAGCGTAAAACCCCGGTTTAGTAGCGTCAGCGGTCGTTACCTGCTGTTTCGGCGAGGGCAGAGGCTGGTCCTCTGCTCAGGGCAGAGGGACTGTCACACAACACACCTGGGGAGGTCAGGGGGAGGACAGGGTGGGCAGCGCTGGGCAAGGAGTGTGGCATACCGAGCCCCTGGTCCGCGTCTGTCACGCTGGCTCCAAGAAGGCTCCGCTGGAAATATCTCTGGAGCTCCTGCGTCGCGGCCGAGCAGACGTGCGGACGGCACAGGAGAGCTCCCGGCGCCTCCCGGGATGCCCCAGTCGGGGCTCTGCGGGTGTCCGGCCCTCCCCGGCGTGGCTCTGGCCCCGGCGGCGGGTCTCGGCGGGACCCACATGGCAGAGGCACGGCCGCGGCCGCGGGGCCGCCACCGGCCGAGAGCGCC
>VZRN01001324.1:4270273-4285249 GCA_013397935.1 Dasyornis broadbenti
CCCCCTTATCCTCCCCTCCTGCCTCTCCCATCTCTGGAGCCGGACCGGTCCAAGAGATATGTTGCCAGGGTGACAGCGAGGTGTGATGGATGGACAGAGAGTGGCTGTGGAGTGGCAGGGCCACTGGTCAGTAACCCAGGGCTGTGTTTATAAGAAGGAAGAGGCTGTTTCCTGGAGCTAACATAATGCAGCTCTAAAAAAGGCAGGGGAAATACATCATGCGAGGGGAGCGTGGCCCAGGCAGGGGAGGGCCATGGGGAGCTCAGCACCACTGCGAGCCTCCAGGTCAAGGTGCCTTTGACAGGGGCCTTTTTTATAGGCCATTTGCGTGAGAGTTCACTGCTGTTTCTCTGCAGTCCTGACAGCGGCTCAAGGCCCAGCCGGGGTTTGGGGAGGGTCTAATCTAAACTCACCGATTTCCAGCTCTTCTCCTGCAGGACCTGCTGATTTATTTGGAAAATAAATAATTGACACTGACTATTGTTTCGTTGCTGTGGAGTGATAGTTCCCCACCCTCAGCATGGGGCTGTGCCCTATCCCACGGTGGACACTCGGAGGAGTGGGGAGCTGTGGAAAGGACTCTGACACTGAGAGAGAGGGTCTTAGTTTGCTGTCCCCACTCATCTGTCCCCAGCTCACCATGCCCGGGAAGTGGTGATTCTTGTAGCCATGGTCCCTGCATGGGACGGGCACCTGGGGCGTCACTCGCTGTATTCATTGTGCTGGACTCAGAGCTGGGGCAGTGGTGACCAACTGGAAAGGCAAGGGAATAACCCACCCTCCTTCCCAAATGCCAGCTGTGGCAGTTTTTCTCCCTTTAGCCGCACTGCAGATGTGTGAGGCTCTTGTGCCCAGCACTGGCATCTGCCCCAGCGGCTCTGCAGCCTCACACAGCTGCTGCTCCCACAGCAGTGGGGTCATCCCCACGGCTCATGTCACCCCTGAGCCCTGCAACCACACTCCCCCTAATGTCACCGCTTCTGCTGGAGGGTCTGGCTGCAGGAGAGGCTGCCGCTCCTGGTGCAGCAGACAAGGGTTTTCACTCCCCAGCTGGGGAGCTGAATCCCCCAGGTGGGTTGGGACCCCAAGGCCCGAATCATCATGACTAATCAGAAAGCAGCACCCCAGAAAATAGACCCTGATTTTTTCTTACCACCAAAAAAAAAAAAAAAGGAAATAAAAAGAAAAAAATCCAACTAAAGTATTTCAGAAAAAATCTTTACCAAAAAAACCAAAAACCAAAAAACAACAACAAAAAAAATCATTTTGCTGTAGGTCCCACCATTTTCTGAGTAGGCATAATTGCTTCTACTACAGCTGAAAAGTTATTTAAATGTTGAAAACTCTTTTTCCATTACTTTTATTTTTACAACTCTTCAATGGCTGAGGAAGCGATACTACATTTAGGGTTTTTCTTTTTTTCTTCTACAAGAGTGCTAAAATTTTGTAAAGCATGAGCATAAGGAATAAAGGATGCGAAAAGAAGAGGAAATCCAGCATGAATGTCAGGCAGTCATCAGGCAGCTTCAGGGCAGGGGAGAAAAAGAAGACAAGGAAAACATGGAAACAGTGCTTTCAAATTTCAAACAGCTTTCTGCTTTAGAAAACTGAAAGGAAAAGAATGTTTCAAAATATCCCATTGAAAAGCTAAATGAATTTGGTTTCTGTAGAACTATTTTCAATCTAATTCTTTTTGAGCAAGAAAATTGTAAACTGCTTTTTTACAGAATATGTGTAAGTTTTGTAATTTATTTTCCACATCATTAATAATAATTCTACCTCAATATAATAATAAAATTAATCAATTTACATTTTTCCAGCAAATACAAGGATTTGGTCTTGTCATCGTTAGTGTGGAGTAATTTTTAAGTGTAACCTTATTTTTGGCTGAGGTTTTTGCTTGTCCCTTTTGCCATTGGATGAGTGTTCTGTCATTGGTGTTTTCATACTTCCCCTGCTCTGATTCATGCAAATACTACCGGACGCCCAAATTCCTCAATGAGTTCAATATTTATCAGCAAATAATTTTTTTTCAACCCAACCTGTTCACTGTCTAAATCCACTTTCTAAATAAGTATTTGATGAGTATTTGTATATTTAATGTTTGCATTGTTCTAAGTGACTTTCAACATCAGATTTTCTCACCCACTTCCCCTTCAAATTGGCGCATTCACAGGCACTTATATATGAATTTGTGTTCGCATCAAATTTTATAAAGCTCTATTGGAATGACTTGCAAAAAAACCCCAATCCATATTTTGGAGTTCTTTGGTTTTGTCTGACATATCCCTCACAACTGCCAGTGCAGAGAAAGACAATCCATATTTCTGGAAGACCTTGTGATGGCAGCCTGGGGCAGCACTGTCTGTCCAGGGGCAGTTGGACCACGCTGGTCGCCAAGCAGCCCCATCCCCACTGCCCAGATGTCTAAGATCAGCCATGAACACCGGCTGTTTTTTTTTTTTTAAAAAACTCTCTTTATTACTGTTTTCATGCCCAGTTCTTGTTGGATTTGTGTGGGCCCCCTGTGGCACCCCAGGACACGTGCTGTCCAGGGAGGAAGCAGGGCTGGGGAGGGGCAGGGGTCTTGTCTTTCCAGCACTGCAGATTAAGGCCGCCTGGCCTGTCTGTGAGCCTCCCCAGGTGGCCATGATATTTCTAAAGGACTCGTCCCTGTGCCGCAGTAAGCTCATTAGCTAATTCCCTTATTACGCAGCATCAACTGAAGCATGTGTCCCAACTGAAGCAAGCTGCCAGGGAGCCCCTCTCACCTTCCTCCCCAGCTCTTCTCCCTTCCTCGTTACCCCCTCCTCTTTGTTCTGGCTATGAAGGTGGGCTTTTAAAAGTCTCTTTGCCCGGCCATTTGGAGTCCATGCTCTCCCTCTCTGGCTGGTCTCAGTCTCAGGGTGCTCGCAGTGGCAGGGTGGCCGTGGGCAGCACCCCACTCACCCAGCATTGCAGCGCAGCACTCTCGCCTCTGCCCAAGTGGCTTTTTGGGCCCGTTTGCATTTCCATCTCAGTCTCAGAACCTGGCCAGGCAAAGGCACTGAGGATTTGATTCAGGCAAAGGGAAGCATGGGGAGGTTCCTAGGAAAAAAGTTGTGGCATGAAACATCCATGGTGGGATGCTACTCTTTGCATAGTCACCCTGGGTTTTGAGAGAGTCAATGGGCTCCTGCCCCCTATCCCCTGACCCCAAACATGTCCAATTCTCATCTGGATAGTGAGAGAGATAGTGGGGAGTCAGAGCTTGTGGGGCCAAGCCTTTTGCTCTCAAGCATGGAGAGCCTGGGGTTCCTCTTCGCTCACCGCCTGCTCCCGGAGAAGCCCGGTCACAACCCCTGACTGGGGAAGAGGGATGGAGCTGGCAGCCCACCCTCTTCCTTCTGGGGGCCACACACCGCAAAATCCACCTCGCGCCGGCGCTTTCCGGCCCTCTGTGAGAATGTTCAGTTTGTGGCTCCTTCATTGACTTTGAAGAATGTCCCTTTATTCACAATGTTATTTCCTTTAATCACTGTGAGGTTGCAGGAAATCTTCTTGGAAAATTGTTTCAGATTGGCTGGAATTACTGTACTGTTGCAGGGATGGAAAACTCACTTGAACTTGTTTTCATTTTACCCTAAAAAGTCACTGTCCCCAGAAGGTTCAGATGAATTTGGATAAACATGTGAGTTCTGAGGATGTAGTTGTTGTTAAGCATTTATTTTCCCTCCCTTCTTTTTTTTTTCCCAAATGAATCTTTGTGGTTTTCCAAGTTCCTGAGCTTTACTCAAGACCAGGGGTGTAGAACTAAAGGAAAAAGGGACCTTTGGCATAAAGAGATCATAAACAGACTGAAAACAGGCAAATACATCATTAAGTGACACAGTACAAGAGTAGAGATAACGAACAAGTAAGTGACAGTTTTGGCCATCAGCTAAGAGTTGAATCAACTGAATTTTCTACCTCAGGATTTCTGTGCTGGTTGTCATAGGAAAGACAAGATGTGTTAAATCTTGACTTTCACAGGAGTTTATCCCCATTGCCACATAAAATTCTTGAATTCTTATGAGTAATGGAGAAATGTGGTCTCTGTGAGTGTGTGACTACATGAGAGCACAGCTGGCTAGGAAAAGGTGTTGAAAGGGCAGTTTCCCATGCTCAGTCCTCAGACAGGGCCTGGTCTTGGTTTAGGGGTAGTCAGTGCTTTCATCAGTGACCTTTACCTGCAGCAGTCTGCAAGAGTGATTTTCTTCAGAAAGCGAAGAAACCCGAAATAAACCTGTTGATAAGAACAAATACAGGGCTCTTCTATGAGTTGGGGAAAATCAACTTTGCAAGCACTGGCTAGGGAATGAGCAAGGTTGCTCTGTGGGAAAGTAGCTGGAGGTGACAGTGGGTCCTGCAGGGAGTGTGAGACAGCAGCAGCCCAAGTGAGAAGGGCAGAATCAGACCAGGACATATAAACAAGGTGTCTGTAAGACACCTGATGTTATCCTGCTGCATTTAAAAAGTGTCAGACTCAGCACTGAATCCCACTTGGGGCTCAGCGTTTCAAGTTGCTGTTCTTGGAGAAAGACCAGGGAAGAACAAGATCAGAAGTTCAGAAAACATGACATACTGGAGAAGGCTGAAGGGTAGCTTAGTATCACAACACAAAGACTACGGGGAAACAAGATAAAAGTCTTTAAATGCATAATGCCCTGCTACAAAGTATGAGATAATGGGCTATTCCTTGTTTTCAGGTGGGTAGAAGAAGAAGCCATAGACTCACCCTGCAATGATTGTGGTAAAAGACATTAAAACTTGTTTTTCCTGGGAGCCGTTGTCACCACTAGAGGCTTCTTTTAGGAGGAGTTTAGGCAAAAGCTCCACCAGGAAGGGTTTGATTTGTTTGGGGGCAGGCAGACAGGCTAGGTGATCTTTCAAGTGCCTTCCAGGCTTATTTTTTATAATTCTGTGAATACAGATACTAAAAAGAGGGAAGATAGTTTTCCCTGTGGCCAGTCTATTCAGGACTCGTCCTTGCCAGGTATGTTTTGCTTCAGTTGTGAATGTTTCCATTAGCTTTTTTTTTCTTTTGGTTTTTTTTTTTGGTGATTTACTCCTAACCATTTTTTTCCCTATCCAAATTTTTGCCTGTTTCTTTACATCATGCTGATCCTACTTTTCATGGAATGGTCGTATGCCTTGTGTGGTCATCCCTAAGCCCTGTACAGATATACAGAAAGACCATTTCTTCCCCACCCAATATGCCATATGTCTATTCACAGTACCCAAAAGCATCCTGGGGCAGACCCCTTCTCACTCACGAATTTGCCTGCTGACAGACTCCTGGTGTTCCAAGCTCGTGCCTCTCTCCTGGTTTCAGTCCCATCTCAAGGCTCCTGTGGGTAGTCCGTGGGCTGGGTGTTTTCCTGTTTCTAAAACAGGAGTAACAACTGTCGTCCCGCTCCATCTGTGGTTTTGCAGATGTCAACTGTCCAGTGTTTACACGGAGTTTGTGCAAAGGGAATTTTTCTATGTGTATTAGTAATATGATGCATTTTTACTCATGATGTTTAAGATCAGAGTTAGTCACTAGATCACCTGTGCTGATCTCCCTGACTGCCTTGTCTTCTTACTCTTTCTGGTTCCGAATAACCTGGGGTTTCACTAATGCACAAAAGCATCTGATCTGGAGGTGTGACGGAGTTCATGGTTTGGTCTTATTTAATCACTGATGCTTAATCCACTGGCTAATCAGCATTGCTCAGTAAATGTATGTCATATTTCTTATGCAGAGTTGTCTGGCTTTTAATTTCCAGGCATTGATTCTTGTTCTGCCTTTTTTGGCTGGAATAAAAAGACTTTAGCACATGGTATTTTCTTACTATGTGAGTACTTGTGCATAGCAGTCAAATTTCTTGAGCTTTTTTAAGAAGAAAACAGGTTGAGCTTGATTCTGTCACTGTGGGGTGACAGAAGGTGTGTTGCTCTCCTGCAATTGTGTCTTTTCTGTGCCTGTTTTCTGCACTCTCTCTCATTTCACAGAATAATTTTGGCCTCAGGAATTCTGGCAGTACAGCTCACTGGTTGAGCCTTGATCCATTGAAAATTGTCTAAAGACACAGATTCCACCACTTCACTCTGTTTTTAAGTCACCTTGTGTCTTCCCCTTTCCAGCCCATACCTCCCCACTCTGTCTGAAAGGATGCTGTGTGAAATATAGGGGGGAGGGAGGGCGAGCGGGGAGAGGAATTACATTTACATCCCTCACTTCATCTGGATCTTTTTAAAGTGGGCCTCCAGGTTAGTCACAGTATCTCAGGGTTGGCATCCCATCCTGGGCTGCACAGAGCACTGCCTCACAACTCCCATTTGCTGCCCTTCCAGCTCTGATGCCCAGAACTGCAGTCACCATGTGGTCCCAGCACTGAGCTCACATCCAGCTGCTCAACTCCAGGACCCCAAACCAACCCTAGTCAGAGCCAGAGCCTTGTGTTAGCCCGTGCCACCCAGAGGGATAACCCACTTTCTTTGCCAACACATCCAGCTGGGCATTTGACTCAGGCAAAACCCACGACCAGGTACTCCATCTTTTCCATGACTTGTAGGGCTGCAGTCAAGGTTGACAGCAGCAAACTGGTGCCAGCTCTGAGCTTGCCTGTGCCTGCACTGAGTACCTGCAGACCAGTGCTGACACCATTGCAGCCTCTACCTGTTGAGAACAACTTCTGGAGACCAGTCAGGGTGCAGGTAATGGGTGGGCAATCAGTATTAATTAGGACAAATATTTAACTGGAATATTGTTAAGCACCTCGCAGATACCCAAGGATCTGGCACCTCACTGCTCCCTGTTTCTCTGAAGCCATTGCTTTTGGTCCTATGGGCAGTTTGAGTCCCTGCTTGAGCCATAGTCAAACCTCTCTGTTCCCCATTTTCAAGCAGGATTTCCTCAGAAGATCCAAGGAAGAAGCTACAGACTAATAATATCTTCACCATATATGGTGCATTTTATCTTCGGTTTGCGAGTGTGCATTGCCCTGCATGCCACATGCAGCCGGCGAGTGGCTTATCCAGCCCAGCACTGCTGAGTGCTGCAGAGACCCAAGACTCGAGTACAAAATCAGGTACATCTTGGCCAGGCTTCTGCTTTTCCTTCCGTGCAATGTCTACACTGGACAAGTTTGGCCTGTGCAGTGCAGATGACTGCTTGTGCTTACGTATGCTTTTATAGTGTAGCGTTTCAAAGGGTTGGTTGCAAGGAGGTGCATGCACATTTCCTGTATGTCTGGCCAAAAAGCCGATACTCGAGAGCACTGGGGAACCCTGCAGTCCCTCAGAACATGCCATTTTGATGTTCACAAAAGACAGAGTTTTGTCCAAACCCGGGGAATGTCATGGAAGGTGCCAGCATTACTTTCCCGCTCCTGGATTTGCTTGGTTTTATTTCTCATTCTGCCACTCCATGACCATCCAGCAGACTTGTTCCTGCACTATATGGGTCTCAGCCCTGTGAGATGTAGCAGGGAGATGTGCCTCATTTGGAATGGGAGTTCAGGTTCAGCCTTGCTCTCTGCTGGCAGCTCAGAGGCGGCCAAAATGTGAACAACTGCTGCAGTGCTGGTGTGACAAGTGACAGGCTAGTGGAGTGCAGGTGTCCAGTTGCAGAGATCCAGTATGTCCCCAGGTGCCAGCTGTGCCATCACGGGCACCTTTTGCGCAGGTCAGCCCCCTTAAACCTGCCCAAACATGCCAGAGACTCTAACGGCCAGGCAGGAGGACAGACCCGATGCTTCCAGGTCTCCTCTCATGACATCCGCCGAGTCCCCTTCCTGCACTAATCTTGTCCTTCTATCCAAAACAGTTATGGAGGGCTTGTTGTTTTTGGCACAGTCCTTTATTTACAAATCCCATCCTGCTTATAGCTCATGGTTTCATTATCCTCTAGATGTTTACAGAGCTCCTTTTCTTAATATTTGTGCCATTATTTTACTAGGGATCCGGGTGAGACTTTCCAGACAGTAATTGTCTGGCTCATCCTCTCCCCCACCAGCTCTTTCTGCAGAAGTGCACATCTACCCACTGACCCTGCCAGCCCAGGGCACCCAGAGGGACAGGCTTGGGCAGGGCTGTGGGCAGTAGAAGAGGGTTGCCCTGCTCTGAGGATGCAGGGAGGGATGTGTAGAGGGAACAGCTGCCCTGCTGCACCCCACTACCCACAGACCCTTGTTGCTGCACCTGGATCTCCGATGTCCTCTTGAAGCTTTGAGCTACTAATGAGCACCTCCCAGTCCCTCTTCCCCCTGCACCCCTGCACTCCCGTTTCCCAGGCTCAGGGCGCAAGTGCACATCCCAGGCTGGAGCACTATTCCCTCTGCAGGCTTTCAGGTGGCTGGGGACTGTATCCTGGGAAGGCAGACAGTGGCAAACCTGTCGCTGGGATTTTGGGTTCATTAGCATGGTGCAGATGTGGGTCGGCAGCTTATGCTGTGCATGGCTCTGATGCTGGTCCCTGCCCCTGGGCTGTCTGTCACAGGGGCTTGTTTAACCTTCTTTGCAACAATATCACAGTCTTTAATCTGTTTATCCTCATAACCCTGCTATGAGGTGAAGGATAGTTATCCTTATTTCAGAGGTAGGGAACCGAAGGGATTCTTTTCAAATGTAGATCAGTGTTTAATGACACAGAGGTAAAGATTTTAAAAACATGCCTGAGATAACCGGCATATGGTGCGTAACTGTGCTGTGCTTCTCCAAATCCCATTAAGTGCCTCTGCCTTTTTCAGATGGTGCTCGCTTGGGGCCAAGCCGACACAGGGACCCACAGAAATGCCATGCAGGGTCCAGCCTCCTGGTCCATGAGTGGGACACGAGCAGGACAGAAGGAGACAGAGCTGAGCCCATGCCTCCTGTTCAGTACCCTGGGTGTGCTGCGGGTGTGCAGGGCTCCAGGCACTCACACCTGAATTGCATCAGTGAGTCCATAAGACCCTTGACTGTGTTTGGGGATGAAACTTAAAGCCTGTTTGTACTGCAAGTGTGCAGATGAAAGTGTGAGGTAGGAAATACAAAGGGGTGCTTGTGCAGCATCCCTCTGGCTGTGCAACACAGGCAGGGCCAAGCCGCTGAACGAGGAGCAATCAATGACAGCAAGCTCTTTGCTCTCACTGCCCAGACAATTGGTGTGGACAGAAGATTTGGTTAAAACCCTCGAGCTGTGGTTTCTAGTGCAGTGATCCTGGCAAGAGATGTTCCTGGCTGCCACAGGGGCCTTTCCCAGTGGCTGGCCAGTGAGGTTGGGTGCAGGTCTCAGGGCTGCTCCTGGGCAATTGTTGCTGGGCTTGTGGGAATGCAGCAGCTCGTGCAGTGAGGAAGTCAGTGCCTTTGTCTTGCTGCAGGGAGTTTATCTCTGCAGATCTTGCCTGCTTTCCTGGGTCAGGCTTTACCTCCACTGTTATCAGCAAATGCAGGAACAGCCCGGTCCAGAGCCAGGCTGCATAGGAACCTCTCGACCCCCTTGCAGGGAGAGGCAGCACTTTCACATCTCTCCCACGCTAATGGGCACCCAGCAGGCCAGCAATGGGATGAGATGTGCCATGCCCTGTGGTTGCTGTTCCTCCTTCACTACTTTGTCAGCACCATTCCTGTGCACCCCAGCAGTGTGGGATGGAGGCAGCAGTGAAGGAGGAGGCAGCAGAGCAGCCAGGGCCCTCCCTGGTCTCACCTCCCACTGGGCCCTTCACCACAAACACAGGGGACAAATCCCCAGCGGCAGCACTGATTCCCCCAGCTCTGCTGGGCTGCCCTGTCCCAGTGCACCCTCCCCTTCTCAGCAGCTCCATCCGGAACCCTCCAGCTGTCTCCACAAACCCAAACCATTAACATTTCCTGTTCAAACATTTCCAATAAATAAATGGAGACATCATGCCACAAGCCCGCAAGTGACCCAGAGGCGGGTCCAAGGCCGGGATGGACACGACCACCCAGCACCCGACCCTCTGGCTGGGCGCCAGCCCTGCCTTTGTTTGAATTCCTGGGTGACTAAGCACTTGGCTGACGCCAGCTGAAATGCTGTAAGAAATTATTTTTGATATTAAATAAATTGTTTTCAGTAAATCTGCTCCTACACCAAGCTCCAGAAGCTACCCGCAGCACTGGGCTCCCTGCAAGCGAGCTGGACTCCCTTTTCCTGGCCTTGTCCTGATGGTACTGAGGGACACGCCTTGTCCATAGGGGTCCAGCTGGGACCAGCTGTGCTGCAGTTGCTTTAGCCCCATGGGCACAACTCTCCTGCAGCTGTCTGGCAGCCCGGGTACACCACGGCAGAGCAGCTCGCTGCAATACGTCCAGTGTCTCTGTCCCAGCGCTTGAGCCAGGCTCACTGGTGAGAGGGCAGAGGCTTGGCCAGGAGGTTTGCTGTCTCCGGGAATGGCAGCTATCTCCTAATGCCAGATGTCACAAAACCTATTTCCTTGGCTGTACAGAAGTCCATGCATTGACACAGCAGCGCCTGTCCTTTTCTCCACTCATCGTCCGCACCCTTAGGAAAGTACCTTCAATGCACCAGTGCACCAGGTGCCAGTGCCCGAGAAGGTCACAGTCCATGGATCAGTCTCCTGACATCTCACAGCAGGTGCTGATGCAAAAGGAAAAATTAGGGGAAACTCCTGGGTGCCTGTGGGAACAAGTAGACATAGAATAGGCAAGCATGGCAATGAGTGGTCCATAAGCCAAGTGAGAATTCCAGGCACCCCAGGACTAATGTGCAAAAAGTTTTAGAGCAATAGCAAACCTCTGGCTGTGCCCAAGAAGCTGTGATGGCGGGAGAGGTTTGAGCCTGATTAGGTAGGTGGATATGCTCCTTGGAGTGCACAGACTTTTTCCTCCATGCCCTGGGTTGCTCTCTGGTTTTGAGCTGGAACAAAGATGGACTTGGAGCTAACCAAGTTCTGTCATGCTAGCAATTAGGCAAAATACCACGAACATAGCTGTCACTAATTTTAAAGGATTTTTTTATGTATGTTTTGCTGAAGCCTAAACTTCCTGTAGGAACAAGGTGTTTAAAGAAAAATTTTGCTGTTGAGATTTTCTGAAGCATTTAAAGAGATTGAAATATTCTTTGAGAGAGATGTAGATATTCTGCTCCAGACGCGTTCTTTCAGTGGGGTGTTATGCTTTGGCATTATAAAACTTCAGAAACTGAAACACATTTTAAATAAATTGTTTTATGGAGAAACAATAAAGTCTTTTCTGATTTTGACTTATTTCATTATACAGCTTCTGCTTTTCTCAAGGGAATCTCCTGTTTCTCCCACCTACAGCAGGTGAGAGAGGAGGTGGGATGACACAGCAGGGGCAGGCAGCTGCCACAGGCATGGTGCCCTAGCAAACGACCTCTGAGCACCCAGAGGTTAATCTGCAGCTCGGCAGAATAGGAACCGATTTTTCTTTTGTGCCAGTGGGTGAAAGCCTTGGCACTCCCTATCTGTGTGTGCAGTGGGGCTGGCGGTGCAGGAAGACAGGAGGCAGACGCTGCAGGGTAGCATGGCTAGGAGCTCAGACTCAGGGGACACCTGCAGGGCTCGTCCCGGGCCGCGCTGGGGTCCGAGCTGCTGCCTGTGCCCTGGCGTAGCAGGAAGGCAGTGGCAGGGGCCCCATCCCGCCCCCTGACGGTGCCCCTCGGCAGGACCTGCAGCCCCGGCTGCCACCAGGGCCCGATGCCATCAACACTCACAGGCGCTGATAGATGGACCCACGGACCCGGCAAGGGGCTGGTGGGAGCCGGAAACTCCTGATCCCTTTTTATGTGCCCCTCAGCCTGCTCTCTCATCTCCCTGTCGGGCTCCGTGTCTCGCCTGGTATCTCATGCTCCTGTTTCCAGTGCCTTGCTGGCTGCTGGGGGCTGTCCAGCCTCACAGCACTGTGCAGCCAGGCACAGGCCCCAGGCTCCCCCATCCCAGCCACAACTTGAGTTTCTGGACCACCCTCCCCCGGGATCTGCTGGGCTTGGTGCCTGCAAGGAGCACCAGCTCTGAGCAAGGGAAGGCACCGCAGATGCCCCCATCCCACATCTGCATGCTGAGCATCAGCCACAGCAGCAGGCAGGTGCCTGGGACAGGGCTCTACGGCTGCTGTGCATTGCAGGTTGGAGTGTGAGGGGAAGGATGAGGCCTGGATGAGCATCATTGTATTCTCTGAGGTCAAGGAGCCTTGCTTCTGTCTTCCTCAAATGTACTGCCTGCTCCTGGGCCAGGGTCCAGTTGGGTACCAGCTCAAAATCAATCACAAGCATTTCACTTGGCTCTCTTGACATCCCCAATCCCCACTGCTTCATTGCAAACCCACTGTCCCAGCTGGGCAGAGTGGCAGTGGAGGGATACAGAGTTAATGTAGCTGCCCCTAAAGGTACCGCCAGAGATCAGCTAATCTGATAATTACAGCAACAAAAGCCATTTAGACAAACCATGACCTGACCTCCTGAGCTTGGAATGAAAACATTTTACCCTCCTCTGTCTGGATCCTGCACTGAGAAAACATCTGTATTTGGAGGATGCTGGGAAAACATCCCCTGCACAGCACCCACAAGGAACTGCCACAGCTCTGCTCCATGCCACACACTGCTTGCACCCAGCCTCAGACCAAGACAGGCAGGCTGCTAAACCCTAGCTGTGATACCAGGATCAACAGCGTCCCAGTACTGGGCAGGGCACTTTGGAGAGGAAGAGGATGAGGCAGTGGCGAGAGGAGTCTGAGGGTGGATCTTGCAAGGGGGAGTGAATAGGATGGGGTCAGTGGAGATCACCCTCATAAGAAGTGCATTTTTCCAAGACCACGTCAGGCTTCATGGTGTGGGGAAGCCATCACCTGGTACCCAGTGGTCCCAGTATCCCTGCAGTAGCCTGAGCTCTGCAGGAGCCAGGCTGGCTGCTGAGCCCCCCTGCCTCTGGCTCCCAGGAGGAGTTGAGTGCGGGGGGCCCTGTCTGCGTGTGGCACAGCCGTGTGTGCCTAGGGGCTCCACTCTGGGTAAGGTGTGCAAGCTTTCCCACTGAGTGGCAGGTCATTGCTGGCTGTCAGTCCAAGGCAGGAGATGAAGGGAGGGATGCCTCAGGGCTGGCTCCCATGTTCCTCTTGCTTTTACATACATGTTGGTGGCACCTTTTGTGTAGGTTGAGGAGATGAAAGCTCAGGGCCAGAGGAATCTTGCTAATGCAAAGCCACCCAGCTCGGGGGCCTGACAGCCTGCTGCTTTGTCTCTTATTGTCTCATTCTTGCATCTCTTCCCAGCGGAGTCTCACTCCGTGCTGTCAAGGGCATGGGACACCGGCTGAGCCGGAGGCACCAAGTGCACCGGCAGGTAACTCCTGCTGGGTCAGTGACCCCGGCCTCACAGGCATGGGCAGCAGCATAGATGGTTTCCACCAGACTGGCAGCACTGAGCTTGCACTGCCCAGGAGCTCCTGAGGAAGTGGTGCAAGATGGTGCCAGTTTGGGGAAACTGCATTCTTTCCTGCAACGAGCACTGCTCAGCCTGCTCTGGCAGTCCCAGGCAGCAGCTTGGTGCAGCCAGCTTGACAGGCAGCACCTCTGTGCCTTTGTGACTTCCCTGTTCTGCACAGGGAAAGCACTTGGCCATGTCCTCAAGTATCCCAGTGCTTTTTGGAAAGTGGTAGGATTAGAAACCAGTAAGTGCAGTGAGAGCCTTATAGTCTGGGGACTCCCTAGCACTTCTGTCTGCTCCAGAAATAGGATGCTCTAAGCAGCCTCTGTCTCTTTTTCCCATTGCAGCATTCCACTTGTGCAGTGCTTTACTTTTTGTGAGCAGAAAACATGACTCACCCTGCAGTGGGCTACCCCCAGATCCCTCTAATACCCTTGTCCTCATCAGCTGCTCCCCTGCCCAGCACTACACTATCTCTCATTTAGCAGAATCCACTGATCTTAAGAAACCCAAGAGCTCTTCATCCAGTTGGGATTAGTTAGAATCATGGTTAGAGTTAAGGATAGGGCTAGATTTAAGGGTAGGGTTAGGGTTAATGTGTGGATGTCCTGACAGCAGCTTGGCAAGGTCAGGTGTTTGGAGAGGTTCACAGCTATTGAAGGGAGCAGACCTGAAGCTCTTCTTGGGTTTCCATGCAGCTTTTTCTCAAGGCATGAATTAAATTTTATGTAAGTTGGACTAAAAACCCCACCAGGGCCAAGGCTTTGGTCTAGCACTTCTGTTTTGCTCCTCTGCCTTTCCCATTGTGCTGTTTTCTCTGAAGGCAGAAGTGCTGGCACGCTACTGTGCCGACAGACAGCTCTGCCTCTTCCCCACTCTCATGCTAAGCAGA
Source organism: Dasyornis broadbenti (assembly GCA_013397935.1). Classification (NCBI taxonomy): domain Eukaryota; kingdom Metazoa; phylum Chordata; class Aves; order Passeriformes; family Dasyornithidae; genus Dasyornis; species Dasyornis broadbenti. Next base: position 4,284,571 of record VZRN01001324.1, read on the forward strand.
AAGGTAGTTCTTCCAGGTGCTGCCCGGAGCCGGGGGAGGTAAGGGCTGTGCCCCTGGGCTCCCTCCCGGGTAGCCGGGCTGTGGAGCCACCTTGGGCACGGGAGGGGGGCAAGGAGCCAAACGGGTTTTCAGAGGGATGTTGGCTGGGTTAACAAAGGAAGCATATACACGGGTTGTCTGCAAAAGCGTTTGGGGACAGCATAGTCTTACCCGTCCTGTACCCCCATGTTTTATGCCACGAAGTGGGGTGTGTGTGGTGTTTGTTACGCTGCCGGGGCTTTTGTTCGCGACGTCCTTCCCGTTTCCCTCAAAGTCTTTCCCAGATGTAGCCGGGTTGCGGGCGGATTCCCACAAACTTCAAAAGCCGCTCGAGACAAGTGGCGGGTTCCTAACGGAGCCGGCCACGCACCGGGCGGCACCGACCCCTCTCCCCGGGAAGGCGTGGAGCCAGCCGCGGGTGGGATGCTCGAGCAGCCCAGGCCGCCTGCCCGGCCGGGCCGGAGCCGTGGGTGCCGCTCCCCGCGGGGGTTGCGGGACGAGCGGCGAGATGCGCGGGCCGGCTCTGCCCCCTGCCGGCACCGCCTGGCACCGCCGCGCCTCGACGGCGGCCGCCCCTGCGCCCAGGGGCCCCGGGGGGCTCCGCACGGCTGGAACGAGACTCGCAAGAGCCACAGAGGGC
>VZRN01001324.1:4286299-4312021 GCA_013397935.1 Dasyornis broadbenti
CGCCATGGCCGCCTCCATCTTCGCCGCCGTCCCCCGCGCCCCGCCTGTCGCTGTCTTCAAGCTCACGGCCGATTTCCGGGAAGACGGGGACTCGCGGAAGGTCAACCTCGGCGTGGGCGGTGAGTACGTGGCTTCGCCCTGCTCGGCGGGGCCGTNGCGGCCGGGCGGCAGCGATGGGCCTCGAGCCCCAAAGGTCACCGGGCCGCGGCGAGCGCCTGGCCAGGGCGCGGTGGGCGGGCAGTAAGATCCAGCGGGCGTCAAGGTCGTGGGGCAGCCCGGCGCCAGCCGAGCCACCGTCCTCGGTGTCCCGGGCAGGTCCCTCTGGGAGCCGCCGGCGCGGCGTCCCCCCGGTGCAGTAAGGACGGCTCTCCCTTTCCCGCAGCCTACCGCACGGACGAGGGGCAGCCATGGGTCCTGCCGGTGGTGAAGAAGGTGGAACAGATGATCGCCAACGACAACAGCCTGAACCACGAGTACCTGCCCATCCTGGGTTTACCCGAGTTCCGGGCCAACGCCTCTCGGATTGCCCTGGGTGATGACAGCCCTGCCATCAAGGAGAATCGGGTATGTGGTGAACGGGAAGCACTGGGGTCCATGGGGTGTCTCTACAGCCGACAGAGTAGAAAAACGCAAATGTATAGAGGTCCTGGATTTTGGCAGGATTTGGGGACTTCTCAGACATAGTCTTTCCTGGTTGTAGCTTACTTGATGAACCCATGTACTTGAAACTGTTTGTGCAAATAGTTGTGGTTTTGGGGAAAAACCGAACGTGGGCTGTGATTGGAATCTGTGTTTTCCTTTGTCTTTTAATAGTCTCCCCACAGGAAACCCAAGTCAGATAATAATACCACCTTTCCTGAAATAAACTACTAGCTGAGAATCTGTTCTGTGCCAAAGTAAAATAGAAATGGCTGGAGTCTATTTATAACAATAGAAGTTGTCAGGATGGGTCTGAGCACTGAAGGAGGTTGAAGACCACTGCAAGGGGATGGTGTTCTGACTGGGGTGGCCCCAGGGAACACGTCTGGGATCCTGTTTCACTCTTGCGAGCATCTCTGCTTTCTGTGCGCTGGTAGCAGTGTTGACCTGGCTGGACAATGCTGGCAACTGTCTCTGTTGCAGGTCGGAAGCGTTCAGTCCCTGGGTGGGACGGGTGCACTGCGGATTGGCGCAGAGTTTCTGAGGCGCTGGTACAATGGAAACAACAATACGGCCACCCCAATCTACGTTTCCGCTCCATCCTGGGGTGAGTGCTGCTCGCAGGGAGCCCCGTGGGTCAGCGAGTGAGGGAGGCACAGCCCTGCTCCTTGCAGAGGCCTGGGCAGTGAGAGAGGGGCCTTCCTGTCTGTCTAAAGGGAGATGCTAGGGCTGAAGAAGGCAGCTTGCTGAAGAGAGGGCCTGCTTTTCTAAAAAGTTATTTCTTTCCTCAGAGAACCACAATTCAGTGTTTATGGATGCTGGCTTCAAAGATATTAGAACCTACCACTACTGGGATGCTGCCAAGAGGGGTCTGGATCTCCAGGGGCTGCTGAATGACTTGGAGGTGAGTAAAACTGGAATGAAATGGACTGAGCTTGGTGCTGTGCTGGGAATTGGATCACTGCAAGAGACTGTCAGTGCCCAGAGCAGCTCCAGGCCTCTCCCTGAGCTGAGAGGTGCCCAGTCTCATCCATGTGTATATGTGACCAAGACATGTTCTTTCCTCAGCATGCCCCAGAGTTCTCCATTTTCATCCTCCATGCCTGCGCACACAACCCAACAGGCACAGACCCTACTCCTGAACAGTGGAAGCAGATTGCTGCTGTCATGAAGGTATGGGCTGTTGCTGGGGTTAAGGCAGTGCTGAGGGGACAAATAGCTCTTGAGCCAGCAGAGCATTTGCATCTGAAATGGGATTTGGGGAATGGAATGAGAGGAGCAGAAGCTTAAAGAGTCCCACAAGGCAGGTGTTGAAGGGACAGGCTGACAACAGAATGCTGATTGTCTGTGCATAGAGGATAGATACATTGCAGTTCTTGTTGTGCTTCCGAGTTCTTGTTTTCAAACTCTGTGGAATGGGCTGTAGTGAGGTTTCTCCTGCTGGAAAGATCCACAGGCAGTTCCTGGATAGTGGCATATAAAGTGTTGCACTTCTTGTGTCCTCACATGCAGTTTTATCTTGCATTGACTTTTATTGACCACTTTAGTCTTTCTATTTTTCTACCTGAGTAGAAAGAAAGTATTTCAGTCTGGTGTTGCTGGACCACGTTTCCTTTGAATTCACACAGAAAATCAATGGTCATATTTCCCTCCTACGGGTACTGTGGGGGGTAAAGCAGAGGTTGTGGGGAGGGGATTTCCCTCTAACACTGTTCCTCCTTGCAGCGCCGGAGCCTGTTTCCATTCTTCGACTCAGCGTACCAAGGGTTTGCCTCTGGCAGCCTGGACAAGGATGCCTGGGCTGTGCGATACTTTGTCTCCGAGGGCTTTGAGCTCTTCTGTGCACAGTCGTTTTCCAAGAACTTTGGGCTCTACAGTGAGTGTCTGGCAGTAAGCTGGCCCAGTAGCATCATACCCAGACAGATGGGGCTGGCATGCTGAGGGGTGGGGAATGCTCTGCTGTGCCATGACGTGTGGAACCAGTGGCTCACATCTCTTTGCTTTTCCACAGATGAACGGGTGGGGAACCTGACTGTGGTGGGGAAGGATGCAGATAATGTGCAGCGTGTGCTATCCCAGATGGAGAAGATTGTGCGCACCACTTGGTCCAACCCTCCCTCCCAGGGAGCACGCATTGTGGCAACTACACTTTCTTCCCCACAGCTCTTTGATGAGTGGTACGTGTTGCCAGGGCCGGTGGGAGAAGGGAAGGGAGGGAATCTGTCTCCCTGAGTGTCAGGCTTGGCCAGATGGCTTCAAACTAAATGGGTGCCTATTCTTATACTCTGCTTCCTGCCTGCTGCAGGAAGGGCAATGTGAAGACAATGGCAGATCGTGTCTTGCTGATGCGGTCAGAGCTCCGGTCTCGACTGGAGGCCCTTGGGACCCCAGGCACCTGGAACCACATCACAGAGCAGATCGGCATGTTCAGCTTCACAGGGTTGAACCGTAAGTATCAAGTGGCCTGTTGAAGGGAGGATTGGGTGAGGACAGTTTTGCTGTGGGTGAACTGGGCTGAAGCACTCCACGCAGGAATCTCTCGGCCTCATTGACGTTTTAGTATCACTGCGTCTGTGGCTGGGGAGGGATGAAGCATCAGACAGTATTTTAGTGGTCAGTGGTTGAAGTTTTCTGCTTGTTGTGAAATATTCAAGCATCCCTGACTGGTTCTTTGTGCTTTTCTGAGCTGTGGGTCACCGCTCTGACCTGATGTCCAATTGTTTCCTCAGCTAAGCAAGTGGAATACATGATCAAGGAAAAACACATCTACCTGATGGCCAGTGGACGCATCAACATGTGTGGCCTAACTACCAAGAACCTGGACTATGTGGCCAAGTCCATCCATGAAGCCGTCACAAAAATCCAATGAAGCACATGAACAACCAAACTTACATGAAGTCACCAAAGCTATAGTGTGTAGTCCGTGTCTTTCTCTGCTCATGGCTTGCCATGTCCCACACCTCTTGGGGTTTAATAAAGATGGGAGCTGTAGCTCAATCAGGGATAATCATGTGACATTTTGTAAGTGGCCCTTGCGATATGGTAAGCCAGTGCCCCCAGGAGGTGGGGGCCACCTCGGCTCTTGTCTCACAAGAGCAGTCTGGTCTTCAGGCACTTAGAGCTGCATCTCTAGCATGTCCAAATCAACTCCATGTAACTGATCACTTTGATCATGGCGAAGTCTGGTGCCAGTGCAATGCACTGTGGGATAACAGCCCAGTGGTTGGGATCTCACATGGCTTGTGAACTAATGTCACTCAGTAGTATTCTGGGGAGGGGTAAAGCTGTTGCTGGCTTCCTCTCTACCCGTCCCACCCCTTCCCAATTTCTGAGCCTTATATGAGCAAATATTTGTAATTGCGATAATTGCTTCTTCGTGTTGCTGACATGAAATTAAACCTTCGTCTTTGAACACTACCCCTGTCTTATGTGATGTCGTGTCTTCGGACTGTATGAACTTCTTCCCAGGCTGAGGTTAAAGCTTCAACATCCTGGTTTGTCTACTTACTCCGTTTGTTTCAAGGCTGTCCCTTTCTCTCTCAGGGTGTGCTGCATCTCTGATGATCACAACTGCTACTAAAGGGGGAGTCTTACTGGGAGAGTGTTGTTGAGAGCTCCCCGTGACTCCACAGGAAGCCAACCAGTTCCTTCCATGACCATCTCATGTTCTTTCTGCCCTTGCTGTCCTGTGCTGCCCAGCTCATCCTGTCTGTCTGTATGTGCTTGCTTTCTAGATGGTCAAATGTTTCCCAGCTATTTGGCCATTCCCCGCAGCACAGAGCTCCTGGGCTGCCCCATGGGTGCCAAAAAGCAGATCTCTTCTGTTCATCCTTTTCAGCAGGCCCTGGTGAACCACCAGCTACTCCCACAGGCTCCCAGCAACAAGCCTGCCAGCAACAGTATTTCTGGCACTGAAAAAGAGCTGAGACCATCTATTTCTGCTCTCTGCAGTCACTGCAGATCTGTTTGTGAGCTAACAGAGCAGCCTCCTGACAGGATGTTGGGAAGATGGGAATGGCTCCTTTCTGTGGGTCAGGTAGCAGTAGTCACTGTTGCCCTGATGGATTTGCTTGTGCTGCAGCTTAGACAGAAAAGGAAAAAATGGTGCCTTGTTCCCTTGCTGTGTTTGCACAGAGTGCACAGAGTCGCTTGTCTGTCCTTTTTCAGTTAGTGTTCATGTCACATAAGAGAGTGAGCCAGAGGCAGCCTTTTCTCTCTGCAGGTGGGGAGCTTTTTATCCTCTTGGTGTCCATTCACAACAGGGATGATGGGGAAGTGGTTAAAAGGTGACTTCTAGGAGTGATTGCAGAAGGAGTTAAGGAACCAACTCTGCTTTTGTTACTTATGATATTTGCTTGCACTTCTGCCCTTACAGACCTCCTGGTGTAAAGCCTGGCCCACCCCATGTGTTCTATATCAGTGCTTTGCTTGTCTTACCAACCTTGTTTTTCCTAGCAAGTGACCTAAATTTCTCCTTTTCTGTGGTGTAAGCTCATTACCAATTATCCCATTTACCATGGCAACAGAGAACAGATTATTCCATTCCTCTGTACAACAGCTTTTTATATATTTGAAAACCTCCTCTCTCCCCGTCACATCCTTCACCAGTTAAGATTAAGTGACACTATTTCCTTCAGCCTTGGGGGTAGGTTGTTTTCCAGCCCCTGCCTTCCTCTGTCCACTTTTCAATTGCTCTGTGTTTCCTCAGAAGGGCAGTGCGCAGACAGGGCTGCAGTTACTTCAGCTGAAGGCTTATCAGCATGGGTGGACTATGAGATTTCTGTCGTTATCTCTCAGGCTGTACTCCAGCACATGGATCCCACTATTGTGTTTGCAATGGCCTGATATTAACGCCTGTTTTTCCCCAGTCCTTGTCTGCACCGCTTTGACTTACCTCTCTGTTTGCCAAGCGCTCTCCTGGCAGCAAGAGTGACAGAGAGTCCAGCTTCGTGGCAAGAAATTGGGCAGCACTTGCTGACCTGCTCTCTTGCTCCCTTCAGCGAGGCAGAGTCCTGTTACTCCAGCCACCTCTGGCCCTGGGTATGAGGGCAGCCTGGCCTGGTGGGAGGGGTTAGTGTCTTTCCCCACACCCATGGACACAGAGAGGGCATCGCTCAGGGAAAAACCACTTTTAATGTTGATATCCCCGTTGCGTTGAGCCTCTACAAAAACTACTGACTGGTCTGTACCACCCCGAAGTCTTGGTGTGAACCTCCCTCACACCAGCAGGTGTGTGTGGAGAGGAGGATGGTCCAATGCAGCATGGAGAGGCCCCTCCCCAGGGAGGCGGCTGCACTCGGGGGTGAGCGGGGCTCCTTGCCCTGTGCCTAGCAGGGCTTCGGGAGTGCTGGGCTGTGTCGATGGTCAGCGTGAGCGAGGCACTGCAACAGGGCGTGTCACCAGGCACGGCACAAACGTGTGCTGGGGCCCTGAGCTGCGTGTGGCGCTCCCCAAATAGCACATTCTCCTCATGGTGGAGACCACACCTGTGCAGCACCCAGCACCAAGGGGCTCCGGGCCTTGCTGGGATGGGGATGGTAAATGATGTTAAAGGGCAGTTCTGGGTTGGGCTGCCCCTCCCTGCACTGCCTGCAAGGATGCCGTGACAGACACTTTTAAACCTTTCCTTTTTCCACCTCTTCCTTGAGACCAGATGCTACCAGGGAGCAGCTGGGCAAGGGCCCTCGGACTCCAGCTAGCTGGTCCAGGCTGCCTGGGTTGTTCAGTCCTGCCGGGAGCACATCCTTTCTCGCCTGGGGATGGGGCTCTGCACAAGTCCTGCAGGGAGGGGCGGCACAAGTGGGCGGGCAGGCAGGCAGCGAGCGAGTGCAGACCTCCTGCTGTTGGAAACGAGCCTCACGGCAGGAGACCCCCATGCTGCAGACCTGGAAGACACAAGCATAGCCTGTTGCAGGTGGCCAGAGCTTGCCCTCTCTGACCTGCTGCTGCTCAAGCCTGCAGCGTCTTTCCTAGCCAGGCTCAGGGATATACTGGTGCGGATACAGGTTTCTAATGAAAACATGAGCCAAAAATCTCACTTTAGTCTCTGACATCCAGTCTGCTGTTATATCCCTTGACCCTGCTCCAGCCCCCAGCAACATGCATGCCTGCATGGGCTCCAAACCACACCATTTGGCTTTGCTGCCTGAAACTTGGTTTTACAGTATTTAAAATGAGTGACCTCCCACTTGATAGGGAAGGAATGTTGCTTCAAGAGGTTATGTTCCTACCTCCAGTCTGCATGGGCCTCCAGCACTGTGCTCTGGCCACGATGCTGTTCAGGTGATTAATGGGGCGAGATTGGAGCTTTCATCTGGCGACTTCTCACCTTCTGATGATGTCCGCCGCTTGCGCCCGCCTGCAGCAGCAAAGGTGCATAGGGCTGGGGTGCTGGGAGCCAAGGGTGCTCAGGGCAGGGGTGCATAGGGTTGGGCCGGGACCTAATGGCTGGCTTTGCCTGAGCTAGCCCTAGGTGCAGTTTTGCCTGCTGCTGAGGTACTGACAGGGACCTAGGTTGTCCTCTGTGCCAGGCCAGCCCCATGCAGGGTGTCTGCAGGACAGGGCTGGGGAGCAGCTGACACAGGCAGCGGGATGCAGAGGCAAAGCTCTCCCCTGGGTGTGCCCTCTCCGGGTCAGTCACTCACTGAGGGATCTCAGCAGCCTTCTGCCCAGTGCCTCCTCAGAGCTGCTCTGCGATGAGCTGGTCCCGGCTTCTCTACCTGGGGACTCCACTTCCAGGACGGTCCTGCAGCACTCACTGTCTGCAAAAGCCCAGCATGGCTGCAGCGCCTCAGGGCACTGTGGCCTCGCTACCCCCTGGGTTAGGCGTGTGTGCCCCCCCGGCCCGACTCACTCTGCCGCTTGCTGTTCTCCTCGTTGTCAGCCAGCTCCTCCTGGATGAAGGGGATGCCCTCCATGCGCAGGAACACTGACTCGCTGGGACTGCGCGGCCCCTCGGAGTGGCTGCCTGCAGGGACACAGGGCAGGTGTGACAGCAGGGCAGGGAGGTGCTGCACCGTGGGGCAGTATGTGGCAGAATGCCAGCCGTGGCAGCAGGTCCCACTGCCGGGGACCCCGGGGGACAGGAGCACATGGCAATGAGGAACTACAAGCCTGCACACTGGCAGCTGTGTGCACGTGCAGGCATCCACAGGCGTGCACATGCAAATGCCCATGTGCCTGACTCCATGTGCAACTGCATCCCAGAGGTGCCGTGTGCATCATGCCAGGGGGTCCCAGCACAGATCCCCAGGGGACATGCAGCGTTGGCCTGTGGCAAGGAAGGAATGCTGCTGGGTGACTCACACATGATGCTGTTCTTCTCATTCAGGAGGATGGCAGGGTCCTCCTTGGGTGTCTGTGGGGTTCCCCGTGCAGTTGAGGCCTTGGTTGAATCCCTGTCGAAGGCCTCCATGTCAGGGGACTGGGGTGAGCTGTCCATGCGGCTGGCCACCAGAGCATTGTGGTACTGCTGCCGGGTCACCTGGGCACACAGACATGTGCACCCAGCTCAGTGGGCACCAAGCCCCACCAGGACCTCCCAGAGACTTGGTGGCTCCAAACCTCCAGACAGCAGGAGTAAGTGCAGGACTCTCCAGCATCCACTGGTCACCCACCAGGCTCTTGGGACACAGTGGGGTGAAAGGGTGCCTGGACAGAGGTGGCCAGGGTGGACAGTCCCTGCCCGCCCTGCCCATACCTTGACAAACTGCACGTCGCAGAGGATGTGCACAGAGTAGTCAGGCATGTAGATGTTGTTGCTGCTGCTGTGGAGCTGCGTGCTGCTGCCTCCATAGTCCTCCCGGTTGGGGGACTCGGAGCGGTTGAGGCCACTACAGCGCGACGGTGACCTGTTCACTGCAGGAGAGGGGACAGCAGAGAGGCAAACACTCACTCTCACTCGTGGTGTTGCTTGGGTTCCCAGCTCCAGTGTAGGGCCAACGTGGACCAGTCATCTCCAGCGGCTATTCCCCAGGACATGGGGCTTGCAAAGGCTCTGAGGGGGCATGCAGCCAATCCTGCTCAGTGCACACTGGTGTGGAGACTGCCATGTCAGCCCTACACAAACCAAAGGCAGCAGGCAGGACCTTGACCTGGTGCCAGCAGCAGTGGTTAGGACTGCTGCCTGCCTGTCACTGACAGCTCTCCTGTTAATGCTGGCTTTCTGCACCGCGTTTGGCACAACTTTTCCTGGTTGCAGCCGGCAGCCTGTGAGTATTTGCTTAACCTGTCTCAAGGGCATGCTTCTGTTCACCCCGACTGTGACAGATCAGGAGCAGAGGCTGCCATGGCAAGCTGGCCTGTCACGTTGACTGATGGCCTCTGACACACAGTGTGGCCTCTGACACACAGCATGATGGATTTTGTCTTGTCAGTGATTTATTAGGGAGCAAAGGCAGCTTGTTCCTTGCATGGGTGATGTCGTGCTGACTTGGCTCTGCTGCTAAAATGCGCTTTTATTACCTGGATCACCAGAAAGCAAGGGAAGCAGAGCAGGAGGCATGCAGGGCTGCAGGTCAGTGTCACCAAAAGCAGCAAGTCATAACCCCAAGTGTTAAGTGCAGGAAATTATAGGAAGTGCACACCAAAGAAAGCCCAAGCTGTCCATGGCTCCCCCTTGTCCCCATCCCATTCTTCCTGGGATTTGCATCATACTGGGGAGGCTGTGGCAGGACTACTGTCCCCAGTCTGCCACCAATGCTCCAACCACTGAGGGGCTGCCCAGGGGTGCCGTGGGTACTGCCCAGCATGCAGGGTGGAGGGGGCATGGGGCACTGTGGACAGGATGCTGGAAAGAGCCTGCCACATGCAGAGGTCCCTGGTCAAAGCCATGCCCTGTTACCTGGAGAGCCAGCCAGTGAGTCCCCTCTGCTGAAGGCGAAAGTACGGGACACTGAGACAGGCACTGCAGAGAGAGGAGGGAGAAGGAAGGAGAGGACCCGGGGGAAAGGTGAGGGATGGAGGTGAGGGTGGGATACAGACCAAAAGGAAGAATGAGAAAAAGAATCATGTCCTAGCAGTCCCAGGCTGAGCTGCTATTCCTGTCTCCAGCATCCCTTCCCACCCCTTTTACACCCTCCTGCTTCTGCTCTGGGGAGGTGCTTGCCAGTCATGCAGACAGGAACACCAGCAGGAACACAGACTTGAAAGTTGTAAATCAACAGGTTGCTCTGTGGTGAGGTAAGGGGAGGTGAGGCTGGCAGGGGGGATCTGCTCTTGCCAGGCCTGTCTGCAGAGCTACACAACTTCCTAGAGCCCTGGCATGGGTAGAAAACGTCTTTCTCCCATGGGGTAAATGCTGACACTCGACTCTAGCCCTTTACCAGCCACTACCAGGATATGGGACTTTGTGGTCAGCTTATGCCAGCTGGGAAATGGGTGGAAGCTAAATCACTGCACTTGGCATCTGGGATGCTTCTGTGTGTGCAGGCACATGGCAGAGAAGGAATGTGCTCTGCAAAAGCCCCTGCCCCAGCCCCACAGCTGCAGGCAGGGACTGGCAGAGGCTCTTCGGGGTGATGCAAAGTGAAGGGATTCATGTCAGGCTGCTTTGCAAGTTCCTTGCAAAGTCCTGGGTCTCAAAAGCCTTAGGGTGATGCTGAGAAGAGCTACCCATTGGGGGCTGATCCTTGCAGGAACTGCAAGAAGCCAGGACCCTGCATCTGGGTCTGCCTGACCCATTGCCACAGAGAAGGTAAATCATAGACACTCACTTTCCATGTTTTATTGACATGGGTTACAGCAGCAATGACAATTTCTAGGGCAGGCCATTCCCCCTCCTGGTGATTGCTGCCCTCCACAGCATTCCTGGGCCATGCTACGGGGGATGGAGGAGCACGGAGAGACCAATACTCAGGGTGAGTGATGCACTCCTTAACACTTCCCAGCTTCTGCTTTCACCACTGACATTGCCCACCTTGAAAGTAGTGGGAGATGCGAGCCTGCTGGCTATCAGCCCCCTCCTCCAGTCATTGCCATGATTCCCCCAGCTGCCAGCCCTCCTGCCCGAGATGTCCTGCTCTACCTCCAGCTACTGTGCCTGCAGCACAGGTGCCATACTCCAGGAGCTATCTGCTGCCTATGTGATTAATGTTTTAAAATTGCTTCAAACGTAAAACCCCCAGGAGATTTGCCCTGTAGTCCCCTTTTCTAATCTCCCTGCTGCTCGTCCAGGAATTCCTGTTCCGTGTCCTCCCCTGAACCAAAACCTTCTGCAAATATAAAAGACACCAGCATGAAGCACTGCCCAGAATGACCTTGTCCAGAAGGGAGCAAAGGACGAGTTGATAACCACTAGCAGTGACTCCCTGCTCCCACTGCCTGACCCTCCCACAGCATTTGTCAGCACCTGGCACCAATGCCAAAGATCAGCTGGTGATAAAACAGTTGCATAACAACAGTTAGTTAATAACAAACTGTTAAATGCTCTAGGCTAATGTCTGAATTCTCAGCTGTGATACACTACTCACACTTATTTCTTTTTGGCTTTCCTTTAAGGAGGAAAGCGAATAGCAGCCTGACAAGGGAGATGCCCTGTCACCTCTGCCTCCTAGCCTGCTGGCCAGGGATGTGACACCGCACATGTCCCATTGCAGGCAGCAATGGCTGCATGGCAGAAAGCACCTCATGACAGTGTCATGTGTGAGCACTGGGAGTAAAGGAACCCTGAGGAGCAGTGTCCCAGCAGGCGGCACTGCAGACATGCACGGCTGTTCTGACACAGCTCCCACTGTGGCGTCTGCCCTGCCTGGCCCATGGCCCGTGGGCAGCACTGCCTGAGCCCCAGTGGGGTCTAAGGACCGTCACCTAGGACATGAGGACATTGGGCCATCCAGCAACACCCCGGCAGAAATTGGCCACTTCATTGATTCCCTCTGTCCAAACCGAGTGCACTGCAGAGACACGGTGGAGCAGAAACGTGCACTGAAGGGTTAATCCATCAGTCCACGAGCCAGCCTTTTGCATGGAGGCAGAGCAAGCAATAGGAAACAGGTGAACCTTAAAGCTGCAGAAAGACTGGGACCTACCAGAGTGAGTCACCTGCCCCAAGAGACTCCCTCTGTTCTCTTGATGACATTCCTCTTTACACCTCCCTAAAGATTGAATTTAGTAGGTTCCTGTTTTGATTAGGCACCTAGAGCATCTCGGCTTACCATCAGCACTGCTGATCTGGGGTTTGGATGAGGGGTGTGGTGGACTGGGATTGGGCAGCACCTCGACCTGCTCCTGAGACACCAGGGACTAAACATTTGCAGGGATTATGGCAAAGAACAGAGTACCCCACAGTCTCCCATAATCAGAGCTCCCTCCTAACTCCTGCAAGCAGGCGATCTCCTTCATAACCCATCAGCTCTGTGGGCAGGGAATTATTGGCACTGGGGCATCTACTTGGCTGATTTCCACCGCTATGTGCAAATATCTCATAGGTAAATCAACCCATCTCTGCAATTCCCAAGCAGCCCGATGCTGGGCCCATGCTCAGGTTGTGCTCTGAGCCTCAGGAAGCCAAATGGATCTAGAGATGTTATGCTGAGACCTAGAAGGAGCATAACACCCACCTGTGGGCACTGCCCATTGCAGCGCCAGCCATGTTGGGACGCACTGGCAGACACACAGAACATGGTGGAAACTTCAAAAGGACATCAAAGGGACCACAAAGGGACCTCCAAGTCACTCTCTGGGGACTTTGCTGCATCAGCCCCTCAGTATGTTTCTTCTCTGTCAAGCTCTTTAAGGAGTGACCTCAGCAAAGAGTCTGAGCTGCTTTGCTGGATGGAGAAAAGCCATGGCTACTCCAGCCAGCTGGTGCTGCAGAGAGGTTTTAGGGCCTCAGCCTGTCCCAAAATACTTACGCAGGAAGGAGGATCCTGCCAGGCTTCCCATTTTTCGCACATCATTATCTGAAACAACAGTTGGAGGTGTGGGAATAGCAGAGGTTCCTGCTTGCCCCATACCCCAAAGCAGGACCACCCCACCCCATGGCCAGCCCCTTCTCCTGGCACCAGCTGGCTTAGCCTCCATGGATGCTACTTAAGCAAAGGCAGGGCCAGAGGGAGCCCACAGATGCCTCACCTGAAGAGACAACAGCCATGATGGCAGGGACACCATAGTAGGTGAATGCCCCATTCTCAAACCGCAGTCCTTCCTTGCCGACCTCCACCTCCACTTTCCCCTGGAAGGAAGAGGAAAACCCTCTCAGACAGGTACCCCATGTTCCCAGCCACTGACCCACCCAGGGCTGCAGGGACCATACAAGAGGATGGGCATCTTTGCTGGTAGAATTAGACCAGAACAAGTTGACTAGGAGAAAACTAGGCCATTCCCTACAACCATTGCTTGCTGCTGCCTCAGGCACCTGCAGGATGAGGACAAAGTAGTCAACAGGGCGGTTGCGCTGGTAGAGGTAATGCTCCGCTGCCTTCTTGTTCTTTCGGTCGAACTTGAGCTCCTGGATGACATTGGGGTGTTTCAAGAGCCGCAGCAGGATCTTCTCAGACAGGTAGGGGGTCTTGAAAGGCTCCACTTCTAGAGGGGAGGCAACACACACATGCTGTGCTCAGCAGGTCCCGAAGTGCTGGGAACCCTTCATGCTCTGAGCTACATGGTCCCACTCCTGCAGCCTAAGCACCCACTGCCCAGAGAGGAGCCAAATGCAGACCCACACTGCTGGGGCAGTGGGATGACCAGGTTGTAAGGCCAGGCAGGTGGAAACTGCCCAGTGGGGGGGACCCTGACCCAGGAATGGCTTAGGGATGCCCTGCAGGGCTGGTGCTGCTGCAGGGCTTGCACAAGGGCAAGTGTACCTGTTGCCATGAACCGATGGGTAGCCAGGAGAAGCTGTGGGGAGATCTTCACCTTCATCTCACTCTCCGAGAGCCTGAAGATGGAGAAATCCTGGGGCTTGCGTCCCCGGTGGGGAACCCGCTCCTTCTTCCGATTGTCAGCTGCAGGCAGAGCACAGCCGTCACTTGCCTGCAGCAGCCACAAAGCTGCGGCAGCTGCAGGGCCCCATGTCACATGCACACCTATGGACACACAGGTCTTCCTGCATCCTCTGGCAAGGCTGCTGTGGAGCAGCAGATGGAGGAGTGGGGAGCATAAAACATGCTGTGCATCCAGCCTTGGGAGCAGCTCCCTGGGCAGGGAGTGGAGTCGTGAAACACGCTTATTCCTCAGGCACAAGACTTGGGTTGTCCTGGCTGGATGCATTACTCAGAGCTGCAAATGAGGTTGGGAATCACCCATAGGCATTTCATGCCCAACAGAGGTGTTCCTAGCCCAGGCCCTGCCCAGCCACCAACTGCTGATGCTGGTACTTCTCTACCTTGAGCATTCAAGACTACCTGACACCTGACCAATATCTCTCCATCATTCTTGTCTTTCCCAGCATGACAGTGAATTACTCTGGGGAAGGACCATGATTTGCTCTGGCCTGTTTCCTACCCACATGCCTGTCTGTTCTGTGCAGGCTCCCACCCTGGTTCCTGCAACCGCAGTAGTTGCTCTGGGACACTAACTGTACAGATCCGTCTCATCCAGGATCTCGGACTTGATGATCTCCTCAATGACATCTTCCAGGGTGACAATGCCCATCACCTCGTAGAACGGGTCTCCTTCCCCTTCATTGTTGACCCGCTGCACGATGGCCAGGTGGGACTTTCCTGCAGGGGAAGAGCAGAGTGGCAGTGAGACACCCACCCCAGTGATCCTGAGAGCGGTCCCCAGCATGGTGGGCAGGCAGGTGGACAGGGTTTGGTGGGAGGCACAGATCACAGCAGACACTATCACCCAAACCCACCCCACATGTGCTAACCCAAGGAGAAGGGCTGGACACACAGCCCAACCTAACAGGGCAGTTGCTGCCCAGACTGATTTGTAGGTGTAGGCTCTTTTTTAGGGCCACCTTCTTTCTTTACCCAGGCTGTGAGTCACTCTGTTCAGCTCTTTGACAGCCTCCTGTGCAGGAATGAAGTGTACGTTATACCAGCTTCTCCTTACCCTCAGCTTCACTGGCACGAGACAACTCTTAACAGAGTGAGACGATGTTCTCCAACATAGAGATGTGAATGTGTCCTTGGCACTACTGATTTCCCTTATTCTCCTGGTGTTTTCTCATTCTGTTACTAATTATCTTTCCTATTAAATTGCTAGGAACAGCTCCTCCTCAACTTTCTATCCATCACTGCCTAGACCAATCCTAAGATTTTTCTTAAAATACAGGCAAAGCCTCCATCTCCTTGAAACAGCAGCTGGTTTTTAGGCAGAAATATGTAGGTTTGTTTGCAGCTTTCAGCCCAGGTCCTGCAGAACTCTTGGGTGAACCATCTAGATGCAGCCACTGAACACTTTTCAAGCCATCAGCTTACACCTGAAATTCTTCTCCAAGCCCTGCCCTTGACAGCATCTCCTTTTTGTTTCCTTAAATAAGCAGAGTGGAACCAGGACCTTCAGCTGCAAAAATGGTGACTCCTACTTGGAAGCTCCAGTGTTCCTGGATCACAGTTTCAGCTTCCTCACTTGTCCCTTGTAAGCTGTCAGCTCTGCTGACACATTCTCAAGTTTCTTGGGTTTGTCATACTTGAAACATTTCTATTTGTTTTTGCACGTCCAGCTCTCTGTAAGCTGTTTTGACTTTTTCAGTGTCTCCCTTCCTTCACTGGCTGCTCTGATTTATGCTCCTGCTCAGCATTTTGACCAGAACCCAACTTCCAAGCCACGAACAACTTCTAGGTTTCTAGAACAGCACTGGTTTTCATACTGCCTGTGTGGCTCCTACACTGCTCAGCAGTGCATGCAGATTCTGAACCTCTAGTTTTACTTAAAAGCATCCTCTCTGGTGTACAGCCAAAAACTTCTCCTCCCTCTCTTTGCTCTACATCCCTGGTGTCTCCTGTTGCAATGCCTGCACAAACCCAAAAGTACTGCAGGGACCTCCGGAAAGCTGTAAAAACCTTTTTTTCCCCATGGGCTCGCAGCTGACCTCCTTGAGCAGCAATGGTCACCCAAAACCGGGGCAGGTTCCCTCTACTATGCAGCTGCCTCTGCATCTGCTTCTCCCATAAATCCAACCCAACAAGTTCCCCTGCTGCTCCCAGCAAGGGGTATGAACAGTATTTATGCATAAAGATGTGAAAGGGTAGGCTCCTGCCTGGTGTGCAGCTCCATCCTTACCCATGGTACCTCCTGGCTCATCCCTGCAGAGGTGCAGGGACAAGCAAACCCAGAGCAGCCTGGCAGTCCCACAAACACCTCTTGCTGGGGACCATGTGACCTTCAAATAACCCTGCCCTGGATCTGAGACAAGCAGTCGACATTTCTCAGCCGAAGATCAGCACTATACATTTCTCACAGAAAATCTTGGGCATTTTCCACAGTATAAATTCCCTCCTCCTCATACCAAGCTTTTATTGCAAGATTTCAGAGAGCAGCTTGCTGCCTCCCACGCCTACAGATTTAGAAATGAGAACATAACATTGCAGTGAGTAGCAATGTTAGATGCACTTTAAAAAACCAAATCAATAGCCTTGGGACACTGAAAATTCAGCGTGTTGTTTGGACTGGGCTATTTCACTCCTTTCATACATAGGTTTGCGCATATTGTCTGTTCGGTGGGTAATAAAGAAACACGCCACTTAAAAAGAAAGAAGCAGAGGAGTTGGCTGCAAGATAGCAGCAACAGCTATGTTTCATCTTAGCAAAGTCCAGCTTTTGAAAATATCTACTTTGCCAAACTCTGCTCCCAAACACTGGGGCCATCTGGTCTCCTATAAGTCCTTGTGTGAGCAAGGAGAGGGAAGAAGTTATTTCTTTTGGCTGAGAGCTTGTTGTTAATGACATTTACATGCAACCCAAAACCACCAAGCCCTTACAAAAAGCTTAGGTGCTACTTAAAGGCAGTCAGAGAGTGATGGAGGCAATTCTTTTTTTGGCCAAACACCTACACTGACACTGCAATTCACACTAGAAATATGATTCCAGCTCCACAGTCACATAGCTGCAAATGAGATTATTTAGAAATAACCCAACACCATTAGCCTGGAAGGAGACTCACAGTTCCACTGCGCTGGGGGCAGAACCAGTAGGGCTGCTAGAGCACTCAGAAGTTCTTTATTTTCACAGAAAATAAACACTTATATTCACACTTTAAACCTCCAAGTTTACATTTCCAGGCTAACACCCACGTTAAGTGGAGCAAATACCCAACAATGGAAAATTGCTGCAGTTCAATATGGTTGCTCCTGCCCATACCGAGAGAGCTGATCCCAGCCCATGCCTGGCCAGCTAGTATCCATGTCACAAAAAGCACTGAATGCCAGCCAGTCCCAGTCCTTTCAAGTGAGTTCTGCTCTCAGCTGGACCCCTCTGGGAAAGGGCTGACATCCTCTGATTTCCCACCCGAGGAACATGAGATCATCTATAAAGTTGTGCCCCACCCCCCTGGCCTGACTGGGTCCTGTATCTCCTCCCATCAGCTTTTTAACAGACCCCATAAATTTTGGTGGAGGGTTTGCAGGTGCCCTGGCTGTATGGTCATGCCTTGCTCCCTCCTCGGTAACGCTGCCAAACTCAGCTATATCCCTCTTCCCAGCCCTGGGAGCTGCTACACTTGCGCAGGAAGAAAAGCAGTGGCCTCTAGAGCATGTACAAGGGCAGAATCTGGGCAGTTTTACGAGATGGAAGCTATGTCTAATGGAGGGTGGCATAGGGACAGAACTGAGGACACCAGAGAGGTCACATTCTCCTCTGCAGCCATTATCCAGCAGGTCAGCCTCAGTGGGAGCACAACAGAGGGAGATAAATAATCTAAACAAACCCCCAAACTTGATCTAAAACAGCATTAAGATCTGCAAAACTGATTCCAAAACCATGCTATTGTAACCATGGTTTGATAGCTCAAATGAGATGAATTATAAGGGTGAGCTACTTCCCCACTAGCAAGCTGTCATATGTGAACTTGACAGGACTATCGCTGATGCAGAAAAGCACAGTGAAACACTTGAGAATCAAAACCTTGGATTGGCAAATGCTAGAACAAATGGGCAATTAACTTTCCTTGTGCAAGCAGCTCCACTGGCCTCTACAGCACTGCTCTCGCACATGAAGTCTATAGGTGATTAAGTCTCTGCTCAGCATGGGATACAGCTGCACTAAATTCTTTATGAGCTACCTGAAATCTGCTCTTTTCAAACAACAGCTTCAGTGGGAAGTTAATGCCTCAAAATACTAAATTACAGAGCTAATATAAACAGCTGAGAGCTTGCAGATGGAGCAAGCATCTGAACAGATATCCAAAGCTTTTATGCCCATTTTTAGGAGCCTTGTTTTTTGTAGGCACTTAAATGATCTTGGGCTCATAGAGCCTCAAAGCATCTTCCCCAGTGAGAGAACAGGGTCTGAACACATGGAAATGCCTTGACTTCTGGGAAAGAAAGTGCTGTTGGGTTCAAATAGAGCCCAGGATACTTCTTTATCATTTTTTAATGTAGGTACCCTGCCAGAGGAATGTTAAAGATGCTTTAGCCTTGTCCCTTGTTCCACAGGATGAACACCCTGAGCATGAAATTCATTTTCATAAATTTTACAGTAAGATCTGAAGCTGTTATTAGGAGATCAAAGGTACAGGCATAAGCTGTGAACCATTTACTATTACAAAATGGAAGGAAAAAAAAAAAGAGTAATTTTTAAATAAGGTAGATTTGTGAAACAACCATGATGTAACTGAAATCTATTTTGTGTGCTTTTCCTCAGAGCTCTTCACAGGGGCTGTCAGCTTCTCCATGCCCTCTTGCCGACCTGCATCTGAAGAAAGTGGGGACCCTGACTGGAGCAACTTGAACTGTAAATGTGTGTGAATGTGTTCTTGTGTTACCACGACTCTGCACCAAGGGTTAAACCACACATTGTGTCTAAGGAGATGCACATCTACACCTAAGCAGGAGCGAAATAACCAAGAGGGCTGCAGGGGCACCCAGCTCTACAGGAATCAGAGCTATGTGAAGAAAAAACTGTAAATCCTAACCTAACCCAGATGGGAGACAAAAAATTCACCTGTTTACATCTGTCTATAGCCTTTCTCATATTCTCCTTTTGTGCTTTTCCTAATTCTAAGAAAAACTGTAAACAGGATGGAATATTTGGAATAGCTGATCTATTACCATTGACAAAGCAGATCAGGAGAGTAAGGGGGAGATTAGAGGGGACACAGAACCTCATCTTTCATCTGTTGTGCAACAGGGTTCTGACCTCCTGGGTACCCAACAGCTCAGTCTGAAGGTGCCTTTGACAGCTATGAAGAGGGAAATGCATGGCAGGGTGCCTTCTCCCCCAAGGACTTGGCTCCTTTCTTCCTTTGCTGAATGCCTCCCCAGAACAGGCCTGATCCTGGGATTACTGGGGTGTGGTAGAGCAGTCCAGGGTTTACACAGTAAGATTTAGCACAGTCTGGGTGGAAAAGCACAGTAATGTTTCAGGCAGAGCTGCAGCATGAGACACTGAAACCATTTTTTGTCTATCAGCAACTCACTTGCTCTCAGCCTGGCAATCACATTCCAGGGGACATGTAGGTGATAGTTCCTGGGTAAAACCGGCTCCTTAATGCATACAGCTGCCTAGGGAGGTCATTGCTTCAGCTTCATCGAGATGCCCAGGAAAGGGACTATAACACTTGCAGAAATCTCTTGAAGGCTGAGTTAAATCTGAAGCAACACTGTGTGCTTGCGATGCCTGCAGGCTCAGAAAGATAGTACAAAAAGCATCTGAAATGGTATTGATTCCTGGCAAGTGTAAGCACCTTCTCCAGCTACATTCAACTTGCAGAAGTCTAATAGAGGCCGTGGAGCATTCTGAAATGTAAACACAGACCCTAAGGCAGAGCTGTCCTCCACAGGACAGGCTGTTTTCCCTGCTAAGCCTGAAAGTTTGGGGCTTGGAGAATTTATTTTTAGTAACTCTTAAAAGATGCCAAGCCACAGAAAGCTAATTTGAGTTGCAGCTCAGCCGCTGCCCTGCTGGAGGAAAGTGAACTTAAGAGTAAATTTCTACTGTTCCTCTGACAGAGGAAAGTTACTTGCTGAAAGAAGCCACTGCTGTATATAGACTCTCCCAGGAAATCAGTCAATAAAACCCATAAACAACTTGACAACTTGAAGGGAGAAGACTATGACTTCTCAGAGGCACTACAAAACAAGGAGGTGGACCTCACAGAAGAGGTTCCATGAGGAGTTATATCACCGGACCGAAGCCGCAACACGCATTGCTTCGTTATCTTCAAGAAAGGAGGAGAAACAGGTTGTATCACCCACAGCATTTCACACTGAATAAATGCATAAACCTTTCCTCCTAGCTCCACATTCCCTAGGTAAAGTTTATCCTACAGGAAGCTCATCTGCCTCCCTACATTGCTTTAGCTTGCTAAATATGGTGCAGTTATTTTTTTTGTGTATTAGGTATTTTCTCCGGGGAGCCCAGAATAAAGCCAGGTACTCCAAGGTGTACCAACACAAATGGCCAAGAAATTGTCTCCCAATTTTTTCACACCTTCAGTATTTTCGTCTTCTTTCACCAGGCTGCAGCTGGCAAAATTACTGTACTAGTATGTGTTTTCTTATTTCTAGTGAAGAGGGGACACATTTTGTATAGGGTCCTCCACTTAGCACTTCTCAGTAAATGCTGCACAACAATGTAGGCCTTCTACAGAAGACCCTGTTTAGTTTCCCTGAAAAGATGGCAAACTGGGTGTCCAGCCCTCATTATTTCTGAATTCTTTTTGCTGAGTCTTGCTGAGAAGATGAAGTCAAAACTATATTGTAGCACAAGTATTTCCTTCCTTCAGCTGAGCCTGTCCCTGTAATATTGTTTTTCTACATGGTTTTTGCAGCTGCCCTCCTCATTCGGGCTGTGGGTTGAAGTCTAACCTATTCTCTTGCAGGCTAGACTGTCCCTCTGCTGCCCTTTGGAGTCTTCTCTGGGTTTTTCCCAGATCCCAGTGGAACCCCCAATTTAACCACCTCTCTGCAGGAATTAATGCTGAAAGAGAAATCAAACAACAGCTGCAACAGCACGGTTGTGAAAAGGCAGATATGAAGAGTTTGACCAGTTCTGCTGTGATGGAGCAGGGGCCAGGTTTTGCTAACCAGGAGCTCACTGCTGTTCTTGGGCACCGTAACTGCACTGGGCCAGTAGTTCCCTTGGTGCTACTGAGTGTATGCTACTATTTCATACAATTTAAATGTTAAATTAAATGGAAAGCTCATGCTACAGATCTGTGGAAGGTAATCCCTTCTACACAAGGTCCTGCTGGGGGACAGGCAGTTTATGACACACTTGTGGATTAAAATCAAGGTAAACACCAATGAGTCTTAATGGAACTACACTCAAATGAGGTTAGTGTGAGCATACCTACAAACGAATGAAGGAAAGCTTCCCCTCAAGCCCTGCTATTAAAGACTGGAGAGGAAAAAAAGCTGATTATCTTCACAGCTGGGACAGAACAGCCAGAGAAAATAAATGCCTCAGGTAAACAAAGATATTAGTGTGATATCAGTAAGTAGGAGGAGACAGAAAATGAAAGTGCTGTTGGAGGTGTGAGCAAGAGTCCCAAAGTGCTGTATTTAATAATGGCTTGACATTTTCAGTAAGAAAGAACAAATGTTTGTGTACTGTAGCAAGGAACTCTGGCAGTGAAATTGTGTTACTTATACATTATGCAAAAAAATTACGTTATGGCTATATTGGATGTAGCAGGACATTAATCATTAGTGAAACAGATCAGAAGTACACATTCCTGTCCAGGAAAGAAAGATATAAAATGTTATAGGTATTTTGTATAAACATTATAATAACAAAAAGAAGTAAAGGATTGTTGGTTTTACTTGGTCTGGTTTTTGGTAGTGGGGGGGCCACAAAGATAGCTTCTGTGAGAAGCTGCTAGCAGCTTTCACCATGTCCACCAGAGCCAATCTCTGATGGCTCTGAAGATGGACATGTCTCTGGCCAAGGCCAACAAGATGGTGGCAATGCCGCTGTGATAACATATTTAAGAAGAAAATCAAAACAAAGGCACACACAGTTTTTCCTAGCCAGAGAAGAGGCGGTGAGAACGTGTGAGGGAAACAACATGGACATACCAAGGTGAGTGAAGAAGGCAGGAGAAGAGGTGCTCCAGGCACTGGAGACAAAATTCCTCTGCAGGCCATGGTGATGGCCAGCTGTGCCCCTGCAGCCCATGGGGTCCACGGGGGATGCAGAGATCCACTTGCAGCCCGTGGGGAGGTGCCCACGCTGGAGTGGGTGGATGCCTGTGATCCAGTGGGAGACCCAGTCAAGAGAGAGGGGCCCCCTGCTTTCAAGCTGGAGCAGCCTGTCCTTGGAGGACTGCACCCTGTGGACGAGTGACCCACACCACAGCAGTTTCGGGAGGACTGCTGCTCATGAGATTGGAGTCACGTTGCAGAAGTTCACGGAGAACTGTCTCCCGTGGGAGGGACCCCATGGCACAGCAGGGGAAGGACTCCTGTCCCTGAGCAGCAGCAGCAGATCTCAGTGATTAACTGACCAAACCCTGCCCCCGGCCTGTCCCCTTCACTGTTGATGGGAAGGAGGGAGGAGTTGGGGGGAAGAATGGTGTCTTAAGGGCTTATTTTACTTCTCATTATCCTCCTCTGACTCCATTGGTAACAAATTCATTTGATAACCCTAAGCTGAGCCTGTTTTGCCCATGTAATATTTCCTCCAGATCCTTATCTCAACTCATGACCTCTTTATTTAATTTTTTTCCTCTCCTCTGCCCAGCTGTGGCAGGGGGGAACGAGTGAGCAGCTGCCGTGGGTGCCTGGCATTTGGCCAGCGTCAAACCACAACAAGGATACAAAAACTTTTTGAGTCAATCATGGGAAAAGGAAAGAAAAACTGGCTTTTCTAAAGGCTTGTCAGGGACATAAGGACCTGGAGGTGGTTATAGCTGCCCATCCTTACCAGAGACTCTAATTTCCTAGAAAGAGGCTGGGCCTTATCAGTGGGACCATTTGGTGTCCTGCAGGCTCCTTGGATGTGCGAAGTGATTAATGCCTTCATTAAGCGCTCGCTGAGCCAACAAGCAATCAGCCTACTTTCTAATTAGTGGAGGTGTCTCAGAAGACCTGGCCATGGAAAGCAACCTTGATTGGATCAAAAGAGATACTTCACCATAATTCAAATGGACACAGAAAAGAAGACAGTGATAAAGATTCTTAATTACAAACAGGAAATCTTTATTTTAGAAATTAAATAGTCAAGTGAAAAGGGCTGACGCAGCAGTGGATGGGGCTGAAGGCAGCTGGGAGCTAACATTTGTCGCAGTATGGGAGCCAGCACGAGAACCTGCATTTGGAACTGGGAAAAGAGAGTTTAGGAGGATTCAGGGCTGGGCTGCGGGGTTGCAAACTCGAGGTGCCAGGGATGACCCAGTGCCTACAAATAGGGGAAAGATGAAGCACAAGAAAACATCAACACTTGGGAAGAAGAACATTTAGGGGAAGAGCTGGAATTGCTAAAGACCATTCTGAATTAGGTATTAGGACCAAAAGCAAGGCTTTTCAGCCATGTAGTTTAAAAAAGACAAGGAGAAGTGAGGTGGGAACAGAAACAGGGTTTAGGCAGAGCTCTAAATATGGGCTGAAGCAAAACACCCCAGAAGGCCACAATGGCAGACAGATGTAAAGGACGAAGAACTTGAAGTGATATGCCAAGAGTTTAATGGAGCAAAGTTAAAGAAGGATGGATAATCCTCATCTGAGATGAAGACCAGCATATGAAAGTGCAGGGCAGGCAGCAAGTCTTGTTACCATACCTGTGAGCACAGGGAGAAGCACACACAAAACAGCTCTATTTAAGGAGGGCAGAGAAGACAGCAAGCAAAGGGCAGGAAACTAAGCAATCACAAGTCCATTTTTATAGGTCTATTGATCCATAGGGTACCAGGCTGTAGAACAAATTTGGAAGGGGAAGTGTATCAAAGTAAATCAGATAAATTGCAGGGAGTCTGACCAAGGGAGAGGGTGTCAAAGTCATCTGACATCTCTAGACAAGAGAGAGGTAGAAGAGACCTCAGCTGAACTTCAGCTCTGTTGCAGGAAAACACAGTAAAGAAGGAACCGTGAAGCACATAAGGAATTAGGAAGACAAGAGACAACTGGCATGGGGGAAGGGGGCAGGCATGGACTACTGCAGCTCACCAAGGTTGAACCCAGAGAACAATCTCCATGCTTTTGCTGAAAGTGTTGTATAAAACCCAGGAATTTTCTGATTTTCACCATTGGGAGTCTCCAGTCCTGCTGAGGGGCAGAGAGGGCAAGTGGTGCCACACAGAACTCCTCTGTCTGTGATCCTGCGACGTAGTGGGGACACAGTTGAGCATCTCTGGAGAAGATGCTGACCTGCATGTATCTGATGATCACATTCCTGGCACACTGAGAAACATCCTATCCTCTCCTCCTCCCAGCTCTAAAAACGAGCAAGGAGATGACTCATAGAGAGGCTTTCTCTGTATCTGGAGTGGACCAGGTTGGCCTTTCTCACATGACTAGCTCTGCCTGCGGCAGAGTGGCGCCAGGCAGCCCTGGAGCCAAGCGCTGCCCTCCCGCATTACATAATGCAGCATGTCACTGCTGCAGCCATTTCTTAAAGACTCACTCACCACAGTGTGACGTAGTGAGTAACGTGGCACAACACATTTCCCAGTGGGAGGGAAAAACACATGCTGTGCATATTCTCAAGGTATGGTTAATGAAATACAGCTCTCAGCATCTCTAGGGCTGCTGGCAGCTGCTGCATTATGAATGCTGTCACAGCTGCAAGCAAAAAAAGTACAGCTTTTTGTGAGGGCTTAATTTTTTCTTCTTCCTTTAAACCACTTGCATAAGACCTCCTTCTCACTGCTAAGCTGAAAATGCAAAAGCTAAGTAATGAGATGCAATTTCCTGTCATAAACTCCTTCGCATAGAACAGAGCAGCTAATGCTGTCTGGGCAACGGTGCAAGGCAGGTACCATGCCCTTGCTGTCAGACCACTGCAGACACATCAGCCCTGGGGGAGAGGCTCACCTGTAGAGCAAGCAACCTGTGAGGCCGAAGGCTCTTACAGTCTTCGTAATATCACAGGTACATCAAGGGCACTGCTGGCCCTCAATCCACCTGAGGATTTTCCACCAGCTGACACCAGGGTCATCACCACACCAGCACATGCAGGGACTAATTCCCCCCCAGCATCCCTGGTACCTGCCACTTCCTGCCAGGAGGCCATGCGGGGCTGCCCGTGGGGGCTGCTGACTTGGAAATCACTGGGGGTGCAGAGGGGTGCCGGGGAAGCCCAGGGGGGGCGGCCCGGCGGCCTCACCCTTCTTGAACTCCTCAAGCAGCGTGTCGAGGCGCGTGTCGTTGAAGACGCAGTGGAGCGGGCGGCGGTAAAAGCGGGTGACAGTCTGCAGGGGAGTGCAGTCATCAGGGTCGACAAAGGCCAGGTCTTTGACAAAGAGCAGGTCGACAATGTTGTCGCGCCGGTCACCCTCGTAGACTGGGATGCGGGTGTAGCCAGACCGGAGGATCTCGGAGACGGTGGCGAAGTCCAGCACAGCATCGGCTCGGAGCATGAAGCAGTCGGCCAGCGGTGTTAGCACATCCTCCACCACCTTGGTGCGCAGCTCCAGCGCGCCCTGCACCATGGCCAACTCCTCTCGCACCAGGTCGCCGTGGGGGCCAGCGGCGCGCAGCGTCTCCAGCAGCCGCTCCCGCTCGCGCAGCATCTGCACCATCAGCTGCTCCAGCCCCGGCTCCTCGGCCGGCCCCGAGCCCCGCCGGGGGTCCTNCCGAGTAGAGAAGACGCTGAGCTCCTGCCGCAGCGCCCAGTCCAGCAACCGGCTGAGCGGGTAGCAGAGGGGGAAGGCGGCCAGCATCAGCAGCCGGGTGAGGCAGAGCGTGCGGGAGGCGATGGCCAGCCCGTGCCGCGAGCATACCGAGTAGGGCAGCACCTCGCCGCCCAGGAAGACGGCGGCGGTGCACAGCAGCACCGGCAGCCAGGGCGCTCCCCGTGGCCCGCCGGCCGCCGCTGCCG
>VZRN01001324.1:4314753-4324865 GCA_013397935.1 Dasyornis broadbenti
AAAATTCGCAGACAGTAATTGTGTAAAGCTGCAGAGTCGGTTGGTCACATCTTATATCTTCCAGTGTCACAGCAACGTTTGTTTTGATGCTGGATTTTCTCTTCTGAACACTTTTCCCTTTAGAATGAAAATCTCAGTCTTGAGGAGCTCCACTGCAGGCTACTCTTTGCTGGTTTTTCCATCCTTTGACCCCAAATCGGCAGCAGATGTTGTTTGTTAGATTGCTAACTACCGGTGCTGCTTGCGTGCCTGCAGGCAGAGCTACTGTGAGGCCGGAGAGAAAGTTTCCTTCTGCACTGGAGGCACTGTCTGGTTCAGGGTATTGCTAACCTCATGTTATACTGGTGTACAATGTAATGATTGCATCAGCACCCTGCTTCATATGCTGACATGCCTCAGTGGTAGCAAAATCACTTGGATGTTAGGACTAGGCAGTGACCTGCAGGTTGATAGTGTATTTAGTCTTGAGGCAACTGGAAAGCCATAGTGACAGTGGCTCCACTCAGAACAAGATGTGGCCAGAGGGTGTGAAAATTCAGAAGAGTAATAATGCTCAGTTTAAGGTAGAGCCTCTCTGGTCCTGCAGTATCAAACACCATCTGTTACTATGAGCTCCATCTCGATCAGGACATAGTTGTGTTCTTGCCAGATGTTAGCTTACATGTGCTACATGTAAAAGTAAACTGGAGTGAAAGCTGTGGTCTGATGTGCTTTCAGTAGGATTTGCCCTGCATAAGTGATGACGTGCTAGCCAGCCTCTTGCTGAGAGGATGCACTCCAGAAGTTGCAGGTGTGTGGCTGGAGTGTGTTCAATGAGTCAAGATAGGAAATATCTTCCAAAGCTCCAAATAAGACAAAACAAACTAAGCTTTAGCACATGCTCGATTGATTGAGTCTTTGGCAAGGTATGACATGAAATTGCAATGTTCTCACTGAGGCCTGTGCTGGCTGTATCCTGCCTGGTGAATCCTTCAGCAAGCACATCATAGCTGTCCTTCTTCTCTTATGCTGAACCTGACTTCTTTTACCTGTTCTTTCCTAGCTCTTCAGTTAGGACTGACCACCTGATTCCCACTCACCAGCACTGCTCAGGTTCTGCTTTACAGTATGTCTGTCACCACTGAGGTCTCTCTGCAGCTTGTGTCACAGCCTCCAATACCCACAAACCTGCCAGTGGTGACTTCTCTAGTCACCGCTGTCCTCTTCCACCTCTGGCTGTCCAGGTCCAGATGGGACCTGGAAGAAACGGGAAGTATGGACGTGGGGAGTTTCCTAAAGTCTCTTCACATCACCTTGACTTTAGGGTCTGAAATCAGAGTCTGGGCGGTTGTGGGTTGCAATTCACTTCCTTCCTGGTTGATGGGAGCCCAGGGGTTCTGCTGTCCGCTGGTCCTCTAGAAAAGGGCCAGGAGCCACCAGGGACTCCTAGTGGGGATAGAAATGTTAGCAATACAAATCATGATGGGAAACAGAAGGAGTGAAAAGTATACTGTATTTTTTTTTTCTCCCCAGAATGCAGGAGGAAATCTAGCAAGGACAAGGCTGGCTTCTCCTGGAACATATGTGCTATCTGAATGTCACTAATGCTCTGTAGCCAGCTTAGAGAAGATACTTTCCCTAAGTAAGTGAAATAAGCACTGTGATGTGGGATATATGATAACTTCAGAAGCAGAAGGAATAAGACCTCGGGCAAGAGATTTTCAAACAGTGTCTTTTTTTTTTTTCCTCTCCTGTTTTCCATCTCTAAGTCTGTGATGTTCAATTAACCCCCTTTCTCTATCCTGGCCATGATTGCTGCAGCTTTGCAAGGCTTTACCCAGCCTTCTGGATGATGATGTGTTAAGCACTTGGTTTGTGATAACCAGTTTTCTTGTGAAATGATACCAAAAGTCTGCTGTTTTGATTTAAACTTTTTACAAGCATTTTGGTTAATAACAAAAGACAGTCCATTCCAAGAGAATCTAGCTTGAGGAAGCCATGAAATTTAATTCATTTTTGCAACTTAAATATATAATCAGTGACATATGGTAATAGTAAATACAGGGGGAAATGTCATTGTTTCAGTCAAATTTCTGCATTCAGTCAAAACCTAATAGTTGTAACATCAAACTGTATTTTCCATTGAACAGGAAATAAAATATCATTTTTTCAAAGAAAATAGACATGCAATTGCATGCCTATTACATTGCTTATATAGCTTTATTTTTAGCTTTCTCCGTTGTGGCTGTTACTAAAAGACTAACAGAAGGGAAACTGTGGAGGGAGAAGATACAAGGCAACACCCAGTTGCCCATGGTAGAAAGGACAAAGATGTCTGTGCTGTGAATATATGCGCTTTCCCTGCATTTTTTTTCCAGGCAATAAATTTCTATGTTTAGATTAGGGACTCTGCACCTCACCTCTCACTTCTGCAGATATGCCAGCCCTTAAGCAATGCTGAGATGAAGATTGCTTGCTGAAAGGGCTCTGGAATTCGTGGAGAAAAAGTATTGCTTTTCTGGATTTATTTGAGAGCTTTTCTGGGCAATGGAAGAAGAGTATTTGGTTTAAAGTCTGTCTGGCATTAGCCAGACTCCTCCTTGCTCCATGAGTACAGGTCACTGATGTACCTCTGGCCTTTTCCCCTCATTCAGTGGTGCTCTCTTCTGAGCCTCCCAATTTCCAGGTTCCTTCTGGGCATTTCACTTTATTTCTACTTCATCTACTTGTCTGGTTTTCAGGCATGACCCATAGTTTTCTCCTCTTGCTCTCTAGCCATTAGTTTCATGTGTTGCTTCTGATTTTCTAATGCACGCCAACAGTTTGCAGCTTTGACATGGCTGATTTCTTCTGTCTTTGTCTGTAGCAGGGCCATGCTCAGTTATCTGGATAGAGTGGGTGACAGAGATGCCTTATGCAAATAAATACAGAGGATGGGGTTTACAATTTTATCATTACCTGAAATATTCCAATTCTTTTCTGTCTGTCTCACCCCAGCAGCATCTCTGATTTGCGAGCATTTTGGCTGCTGTTTCTTCCCCTGAGCTCTATCGCCTCGTTGATTTCTGCACACCGTTCCTTCCTCTGTTACATAATTGACTCATTTGCTCCTCCAGTCTTGCACTTCATCCATCTTCCTACTTCCCCTCTCTGATCTAATTCTCATGTCCACTTTCTCCATTTTTGCTGCTGGAATGTGAAGCATCCCTCCAGCAAAATAGAAGGTCTTGGTCAAATTTTACCATCCCGCTCATATTCCCTCTTCCTTTACCTCTGTCATCTCCCCCAGATGGTGGGACAAATACTCACTTGCATTCCTTCTCAGGCTTGTAAAATTGCCATATTCACTTCTCTTTCTTTTTCATGTGATGATGTGAAACGGGGATAATTCTAGGCATTTTTCTGCTCCTCAGGGCTGGGCTCACTTTGAGGAAAAAGTTTCCGAGGCTATAGTGGTCTTCTATAGAGCGCTGCAGAGCTCCAGTCTCACTGTGTATTTTCACTCTGTGTCTCTTTGACTGTGATAAATTGCTGCCACATCTGCTGCTTCTCGAGGTATGAAAGACAAAAGTGAAATCAGACCTGGCCATTGATGAGTATAGAGAAGTTTATGGAGCCAGAGAGCATTCACTGTCCAAGGGCTACGCTGTACACTGTTCTCAGTCATTCTGTAGATTTTTTCTCCTTGCTGAAGAGGCACTGGGCAAAGGGGGTTTCTGTCTGCTGAGATGGTACCTGGTTTGAACCCCCAGACCAGTTTCTACAGCTTTGTGGAAATCATGCATCTCAGTCTTTCAAGGACCTCAAAATTCCTGTTGGGACTTGAACCCTTTGGGATTTCACAGGTTGTCTCCGTGGATAAATATGCAGGACCAGGGTACCCTGGGCTTGTCAGAATATTTTTGAGACCATGCATCAAATTAGTCAGATAAAGTAAAACAATAAGGCAGACTAAAGAAAACAATAAATGCTGTTTATTCCGGGAGAGTAAATGGTATCTAACTTCTCACAGAACCGGAAATTAAGTTACAAGGAAAAAAAAAAAAAGAAAAAAGTCATTGAACGGTAGCTGCCTAAAACCCCATTTCGTCCTCCCAGTATCATTTTGTGGTGCGCCACCCAGGGAGAGCCCACACTCACAACATTTATGGCACCACTGCTTTCCTTTTTGTCCTTGTTCCCCCCCTGCTTTTTTTCCACGGATTTCTTCATTATACAGCTGTTGAGTATAGATTGACTCTCAAAGAAACATGTTCTAATTTCCTATGGCTAGATTTGGAAATACCAGTTTGTGTTCCTTTCACGCTGGCAAAAATGCAAAGACAACATTGCCAACTGTGAATTTCCTGACCAGGCAGTTGATTTTGATCGATGTCTTGCCTCTTGCATGTATGGAGGGAGGAAGCTCTCTCAGTAGGCTTTCTTTCCTCCTGCTGTGGCTGAGCTCCCTAGCCAGCCAGTCCTTCTAGCTCAGACAGAAGTATTTGCTTTTTACTGAACTTCCCAGGTCACCTACATTAAAGAGTAATATGCAGATACCGTATTAAATCAAGCAACTGTCCTCTGTCTGTTTGATCAGGTTAGACATGATACATAAGCACGCTAGAAAATGGTTTCAGCAGTGGAGTTCAAACTGTGCAACACCCACCTTGAGGCATTGGCTGTTTTAGGAGGTTGCATTCCAGACATTAAGGCTCTTGTGGTGCAAATGATGGACACTGCACTGCAGAAACAGCGAAAAGCTCAGTAAAAAGAATCTATCATGCAATTGCATTCTCTGATGATCACAGCTTTACCACATTCCCTGGTCTTGCTCTTCTAAGAAATTGTCATGCCATGGTACAGGGCAGGAGCTTAAGAGCCTGAAAAGAAAGTGTATTTTTGTGAAGTATGGATAACACTCTTAATTTTCACTAGCTCAGTTTTCTCCTTGCTGGCTTCTTTTAGAGCATCCATAATTCAGATTTACTTGACAGCTCTACGGAAACAGACATGGTTGATATCTTGGGAATCAAAGACATGATGATTTTTTTTTTTAAAAAGGGCTGTCTAGCCTGTTTTATCCTTCCCAGCCTAATGGAGGTTTGTTTGGTACAGGACATCCTCTGATGATAATAGCTTTCATCATTTATGAGCAAAGTTTATCTTTTAGTGAACTAAAAATGTTCCTCCTAAGGAGATTTCCCCCATTTTCTTTTGGGCTAATTTGTACAGCCTGAGATCTGCGTTTAGATTTCCATTGTGCTTTTTATTCTCTTTTTCTTTTTTTTTTTTTTTTCCCCCATCTAAAGAGGTTTCGTCTTCTGAAAACCTTCAATAACTGCTCAGACCATTTACAAGAACCACTTTCACAAGCAGTAGCTCTACAAAAGGGAGGAAAAATTGAAGTGACTACCTATAATAATGAAGTTAAATGCAGTTTTAAGTGTTTGTGAACTGCAACTGCCTGAAAGGGTGCCAAACATTTTACAAATATATACAAAAAGACAGGCCCCTGCTCTAATCAGCTTATAAATTGAAAGGAAAGTACATTGGCAAGAGCAGAAGAGATGATATGACATGCTTTAAATAGTTTATAGGGAGCTGAAAGATTGTTGTTTATTTGGTGATGTTGGGAAAATATTTAATGTGCTTTGGTTAAGCTCTTTATAGAAATGCTTCTCCTCCCCCTGTTTTCTTTTCCAATGACTGTTTTGGAGATTAAAACCAGAAAGTTTAGAGTAGATGGAAAACGGAGAAACCTATTTCGAAATTGATGAAACCGCAAGTAAGTCTTTATAGATACTTTATATGTGAGTCAGGCTTTCTAAAGTAATGATCGTAATATAAGAAAAGACCATTGCTTCGCCACCCCTGCAGACGGCGAGTCAGGGTCGCAGGTGGTGTAAATTGAGATACCTCCTATCTGGTGTGCTTGGCTGGGGAGGAGGTGGCCGTGGCACCCCCCTTTGCAGGTTCCTGGGCCATCCCCGAGCTGCGCTGGGCGGCAGTGGCGGCTCCCGGGACTTGCAGTGCTCGAGGCCCGGCACTCCCCGTGCTTCCGCTGCTACCCCAGTGCTCGCTGATAACCAAGTATTTTTTTAGCGTTTAAAGGATTTCTCTAGCAAGCCTACAATTTATTGAAAAACAGACCAATAAGCAAAAAGCCCAAGCCACTTAATTTTTAGATTTATCTTGTTGCTGCTGGAGTCAGACGTGAAGTGGGGTGCAATTATATTTCCAAGGGTACAGGATTGGGGCAGGCTCCTGGTGTTGGTTTGGAAGTCTCAGACAGGTAAGTGAATATTTCCTTTAACGTCGTATTCCCAGAATCTGGAATGTGACTCTGGCATCTGGGAGGTTTTTTGCCTCGTTCCCTGCTGTTTAATGTTGTTGGTGATATCTCCGCAGATAAGTGACTTCACTGCATCCGGAGTTTGCGTTCAAAGCAGAGACTAATTGTGGGGAACGTTTCAGAATAAACACATTTCTCTTCCGAAGTAGTGTGTTTGTAAGGAAAAAAAAAAAAATAGAGGAGGTTAAACTGGATAATTTGTGTAGGTTTTGTTTGATTTTTTTCCCGGTCTGTTACTACAGAATGCACTGGAGTTTCGTTTGAAAATAGAACCATCCTTGACAGGAGACATGATACAAAATTTCGGCCTGCAACCACAACAAATACCCCTAAAGCCTTGCTCGCATCTTCTGATAACATAGAAAAAAAATTAAAAATAACGAGATAATTTAAAAACTCATGTTCCTCATTTGGAGATGACTCTGAAAACTGCACATCTTCTGAAGCTTTAAGTCCTAGGTCAGTTTTAAGTGCCATTGCAAACTGCAGCACCAGTGTTTGCAGCCGAACACAAATTTCCAGGCTTAAATTGCCTTCTTCCTGTCCCGGGATGCCAGGGCTTTGCACAGCTGAAATTGCACAGCTCTTTTGCCCGGATCCTCTTACTTATTCCAGCGCTCAGAGCCCGCTGCCCCGGGCACTCTTTTCCTGCTCTGGGTCAGCCTGCTCTGCGCTCGGCAGCCTCTGCCCAGGCGCAGCTTGAGCATCCCGTCTCCGCCTTAGCGGGATGGTTTCACGACAAATCCTAGTTTGTGTATTCCCTGCTCACCCCTAGCAGAGCCAGAGGTATGTTTCATCCTCCCCCACGCGTTACCACAGCGGCTCCGTACCGCCGCAGCCCCTGTCTGACCCGGGAGTGGCAGAGGTGGCTGCCCCTGTTGGCTTTCGTGGGGCAGAGAGACAAGGGGAGTAGAGATTTCCACGGGACACAGCGCTGCCCGCGGACTTCCCCGGGGCCCAGGCTCGAGTGGCTCCCGTTTGTGCGGGGCTCCGCCGAGCGCACCGAGCTTTGGGGCTTGCCGCCGGGTCACCGCGTCCGCTCCCGCCGCCTCACGGGCCCTGACTGGGGCGATCGGGGCGTGCAAGTAGCTCCGCACCGACACCGGTAGAAGCTGGAGAGGGTTCTCCCAGGGGAGCCCTGCCGGGACACCGGGCTGCCTCTGCTCTCGGAGTGCCCCTGATCCGGCTGCCGGGGCTTCTCGTACCCAACCTGCCGGGTACCCCGGGGGCGACTGCGGGTCCCTGGCGCTCGGCCCACTCTTGCGGCGAGATCTGTGCCTCGGTGTCGAAGCCGCGCTGCTGCCCGGAGCCCCGGCACCGCCCGACCGCGGCGCGGAGGGTGTCCGCAGGTGGGTGCCGGCTCCCCCGCCGCGCCGTGCCCCTCACCAGCAGATGGTGCTGCGGGCGCCCCACCCCCAGGGCTGCGGGGCCCCGACGGACCGCACCTGGCCCGGCTCAGCCCTCCCGCCGTCAGCCCTCCGTCGCAGGGCTGGGCAGCGGCAACGGGGCCCTGAGTCCCGCAGGGCCTGGGCGACGCGGGAACCGGGGCAGCCCACGGCGACGGAGGGCCCAGGTAAGGGCACATTACGTGTCCCGGAGGTCGCTCACTGCTTGCGGGAGTTCGGGGCTTGCCCGGAAAGCTACTGCTGGCGGAGGGGATGTCCGATTCGGATGGACTTTCCCTAAGGCTCCCGGGATTGTCGGCAGTCACCGATCTCTGGCCCGGTGACACGACCTTGCTCCCAGCGCTGATAGCCGCAACCCCCTGCACTTCTGCTGTGCGCCGAGTCCGGTCCATCCTGCTCCAGTCCGTCCGGGAGGCAGCGACCTCGGGTTGGCCTCGGTACGGGGTCGCTGTCAGTGCCATCGAACCGTGCTGTCCTTTGCATTCCCGATGCGGACGTTTCCACACCAGGCGCCGCTGCTGCCGCCCCTCTCCTTTCCCTGACGCTGGTCGGACACCGATAGGCCCGGAGGCAGGCGGCAAAGGGCGACCAGAGGCTCGATTCACGGTGCCCCGGTTCCCCGCAGTGCCCGACGACCTTCGTGCGAGGACCGGCCGGGCCCCAGCTTCGGGCAGTGCGCGCCCGGGCTCCGGGGTGCTGGCGGCCCCCAGCCCCGCTGGGCCCGTCGGGTCCCGCCGAGCCTCCAGGGCTGAGCCCTGAGGGCGTCGCCCAGCACCGCGGGTCCCGGCGCGGTTTGGAGCTAACTCTTCCTGCAGGTAGTGTTTGGGGTTTTTTTCGGGGTGATTATCCCCCTTTCCCCAACCAAGGTCGTCATCACTGCCTTACCGTCTCTGCCGTTCCTGCAGCCGGCAACCATCTCGGTCCGTGCTGGCCGGCCCCCGCGCTCCGGCCCCCGTCCCGAACTCCCCGGTGTCTCGGTGTCCCGACTCCGTCCCGGTTTTGCTTGGTGCGGGAGCTCCCGCCGCCGAAAACGCCCGCCGGAGCCGGCACAAAGCGAAAGCTCAGTGTTAGTGGGACTGCGGCAGGGCGGCGGGTCCCGAGCCGAGGGGGTTAAACCAGGAGCCTCCCCTTACCTTCAAAAAGTTAAAAATGTCTGGAGCCTGCATCTCTTAAAGGGGCGGTGCTGGCTGAAAGGAGTCTTGGCACCGGCTGCGAGAAAGGCTGGTCAGGGGCGTGAGTTCCCGTCCACCAACACCAAAACATTGCAAAAAAAGGCAGAGCGCCCCACACTTTAGATAAGGACAATTAGCCACCAGCGAGCCCCTGCAGACAGCAAGTTAATTAGGGGTTTCCTGCTCTCCGGCATGCCCTGTCCCAGCTCCTGCCCCCCAGGGCTCTTAGCCCTGATGGCACCTGGGCTGGCTCTCATGGCCACCTTCTCGCTGCCCTCCCAGGCTGGGGACAGGAGAGCACTGCCGGTGGAGAAACCTCCAGGTGTGAAGGGAAGAACTCTCATTCTCCTTGATGTCAACACCAAGAGCCCTGTCAGGATAATCAGTGAGAATTTCCTCTCCCTGCAGCTGGACCCCTCCATCATTCATGATGGCTGGCTCGATTTCTTAAGGTAAGGCAGGAGTCCCCCGGCGCCCTCCCCACGCCGCCCGTGGGGCGCCCCGGCGGCCCCGCCGCCCTGCCCTGCCGGGCTCCGCGCTGCTGGCGGCGCTTGTTGTGGCGGAGGGAGCGAGGCCATGGTTTCCATTAAGATGCACATGTTTGCAATGCAGAAAGCATTTCGGAGACTTATCAGTTATGACTGCAAAAATGTCGTGCTCCCCTCGCTCCAGCAACCGCTCCTCTGCAAAAAGCACAACACGGGGCCGAGGCAGAACAGGGGGGAAA
Organism: Dasyornis broadbenti; assembly: GCA_013397935.1. Classification (NCBI taxonomy): domain Eukaryota; kingdom Metazoa; phylum Chordata; class Aves; order Passeriformes; family Dasyornithidae; genus Dasyornis; species Dasyornis broadbenti. The sequence goes on from VZRN01001324.1 coordinate 4,324,372, forward strand.
AAAATTCAAAGTCAAACAAAAACCAGCAGCAGGAAGGGGGCCGCCTGCCAAGCCAAGCCGAGCCTTTCCCGGGTCCCGACGGGCAGAGAGAGGGTGTCGGCCAGGTCTTCTGAGCCCTCCGCTCCCCGGAGGTCCAGCTCTGCGCGGGGGGCAGAGCCGGGCTGCAGCTGCGCTGGGCTCCACCGGCGGTGCGGAGCGGCCGCGGCCTGGAGGCGCTGGGACGGCCAGAAAGCCTTCTCCCTGCTGGGTAAGTCGGGGAGGGAGAGTGGGTCTCCTCCGCACGCCCGCTCCGAGGGTCCTTTCGGCAGCGGGGAAGGAGCAGGGCGAGGATGCGGGAAGGCGCGAGCGAAGAGGAGCCGGGACGGCTCCCGCTTTTCTCTCCTCCCCGCTCCTCTCCCCTCCCCGGCGGCTCGGCCCGCGGCACGGTCCCGCGGGGCGCTGAGCGCCTTTGCCTCCTGGACGCCGCTGCACTTGTCCGGGGGGCACCGGCGGGA
>VZRN01001324.1:4333802-4431410 GCA_013397935.1 Dasyornis broadbenti
CCTGAGCTGGCCAGGGTACTGACCCGACGCGCCGGGGGCACAGCTCCTGGCTCGCCGGCTTTGCAAAACATTTGGCATCCTCTGGGGCTCCCACGTCCGGAGTTCTTCTTTCGCACTCCTGGCAGGAGCTGCTCTGTTCCATGTTCTTCTGGGCAGGTTATTACCTTTTTTTTTTTTTTTTTCTTTGGCTACNGCAGTTTATTACCTTTTTTTTTTTTTTTCATCGAGGCTCAGGCAGGCAGTGAGTGCCCTTCTCCTGCCCACTCAAGACTGCGCTGCCCAGAGCCTCTGGGGTACCCTCCTCCTTCTTGGCCTTCTTGCATCTGTCTTTTTTCTGTCTCTTTCTTTTAAAGTTTGAGAGATGTGAGCTCCTTGCCGTCTGTGTCCCTCAGGTCGCTCTTGCTGGGATTTCCCCTGGGCCTTCAGAACCTGTGGTCTGCCACCCCTCTTCCCTCAGCGCTGCTGGTTCAGCAGAGTGGTCCAGAGGTGCCTTTGCCTCCGTTCCTGCACTGAGTAAAGCCTGGTGGGGTATGAAGGACCAGTCACTGAGTTTCTTGGTGACATCCATATCCCAGACATCTGCCCACAGTTTAAGCTGAAGCCATAATGACTGCGGGGTCCACCTCCATCTTTAGGTCTTGGGCAAATTTCTTGGGTCCTTCACCAATCTGAGAAGACAAGACCTTGCATGTCTTGCCTCTGCTTCCTGAATGTCTGCAGTGGTAGGTCTCAGAGAGCCCCATGAAGATAACTGTCAGAGAGTGCTCCGACTCCTGTGTCCTGCATGCCTTTCCCCCACACTCTCCCAGGGACTTGCCTGAATGTGACTTGACATCCTTGTGGTAATCCCTATTGCAGCAGCTTTATCACAACACTGCTCCTGGTCTTCATTCCTGGGCCTGCGCTTTGTCCCCAGGCCCTGCTGACAGTGCATGCAGAGGCATCCCTGTGGACCCCAAACACAGATGTCACACAGGACCCACTGCCATGGTCCCCTGCACCCTCCAAGGTGCTGGCCCCTGACCCTGGTCCTGGGCCAATGGTTCCTCCACATGGACCCACATTGGCCCTAGATTGGGTTTTAGAAATCATCCTGTCCTTTTAGGAAACAAACTGGTTTTAACCCAGCCTGGACTCTCTTACAGCAGTATGAAGAGAATTGCAGACAGCATATTAACCATGTAGTTTCACATCTCTCTGCCTCTCAGTCTTTCCTCTTTCAAGGCCTCCTTGATGTGTTTGGCTTCATTTTGCCTTGGGGGTGGGGGGCGTACAACTGTTGCCTTCAGTTCTATAGGAAGGTAAATCCATCACCCAGGAAGGTGAAAGGCTGTTCAGGGACTCCAGGTGACTCCAACAGCCCATGGTAGCAGTAGCCTTTCTGGTGTGGGAGAGAGGTACGGTTGTGTTTCTCAGTCTTCAGTTCTGCAAATATTTCACACAACAGGGGTTCAGGATTTTATCGTTCAATAGCTGGGCAAAAGTTGGGTAGGCCTAAGTCTTACTCAGTGCCTACCTAAGAGATTGTGGTCTAAAGCACATGGTTGAGAGGTGTGTGCTCATTAGCTGCAAAGGAACATTAACCCTTCCTCTTGCTCCTTCTTGCTGACGCCCCTGTGCTGGGTGTAGAAATATTGAACCATATTTTCATGGTGCTGGATGCTGCTCAGTATCCATTCCTGAGTATGCTATCTGTGGGTGGAGGAGGGAACTCATATGGGTAACTTCAACAGTTGTTGTTGTTCTGAGCAGTCTGTTTTAAACAGGCTTTAGAGAAGCTGTACTAATCCCACACTACACAGAAAAGAGATAGAACACAGTCTGGGCAAGAAAATGTAGTGGCTCTAGGATAAGGTTTAGAGACAGGAAGATAATGCGGCTTCCAGTCCTCCACCATGTGTTTGGAGGCGGTTCCCTGACAGCCCAAGACACAGCAGAGCTTTGAACCTAAGTTTGGTGAACCTGAGATTGGACTCCTCAAGAGACAGAAACATGACTTTTGGAAGCAACTTTGGTGTTCCTTGATGTGTGTAATAATAATGGAACTGGAGATCGTATGGAGCAAGCTTGTCTGACAACAAGCTCCTTCAACAGCTTCTAGCTAGATGGGAATTGAACCAAGCAAAGATCAACCTTGTGAGGCAAAATGACCTTATGCAATGTGGTGGAAGAACTCCAACTTCCATCCTTGATTATCAGAGCTGGCTGCCTGAGGTTTTCCAAGAATTAGACACAGCATCTAGTTCCTGTGGATCTGAACATGTTACAGAGTTTATTAAACTCATAAGGAACCTTGCAAGGACTAGTTTGCACCACCCCTCTCCTGTTTAGACTGACAGATCTTACTTGATTCTTGTTCTGCCTTGCTACTCCATCATTCCCTTTCCCCAGCAGATGAGTAGTTCTGGGAGAGGGAATATCCTATTCTTATCTCACAATATGACTTACAGAATGCTCATATGAAGAGCAAATAATTGTTAAATAATCCTTCTGCCTCCTGAATGTTGGGCATTAGAAGGGTACAGGCACTTGTTCAGAGAGTCATAAGCCATGCTGAACTGTGATAGCTGCAGTGAGGATAAACAAGGAGAGAACAAGCTTTCTTCATGACCTCTTTGACAGGCAAGGTTAAATGGAAGCCAGGGGTTACCAGAATGAGACTTAGTATTTTCTCATTATTTAGTGTCAAACACACATGTAACAGGGCTGTAATATAAATGTTGGGACACTTTTGCACTGTCCTGCAAGGGAATGGTCTGCATTGTAAGTGAGCAACAGCTAGGCAGGTAAAGGATGGAAGGGCCAGTAGGTCCTGTGAACATACAACTTGAGCTTTGTGTGGGAGAAAAGGAAAATTGGGCAGGGGAGGGTTATTTAATAGATGGATTCAAGGGGTTTGGATCCTTTTTTTGGGTTGCTTTTGCTGAGTGATGGTTGTGTGACTGTCATATTGGCTGGTGCTGATCCAAGCATCTGGCGAAAATGAAAATGAAAGCTGAGGTTTGGCCATCTCCCTCTTTTCTTTCCCTTTTGCTGTAGACATTGTTCGCAGTGACATTGCCCTGGATAAGCAGAAAGGCTGTAAGGTCGCCCAGCATCCTGACATAATGTTGGAGCTACAGAGGGAAAAGGCAGCTCAGATGCACTTGGTTTTGTTAAAGGAGCAGTTTTCAAACACGTACAGCAACCTCACACTAACAGGTAAGGCTGCAAGACCAGCTCTGGAGCCAGGAGCTCGGTCTAGTTCTTCCTAACTCACAGGTGTGTTAAAACCCTCAGGTTCTTCACCTCTGTATGAAACAGCACCTCTCTGGCTACCTCTGTTTCCTACCAAAATTACTGGGTATTGGGAGGCAAAGGACCAGCAGGAAGTGGAGGTGGACCCATAAGGCCTCTGTGGCTGGCACCTAGGCAAACACTCCAGATTTGGTGCCCCTGAACAGAACATTTTCTACAGTCTGACCTAAGCAGAATACCACGGCATGTGAAGTGCTGCAGAAATCTCCCTGCTAACTGTTCATGTCGATTGGGCTGCAGCAATTACTAAATTTGGAGTCCTTTAAGCTGCAGCTGATTTTTTTCTTTCCAGAGCATGCACTTTGTGTGAACCCAGTAAATATTAAAGAGCAAATATAAAGGGATAATGGCCTAGACAGAGATGAGAGGATACTCTTTTTCTGGCAACTGTTTGTATTATCCAGGGAACAGAATCTTGATGGAGGAGACTGCCACATTTTGGATACACATTTAATGGTGCTGCTGTCTTCAGGCAGAAGTGGGCAGAAGGATAGGATCCCAGCAGCCAGCAGGGTCCTTTCATATCTCTTCTCCTTATCACTACAGCTGGATGAGGCACACATGATGGGAAGGAGGAAGAGACTAATAAATCAAACAAGACCCCCCTTCTCCTCTTGGTAGGTCCCTTTCCTGTGAAAGGCAGGCAGGCATCTTGTTTTTATAAGAGGGAGGGTCCTGTGCTCCATCTGGGGAGGAGATGGCAAACCCCATGGTGGTCCTCCTCTGCTGCTGGGCAAGGAGAGACAAACGGGTCCCACACAACCTCCGCCTCTCTGCTGCCACCCCTAATTCGTGCCCAGCCCCTGCCTTGGAGCCAGCATGGGTCTGCATCCTCACCGGTAAGCTCTGGCTCTCCTGGGGACATCAGATGTGCTGAAGCTCTAGGGGACCCCACCGAGGTGAGATGGCGACACCAGCACTGTCAAAGGGCTCAGCCCAGGAGTCACCAGACATTGAGGCCTTGAGTGTGGCTGAATCACATCATTCCTGAAGGCCCAACATTTAAATGGGATCCTCAGAGCCGTTTCTCATTCTCTGTAATGTAATCCACTTGGCTGTTTATTCCCAGCACAACTGCTGGAATCAACATTGTCAGCTTTTCCCCTGACAACTTGCTTACTTTCCACTAAACAAACTTCCCTCGAGAAGTGAAGCTGCTCTCCCCTATCCTCCTTTGCTTGCTGCTTCAAAAGCTCTCTGGCATTGCTCACATTTTTTACAGAACCTGCAGATCAGAGGTGCTACCTGGTTATCAGCTTAGCTCTTAGCCTTTCTGAGTGTGTTTACAGGATAGTTCAGAAGGTTTTAGCTCTAACTCTCCAAGGTGGAGAGAACAATTTCACCATAATATTACCCAAAGAACTATTTTAATGTTCTTTAACTCCCTTTGAATGTGAGCAGAGCAACTTCATAATTGTTATGAAGTTTAATCTTTTATTTCATAGACATAGTCTGAGAACATGGACTCTAGACAGCTAAGCATAATATTTAACTGGAACTCTACTAACTTGTGTAAATATTTCCCTTCTCTGTGATGGATCTGGTGTTTGGGGTGGTAGAGGGGGTTGTACATCTGTTGCAGAAGGGCATTTCTTACCTTTAAAATTCAATCAGACAGAGTTTGCTTGAGGACTTCTTTTTGTTTTGCACAGCGGGTTTGTACAGTGCTATAGGGAGTGCCCACGTCATGAGCCAAGGTGCAGGAGCAAGAATGCAGAAGTGGTTTAGCGAGTCCTTAGTGAAGGACGGAGTTTGCAGGGATGGAGTATCCATGAGATCCCTGAGAACAGGGATTCCTCCTGGTGGTCTGTATCTAGGAGCCACTTGGCCTCATGCAGTGCATGTACTATGGATGACCTTCAGTGTCCAAACCAGACCGGAGGAATATTGAACCCCACACGTCTGTATGAGAGGGCTCCTACTACTGCTTGTTCTTTAATTGTACCCAAAAAATGTAAATTAAGTATCTTGCCCAAAGTCATGTGTGAATAAAGGTGCTTTATGACAGCATAGATACTCTAGAAGAGACTGAGAGTAGAAATACAACTGTGCGGCATTTTTATTTACATATTACTACCACTACCACTACCACTGTAGTGATCTGGATAAAAAGTCCCATTTGCTTCCTCCTCCTCCTCCACACAGATAATGTAGTTATATGAGCAATTTGAAAGACTGTAGATCAGGCCTCCCACTCTGCCTTCAAGTGTGGGCAAGGGATTCTGCCAACAAACTTGCATGCAGTATCCTCATGGGCTTAGGAATGAAAGCTCATAAGAGTGCAGGACTTGTGTTTCTGCAGTCCCCATGGCATCAGTGAAAGCTGGGGGTGTTTTCAAATCTGTTCACCACTTGCACATAATCCCCAGTGTGTTCCTTATTCCAGGGATTAGGCAGGGCTGTACTGTACTAAGATTTAAACTGCTCACTACAGCAGGTACCTCCAAGGTAAGAGGGTGTCTTAAAATGAAATGTGTTTTTTTGTGCTACGACACAACTGAGACTGAGTGAAACCAGGCAGTCTTTCTGGCTCTCATTCCTCCAGGAACACATGTGAGACTCTTGCTTAGACCACTTCGGGTTCTCTCATCGAGTACGAGCCTTCCTTTCCTCCTGTCTGCAGACTTTCTCTTGCATCTTGCCTCTGCTTTCTGTATGTGATCTTTCTAGGCTTACTGAGCCTGCCTCATTGACATGAGCAATTGCCTTTGATCTGTGACAGTGCTATTTAAATGCTGTAAAATATTTCAAGGTTAATAATCTTTGCTGTTTCCCCCGTGGTGCTCAGAGATGGCTATGTCGTTTCACAGATCAGCATCTCTGGTGCTCTCGGGTCAGCCCGTGGTAGAGCAGGGGGAGAGTGCACAGCACGGCCTGCTCTCCTCTGGGAACCAGCTCTCTGAGCTCAGCCCGCCGTGGGATAGGGGAGGAGAAGGAATCTTTCCCTAGAAATACTTCTTCGTTCCTTCGTAGTTCACAGAGCAAGCCGTGATTCTTTTTGTGTTTTGTATCAGCTGGAGCAGAAGTTGCAATCGTCTCAGCAGGCTCCCCTCCTTTGCAGCCCTCAGGAGAAACACGCGACAGCAAGGTCATTTTGGAGTCCTGGAAGCGGGCGGAGGTGGGGGCGGGAGGGCCGGAATGCAGAGCATTGGGCTGGCAGCAGGTGAGGTGTGAGGAGCTGCCTCGGGCAGTGGAGACACAATGTGCACGCAGATTTTAGGGAGTGAGCTTGTGCGGAGTGGAGCAGCAGCAGGCAAAGCTTCGATAGACTAAATCCAAATTCCTCTACCGGTGGTGCCACTTTGGGCTGGGGTACTTCCACAGGTTTCTGCACTGTTCTTAAGTAAAGTCTATTAAAGCCTATTCCCTGTGGAACAGGGAATTGTTCAGGTCAATATGTGAAAAACTGTCCCCTCCTGTATTCACACGAAGTGTGAGGTGTAACTGAGCTTCCCAAGAAACAAGTACGTATTTCCCTCTAGGATTTCGCATCCAGAGGAAACAAAACAGTGCCCCACTGCTCCTTCTGAACTATGGAGAAACATCTTTCTGCCCTACCTTCTGCCTGAAACTGCAACACAGATTACTTCACTGTATCAAGAGACTTATGATGAGGGCTCTCCAGCCTGTCCTGCCACACCATGTCTGCACTGAAAAGCCAGTGAGGAGACTGCAAACGTGTGGTGGGAGCCCTCTATCCTGTGATATCATACAACACAGCCTCTGAAAGCAGTGATTAAGGGCCCAGACCCTCTTCATATGGCACATAATGATCCCAGTTGACCCTCTGTGGTTCCACCCTGCTGAGGGTGTTAGCAGAATGTCTCTCCCCACTGCACTGGGAGAGTCTCGGAGGGATTAAACTCAGGTGGAACCGCTAGGAACAGAGCTGAGAGCTGGTGAAGAGTGCATTTCACTGTCTATGAAATCAAGTGTTTTACACTGGCATCCTACTATCTTATTAAGGTATTTAGATAGCTTGAGAGTTGTGAGATCTCAGTGAGATCTTTCCTTGAAAAAGGGCTACTTTCAGAGATGTTAGCAGCCCTGCAGAGACCCTCTTTGTCCGAGGTAAGTATCTGGGGAGTATGAGGTGGTGGTGACAGAATGCACACCTGCTTTTCACAAGTGGGCTGTATAATGTGGGATGAGTGGAACAAAGCAGTGTAGGGGAGCAGAGCATATGTATGGCTACTGCAGAATACTTGGTGTGGGAGGCACAGAGCAGAGATGAGGGCAGTTTGTCTGCATGAAGAGCTTGCAAGTGAGATGCTGTCCCACAGAAATGTTTTTTGCTTCTCCTCAAAGATGGTGAGAACCCCAGTTGTACTTGTTCTTTGGCAGTGAATCACACGGCTCAGGTTGAGCACCTGTGACGTGTTATTTCCTGCACTTGTGAATCTCCCCTGGTGGTTTTGTGATTCCTGCAGAATTCTGTGGCTCTGGGAGACAGTGGTCCTTGAACAGGACGTGTTTGTAGGGCCAGAGGCTCATCCCACGGAGTGCTGGGTCTGGAAAACCACAGCTCAGAGGCTGCCCTCGCAAGAGGGTGTGTGTAGGAAGCAGGGCATGGGGCTGGGTGTGCTTTTGGTGCCTGTGCTGCCAGGCAGTAAGGCTACTCTGGTTATTTTTGCTGCAGTTTTCCTCAGATGAGTTTTATCTCCAGCTACACCTAACTCCATGGTACTGGAGGGTGGGTCACCTTGCGAGGTGGTACCTGACAGGGTTGTTGCAAATGTAAGTACAGTTTCCTTCCCTTTTTGGTATCTTCTTTGGGATCAGCAACCTAAATGTCCTGTGGTCTGCACAGCTATGATATGTATCATAGCTGTTTTACTGGGTGCTGCACAGGAGTGGGCTGCACTGCACTGACTCTCCACCTTTCCATCAAGAAAGCTCCCTGGGGCAATGTAACAGGCCTGGGAGTGTCTTTTGGATCAAGCCCTCTGCCCTTGTGTCCATCACAATCCCTTACATCGTACACAGTACCCACAGCATTGTACAAAATAGATCTGAAAAGGACCTCAAGAGGGCATCTTCTAGCTTTTCCCATGGCAAATCTGTACCTGATCTCTGCTTGGGGAAAGGTGTATAAGGAGGGGCAAAATCCTTTGTGGGACCAGCTGGTACACTTGGAAAATCAGTCAAATTCTGGGGGGCTTCAACCTGTTGAAGAAGAAAAAGTAGCATTCAAAGCTAAAAGTAGAGCAAAAATAGTTTCCCATAAGTTGTCTCCTTGTTTAGCACAACTGGTACTGGTGAAGTCCTGTCAGCAAACGGAACACAATAATGTTATCAGTTCCTATGGGAAAGAGGGGGAGAAAACTGCTGTGAAACTCGAGGCTTTCCTGGAAGGAAGGGACCAGGAAAACCCTAATGTCATTACAACAGTATCTGTACTGAGCCCATAGCTAATGACCAGCAGAGGTGCCAACCTTCTGAGGATAGTTTACAGGTGCCTTCTGAGATCCTGGGATCAGAACCAATGGAATAGTGCTGAGACGAATAAATCTTGGAAAACAGTGTCCGGTAACTGAGTGTTTTTGTGTCATTATCAGTTGTTTGTATGAGCTCATTCTGAAACAAAGCGGCTGTTTGTTTTTACTACAGAGCCTTCGGAGGGTGTTTGCTGTGGCTGAATATATTGTGTTGCTGTGCATGTCCATGTAAAGCTTTCAAGCTGTTGGGGCTCAGCAGGCAGGCACCAGCATTGCCCAGGTTGTGGAGACATCACTGTGGACTGATTCAAATTATGTGGCTTTATCCGTGTTTTAAAGCCTTCCGTGATGGCAGTGATGTACCCTTCCTCAGCAGTCGGTTCCGGGGCATAATAAGCTATATCATTATGGAGTTGATATTTTTAAAATCTCTTGCTTCAGTTTAAGCCCATGACTGCATGTCCTGTCCCTGTGGACAAGGAGAACACCTTACAGCACTCCTTTTCTCTGTGCAGAAATCCTTTACGTATTTGAGGCTTGTTATCATGTTTCCCTGAAGACTTTTGTTGCCTGCACTGAACAACTGCCTTTCATTTGCTCTTTTCTCATGTCCATTTTGTTTTCAAGTCGAATGATACATGCGTAGTTGATTCTGCCTCTTGAGGTCCCTTTCAGCCCTCCACAATTTTTTTGTGGCTCTGTGTTTTGCTGGGTTCCCTTGGGCTCTCTCCACTGGGTCTGGGATGTTTTTTAAGTGTATTGCCTCGAAATGAGACCAGTATGGTAGCTGAGGCCTTTCCTGACTGAGAAAAGCAGCAGGGTTATTTCATGTACCTGGTGCACGACACTCCTGTCTGTATAATCGTGTAATTTTTGCTACAATATTGCTTGTTCATGCCTGCAATTTTGTGTACCATTTCCCAACCAGCTGTGCATTTCCCTCATGGAATTCCATCTAGACTCTATTTTCCTAATTTTCTAATTAAAATGTTACACAAAACCGGACGTAAAGCCTTGAGAAAGTAAAGGTACAGAACATCTGTTGCCTCTGTCTCACATACGAGACCTTATTGCTCTATCAAAGAGAAGTCAGGTTGCCTTCACATGTCAGGGCTATTGCTTCCAGCCCTTCCTTGCAGATGGATTGTTTGATGATTTCTTTCAAAATTTTTCCAGGAGTTGAAGTTATGTTGGCTGGTCGGCAATTTCCTCGATTTTTCAACCTGTTGAACATAGCCACTATATTTGCCCTTTTCTGGTGTTTTGAAACCTCATTTGTCTTTCAGAAATTCCTACAGATAGTTGCTGACGGACCTCCACCTATTTTAAAATGTCAGACTTCCGTAGTTTTCATTCTGATAAGGTGCTACTATGCATTACCCTTCTACTCTGATTCTTTTAATTGAATTAATTTTGTGGTCCTAATGTTGTCCTTTTTTTTTCATGAAGTCCAGACCAACAAAAGCATTAAACATTCCTGCTTTAACTCTGAATTGTGGACTATTGTGAAATTCTGTCCCAATTTATACCTCTTTGCTTCCTGAGACAGCTGTGAGCCAAACCCCTGGGATCCCCTGCCTTCTCTTACCCTAATTAGTAGTTTTACAACTCGTTTTCTGCTGACAGCATGTGTGTGTGTGAGAGAGGTCATGAAGGTGAATCTCTTTTTCAGGTGACACCCTCTAGTCTGTTAGGCCACACTTTGGCTTTCTCATTATCTGATTTGGTTATTGTTTTTGTAACTGTGGGAAATATGGCTTCTTGTGATGTGTTCACTATTTATTACATTCAATTTACTGTCCAATTTAACTAGCCTCACAAGAGAAGATATTTTATAAATTGTGAATCTTAAAATTAGCAGTTATACATACATTACAATATGTAATGTCATTACCAGAACTAGCCAGTTCTGGGTGCTGTGTAGAGAATAAAGAAAGCATATAAACCTAACAGAAAACAGATTTTGGTGGAAGAGGGGGAGGGTTGACACGCACTAACAGCTTTGGAAGGGCTTGTGGCATGTTCAGTGTCATAAACCAATCTATTAACCTTTTCTCCCTCCTCAGGAGGTGCTGAACTCTTTGGTCTGTCTCTTCTCACCGATGCAGTTATCAAGTGTCTCCTGGTTACTGCTGGCGATCGCTGCTGTGAGCAGTTTCTGTGGAGTACTTGGCTCTTTCGCTCTGTCCCTCTCTCCTGGTGCTGTTCCTTTGTGCTCATCCACATCAGCCTGATGGAGTTGCCATTTCTGCTTTGCATGCTGTGAGCCATGGAGGAGTCTGTGAATTACCCTAATTGTACCCCTGCACTAAGATAATTTACATCTGTTCCCTTATCTCACTGTGTGTTTACAAAACACTGTCCTTCCCAAACTCCCTTTTCATTTGGAGCAAAATCTCACTTGCCAACCCTCTCAGATTACTGAAGCCTCTGTCCTTACAAAGTACTGTTTTTATTCTGCCACTATTTCCCATTTTTTCCGAACAAGTAGACTCATTTCGGGCTTCCTCGCCTGCGGTGCTTTCCACCTTCATGGCTTTTACCAGTTTTTCTCTGTTGATGAGAATCAAGCCTCAAGGAGACTCCTTCCCAGTTTTGTTCCTGTCCCTTCTTACTCAATTTCTTTTTTTTTTTGGTCAGTGTATTCCAGGAACTTGATGCAAGGCTGTGACTGGTCTTCCTTTCCCAGCAAATGTGTGGGCAGTTAAAGGTCCGTAATTACCAGCAGGTTCTGCATTTCAGATGCTCCCAATAAGCCTGTGCTTCCAATCTCCCTGATTTTGTAGCCTAAAGCAGACTCCCAGTGTGCCAGAGTCTGGTTTCTTCCAGTCTTACGTTACACAGCGGTTTTTATACCAGTCTTTTGTACTACTGAGTTTCACCCCCTGCTTTTATGCTGGACCCAAAGATCATCCAGAGCTTCTTGTGTGATGTTTCTCATCCTCATCTGTGCGGATATTACTTTTCTTCTTTGTCAGCACCATACTTAACTCTGACTTTCAACCCCTGGAGTTTGCTTTGCCTCTCACCACCAGGTTAGTAGCCCCTTCTCCTCCCACACTAATGTAATGCCTACATGCAGCGGTCAAACCTTGTGGATTTTTCTCTTTCAAAAGCTGAATAGATTTGGCCCCTCAAGCATTACTTTGCCAAAGTCCTGTCATACCTCCTTCTTCGTCCTGTGGCCATGCAGGACAGACTTTTTCATCCTGGAGATACAAGCCCTACATTGTTTTCCAGTACATGTATTATCTTGCACTTGGCTGAATTAAAGCATGCTTGGTTGGATGGTGGCCATTTAGCCATACAAATTGGATCACAGGATAAATGAAGGCTGTTTTGTTCGTTATTTACTAACCTTCATTTGTTCTATCCACTAGCTGCCTCTAAGGATCTTGTATTTGTCTGAGTGATTGGTAAAAACACTGCATCCTGTGAGATGAGAAACAAGCAATAGATAGGTTTTTGTCTCACTAGCCACTTCTGTCCATCTACTTATGCTGAATTACTTCTTTTAATGCAAGTTCTTAAATCAAGCTGTAACACCAGTTAGACAGGACTTGATTCTGTACAACATATGCTGGCTAGTAATTAGCTGAGATATGAATATAATGAGTTATTGGTAGATTCTCATATTGTCTTTTAATTACTCTGTCAAGTTCTGCTGTCAGCTTGACCGGCTGCTGGTCCCTAGGCTGCTGAAGTGCCAGCATGGGGTTAGGGCTCATGTACCCTTCTAGAGTTACTTGACATTCCAAAATTTATTAAAAATTAGCATGAACAGGTCAGAGATCTCCTTAGCACACTTGGAGGTGCAAATTATCCAGGGTGGATGATTTAACACTGTTTATCTGAAGCAGATGTTATCTAATACATGTCTTGTTCATTAGTAAATGGTGATGTATATAATCATCTTATGACCAGTTCATCGTCATACTTTTTTTCCAGAAATACAGAGTGCCTATATTTTTATTTTTGTACTTACATTGTTGATTCTTCCATGTGCACAAAATAACACAACTATCTCTCTTCATTTCCATTCTTTCCTCTATATATAAATTCCCGCTCACTCATAACTCAACAAGGCATGAATTTTTCCATCATGCTTTTTAAATACTGTATTAATTTTCTATACTTTGTAATTTGCAGTTAGTTGCTATTTCTTCAGCTTTACAATCATGGGTTATATTATCTTCTATTATTGCTATCTATATCACTGCATAAGGATGGGTTTCCTGCCAAAATGCCCTTCCAGCATGGTGGTGAAATATGCTGATTTCAGCCATCTAAACCACCTAAAAACAAAACAAAACAAAATTAAAAAAAAAAAAAAAACCCACAAACAAACAAACCAAAAAGAAAACCCCAGCCAAAACCTCCTTTAAATATTCTTTTGACTTCTTTTGTCCAGTATTTTCTTCCCAATAACTTAATAAGATTATTTTTTTAAGCCTGGAGATGTTGAAGCACCTTGTGTATGTATTTTTGATTGGGATTATGGTCCCACTAGCTTTCCTCAAATACAAACTTGGAGAAGATAGATGCCAGCGTGGACAGAGCAGGAAACTGTGCCTGGTGAGATCTCAGCATTTTTAAACACTTTTTAAGCAAATTGTGACATAGCAACAAATATTGCTGCAGTTAGAGGAGTACTGCCAGTTTCAGCCCTCCCGCCAGCATCCCTATGTGTTTGCTCCCTGCAAAAAATACCAGGAGTGGTATTTGCACGCTGCTGAGGAGCTCGCATCCAGGGGATCGGGTATGTATGACTGTGGCATGCAGGATAAATCTGACAGACCCAAGTTTTGTGGCTGGGCTAAGTCCTGGAGAAAAGAGGGAGGAGAGGCGAAAGGCGCGGATGGTGAGCCTAGCTTGGCAGGGAGTGGCAGGGATAATCCCTGTGGCTGGACCCTGGCTCCTGCCCCACACTGCTCGGTGGGGGCACTGCCTGCTGGTGGGAACGCGGTTTGGTTCCCAAGGCTTCTTCTCCAGTTGCTCACTCTAACCCTTTTTCCATCTGTCCGTTCATTTATTATTTACCGCTTGCTCTTGCTCTTTTCTTCATCAGCTGGTCCCCAGTGCTCCTGGCTCTGGAAGGGGCTGTCTTATGGGGAACACAAGGACAGCAGCAAATGATGTTGTGCTGCTCCTCTGCCAGCCCTCCTTGTTGTGGAGACGGGACTGTGTGGCACACACAGTTAATTAAACCCTTTAACACCTTTTCCAAGTCAAGAAAAGGGTCAAAATCCTGTAAATAAGAGTCCCTTGAGTCCTGGAGTCCCCATGCAGTCCATGCTCTGCTTTTTCAGAGGCTCATGCTGGGGATGGATACATGGGGGTGGGAGAGTAACGTGAGAACCTCTGGATGTGCATGCTTTGTGCAGCTAAAAGTGGTGGGGGAAAAGTGAGGTTACAAGGTGTTCAAAAGAAATTTTGGATCTCTCTTTACTTCGTTAAGTTTTATATTGGATTGCTGTGCCAAGAGACACAATCATTGACTTTCTTAAAGAAAAGAAAATCTCCATGAGTTTAAATTTTCTTTTTTTTTTTTCTCTGATGAAAAGGTGGCAAAAGCAAATGTTTTGTGGGAGAAACTGAAACCAGTTCAAATATAATTCTATTAACTAATTAGGGGAACTCTGGCAATGGGACCGAGACTCGCAGGCCTTTTTTTCTTCTCTTTGCTGGGGCACTCCAAGAATTGGATCACCTGGGGAAAGCATGTTTAAGAAATACCAGATGGTCTCTGCGATGCTCCAGCTGTGGACAATCACTCCCAGCCAGGCAATCTGCCTTGTTGTCGAAGCTCTCTAAAACTGTGCTGCCCATTTGTCATGCTTCTCCAATTGCAGCGCTCTGGATAGCTTCTTTTTTCCTTGTCTGGCTCTTCCTTTCCAGTTTTTATCACCCACCCCCTCCATGAGCTAATGTAGTAACATCCCTTCATTGGCTATAAATCCATTGAAGAGCCATATATAAAATATTACTTTGTTAGGGAAGATTGGGAAACATCTGTTTTTTACCCATAAGAGTCAGTCTCTACTTGTCTCGTATGACGATGTGACTATTTATATATTTATAAAGAAAAAGAAGGAGAGAAAATGGGAATCCTAGGGAAAAACTTAGTGGAGCCTCTAAATGGAGGAAACTGATTCAGCTCTGGGATTTGTTTGGAGGTGTTTTTGGAGAAGTGGGTAGGCACAGGCCAAGAAATTGCTTAGATGTCTGACAAAGTAACAGTAGTACCAACTGCAGAACGTCCTTCTGGAAATATTTTGATGTTTTATAACAGTTTCTAGGTGCTTCCCAACACATATTTGCACAGCAAAACTGTGGGTCTAAACCATTATGTGTTGTCTACTATGTGGAATAGAAACCTGGGAACAGTGATGGTCCTTGGATCAGTAACAGACTGTAACCATAGGGGCGTACACTCTGAGCAGAAAAACTGTGTAGCTGTGGAGGCTTTGCATTTAGGTGGCTATGCCCCTAAATTTATGCACCTAAATTTATGCACCTAATTTAGGTGGTTATGCCACCAGGGCTTACTGTCTGAGCCTAGTGGCATGAACAGTGTCTCTTCTAACCTGCTTAGCACTAGGGCCTTGCAGAGCTATCTGCTTTTCCTCACACATACGGCACTTAATCTGTGTCTCTTTCTCCTTGCTGGACGAAGCCATTGCTATCTGTAGGTGTAGGGAGAACTGGCTCTGTCACCCCAAGGTGACAGGGGTGCAAGAGCAGGATGCTGGGGCTCCATTGTGCCTGCTCTGGGGTGTGACATGACAGTTTGGGTGGATATGGGGCCTCAGACTCATGCGGAAAGGCTGTCCCAAACAATCAAGCAGGCTTGGGACACTGTTCATGCTGCTGGGAATGAGACGCTGTGCCAAGGTGACAAGGAATGAGTCTGTAAGGAAGGCAATTAGGAGCATACAAGGGGGAATGCTGCTTGGGGTGAGCTGGGTGGGCAGGGAGGTTACACATCCAGAAGGCTGCCTGTGGTGCTGTGCACGTTGCCTGCCAGGCAGGCATACTGCCAGTCTGTGAGTGCCTCAGCATGTGAATATGGAAGAAGAAAGAGGAGACTTTGTTGTTTGCAGGTGGTGGCAGGATTTGCCACAGCTGCTTTCTGTGACTTGCAAGGCTAGCACATAGGAATGAAGTTCTAGAGCTGCTAATGATTGATGGTGCTCCACATACAATCATAGGATGGTTTGGGTTCGAAGGGGCCTTAAAGATCACCTAGTTCCAAACCCCTTGCCATGTGCAGGGACATCTTCCACTACATCAGGTGACTCAAAGCCCTGTCACAAATGTCTCCTTCTTTCCTGGCTGGATTCGGTGCCTTCAGCCTGCCCCTTTTCTGCGTAAAGGTGAGACTGTGCTCTCCATTCTCCTTTCCTCGGGATTATGGTTACCGTATTGCTCTGGACCCAGCTCATACATCTGAGGTGGGGAATGTCACAGAGGGGACATCTTTCCTCCCTTTGCCAGAGAGTCTTGCACATCCTGCATAATGCATGCCTGCTCTTCTCAGGCTGGCCAAAACCAAACTCCATGCATGTCTCCCCTGCTGATCCCTCTCATGCCTCTCTGCAGGGCTGTGGTTGACAGCTGTGTCTTCCCTGTGGCCTCAGAACAAGCTCGTGCTGTTCCTTCTCTCCCTCTCCCCTACACTGGCTGCTGTGCTGTGGTGCCCTCCCGCCCTGCTGGAGCTCCGCCTGTTCTGGCAGTTATCTGCCCTCATCACAGCCTTGTGCCCTTCTGCTTGGCTCTCCCAAAATCCTTCTCATTCTCCCTCCCATGGTGCTAATCAGACCTTGCACACCCTGTTTTTCACTCTGCTCAGTTGTTGAACTGTGCTCCAGCCCCTGTGGGGACTGCTAAAAGCTCCCTCCCCAAACCCCACACAATACCCACGTCCACCTGGTGCAGCTCCCTTATAACACTGATGACAAGTAAAAGGTTATTTTAAAATGGTAAGATATTAAATAGACAAAGCTGCTCTAACAGCTGGTGTATCTTTGTCCTCTCTGTGCCAAAGCCTTTGGTTATCTTGCATGCTGTGTCAGGGCACTGGTCTAAAATCTGCTGCTTGGCTTTCGCAAGCTCCTGTGACAGTGAGCTCTGTAACAGCTCTGAGCTTGGGAGTGGCATCTGATAGTCTCAGAGGTGAGCTAAAGTTCATGTATTTTAATACTCACTGTAGAGTTGGACTTCGCAGGAGTAAAGAGAAAAGGTTAAGTTTGGGGTGAAAGCAGATAAATGAAAAGGAATTGGGGATGCTGCAAATAGCTGGGTGGGCATGAGCCACATGGGCAGAGCAGTAGCTGGGAGGACATGCGCACCCAGAGCCCTCTAAAAGAGTCAGTGGGATGCTGTGACATTGGAAGTGGTATTGGGAAGTAGTGTTGGGCACCATGTCTAATTCTCACGCCTATTTTAGCCGAAATGCTATATGGTTGGGAAAGGTTCAGAAAAGAGCATTTAATGTGACCAAATCCTGGAAACAGGGCCATATAGGTAAAATTTCATGAAGATTCACCTACTTAAGAAAAATTAAAAAGTACCTTAATCGTAACGTGCAAATATCAACAAGAGGAAGAGAAAATTCAGGGGCAATATCTTGAAATAATAGAGAAGAAAAATAAAAAAGGAAGCTATGATTTAAAGCCTAATGCAGGACAACCTTGGAGTAATAATGTGCAGATTTATAATGCTGAGAATGGTCCTTTCTATCCTTATAACCTGTATAAATGTGCAACATGAGTGTTGTACCTCCTAGAGAATAGGTGATGGCAGGAATTAAATGCTCCTGAAACCAAACTGAATTTGTTAGGCTTTAATGGTAACTTGGCCAAAGGGACCTTTCGCTCAGCTGGAAGAAAAGCTGAGCTTGGACTATGGGCTGTGGTTCTCTTCCCATTAAAAGAGGAGGTGAATTTAACCCCTGCCTGTGCCAGAACCTGCCTGGCCTTTACATAATGAGCATTGGTGTGAGAAGAAAGATCGAGTTTAGGTCAGGCTTTTGGACAGAGGTGACTGAATTTAGGAAACCTCAGCTACATTTCTTGCCATAACCACCCCCAGGGAGGAACTGATGTGCTGACCAGGACAGCAGGGAATTTTTGCTCCCCACCATCAAATCCTTCCCTGAAACAAGATCCAGAAACCAACAATCTGAAATACGAGTGCTTCCCCAAGAGAAACCTGTGTTTGATACAGTAATCTTTATTTTCCTGCTTTATTTAAATCTTGTTCATTTCACCTCCCAAAAAAAAGATTTAGCAGATATTTCATTGAATAACTTGACTTCTGAACTTGGGTGTCCAAAAGTTCATTTATGATCTTGCTGTATATAAATTTCCACATATAGGGTTTTGACATAGAAATCGTCTTCCTTTGATAGAATGTTACAAATTCAAGTTACAGAAATTATCCTCTTGAGCCATCTTTGTGGTGTTTGGCATCATGACAAGTAATTAGTCAATCCTGAAATAGTCATCAAGAAGAGAAACAGCTTATTTTATATACTGTTTCTTAAAGAGTTAAATATTTCCACATATTCAGACTCTGATTGGAGTCTTGGATCCTTTCCAAATATTCAACCTGTAAAGATATTTGAGACCACCAGGACTTAGGCTCTTTCCAAAAAATGATAGACTTCACTTGAATTTTCACAAATGGAAAACCACAACTCCCCATAGCTGCAAAGAAGCAGCTGTCATACCAGGTATGGAGGATGAGAAAACACTTTCTAAAGGCTTCAGGGACTTCCCATTATCTGGAAGTTTTTAGTGCTCTTAAAATTTGCTAAGAAAACAGCGTTTCTTTTCCCGCACAGGATTGCCTCAGATAATCGGCTGCACCTGTTTGGAAGCGGCACTTCACATTGTTTCCTTATACAGACCCTTGTACATGTTCCTGTTAACTTTTCCTAGAAACTCAAGTGTCAACAAATTGGAGCCCATCATCACAACTCTGTTCAAAATTCCAGACTGGTGTTTCTGAGAATTTTGCCATGCAAAGTCTGTGGTCCAAGTGACTGAATCAACTTTGAAATTTTGAAGTTGAAATCCTGGGGTGTTGGGATACAGGCAAAAATCTACTGAAGAAGTCAAAAGCACCAAATCAACAGCTCCAAACCTAAAGTTCTTCTTTTTGTTGTTGTTTCTGCTCTATTCATTAAAAAAAAAAAAAAAAAAAAAAACAAAAAAAAAAAAAACAGTTTTCCAAATTGGTAATGGACTACTCTTGGGAAGGGTTAATTTTTGGTGTGAGTCAGTGCAGACATGCATGATGAGGATTTGGGAAATGAGGAGTTAAGTCATGATGATGGAAACCATTGTTTCGCATTTAAAATAATAGCACTTGGATAATTCTGAAATTGTGGCTTCTGCTTTTATTGGCTGAGAGGTTGCCAAAACAACCACACACATGAGGTGTGTGTTGCTCGGAATTGGTAAATGATCCCTATTTATAGGACAGGTGTCTTCTGATGTCCTGAGTTCAGTGTGTTCTGTAATCCTAGATCCTGTTTCTGATCTATGTTTAATAATGTGTGACAGAAGGAGATAGGAACCTTGCAGACCAAATCAGGCTTGGAATGTTTTGTGTTTAGCTCTGCCCAGCTCTGTCTACTTGTAACGCAGGGTATCTTTCCATCAGAGTCTCACCCTTTTAAAATTAATTTTTGGACTTGTCTTTCTGAAACACATAGCCTTTGGACTCATTTACATGCAGCCTCCTGAGTGTGCCTCCTTCTTTTGCACTGACTCAAGAAAAGAAATGCTTTCTTAGATATTTTAACACAGCTTTTCTAATGCAGGAACCCCAGTGAGGCAGTGCTTACTGGGAGGGACGTGGTGGCAGGAACAGAGTCAAGGTGCCTATGATGGCAGTCGTGCAAATAAACCCTTTCCACCAGCATCTAATTTAAATCGTGTTTCACAGCTGTTGGTTTGGGCTATGCAATATCACTGAAAAAGGGTTGGATTAGCTGCAATTAGTGATGTGACTGTAAAATCATTCTTTTTCATTATCTTGCAAGCTGCTGGTGGAAATTAATCAAGAATCATAGAATCATGGAATGGTTTAGGTTGGAAGGGGCCTTTTAAAGGCGATCTTGTCCAATCCACCTGTCATGGGCAGGGACACCTTCCACTGAACCAGGTTTCTCAGAGCCCCATCCAACCCGGCCCTTAACTCTTTCAGGGGTGGGGTATCCACAACTTCTCTAGGCAAACTGTGCCATTGTCTCAGCACCCTCGTTGTAAATACTGACAGATCTAGTTATTATGTTGCTGATACATCTGCTCTGGTCATTATACTGGATTTTAGAAAGAAATACGTTTTTAAAAATTATTTAAAAGTAAGACCAAGCTCCTCTTCTACACAGGAGTGCAGGCCTTGGAGCTGGAGGTTCAAAGGAGACACAGGCTGTTGATAGAAGGGAGAGAAATGCAGGTTCATGGGCAGGGAATTCCTGGAGATGCTGAATTCAAGGGAAGAGGTTCAGCAGCAATGACAGGGACCAGGGTGGAGGGACAGATGAGGTTTCCTGCCATGTCCACTGCCCCACCACCCTCTGGTCTGGCAACCATAGAGCCAGGGCCTGTTGTTCCACGTCCAGGATGGAAAAAGCACAGAGGAGTCCCACCAAGGAATATGCGGCAGGGTGGGTCAGCAGAGCGGTTAGCAAGGAGCAGCTTGCTGTCAGCTGAGCACTGAGGATACCATCATGCCAGAAAAGGAACTGGGTCTGGAGGGAGGTGGAGGGGGCCATGAGAACTGGATGGGAGGCTTGGCTCTCTTTCAAGCAATTCCTGAAGCCAGATTAGTCCTCTTCGTCAGCTGGTGTGAGATGTTAGGTTTGTGTTATTTCTGGTAGCCCCACGGGGACTGGGAGTAGCTCCATGCCTCGTGTTTCTCTTTCTGAGGACAGGACAGTCCAGAAGCAGCACAAGTTTTGCATTCCTGTCCCCAAGAGATGCAAGCACCAGTTTGCCCTCAGGAAGGTGTGAGGAAAAGGACAAAAGTTGCCATGCTTGTCTTTCACCTCTGATGCCACCAGCTTCCTCTACTGGCTGCATCTCCTGGACTAGTCTGCTCTTCACATGACCAACTGTCCAGGTTTCCCCAGATGGGTTCTCTTGTCTCTCACTGTCTAGCCAGATTCATGTGTCTCCTGGCACTGCATGCTGCTGTGCGTGCACAGAAACTCTCCACTGCCCCATGTCTGGGAAGCACAGATGTGTCCACAGATGTAGGAATCCTGAGGAGCTGCCAAATATCTGAAAATATAGGATATGCCCTCATGCATAGGAGCCTTGAGTTATTCCTTGCCTGGAAATCACTGATACTTTTATATGCAAGAGATTGGACACTCAGGGAGTTTTGGATGGGGAGCTGTACATGTGTGATACAATTGCTTTTAGTGCACATGAATAACATGCAGTATCTCAGGGAGGAGTTGGTGTGTGTGTCTTGGTATATCCGCAGAGGTTTAGGATTAGGTTTGTTGCATATGCACAAGCTGCTCTGTATGAGCACCCATACTTTGGAAATCCCTGTCAGACTGCCCTAGTCCTTTACATTCCCTTCCTATTTGCCATCAGGATTAGTAGGAAGGCCCTTTGTGTTGTGATCTTGCTTTGAGACAATTCCTTTTTCTGCCTGATCTTTGTGCTTCCTTTCTGGGCTCCTCAATCCTCTTTCAGTACGTCTCCATGGGGGTCTGTATCTTCCCATTCCCCTTTGCAGCAGAGAAGAGTAGAGAGTGGCACAGAATTAGTCTAACATATGTCTGACTTGCTGCTCACTTGCACTTGGGACATGGAAGGACTGTAACTGGTGTGTAAGCTGCTATGTTGGCGCTGTGGCTTTTCCAAATCAGGATCCCAGATTTTTGTGACAAGCTGGAGAAGGAAAGGGAAGGAGGTTTAAAAGTTTTCCCCAGGTAAAACACAAGCAAATGCACCAGATTTTTCTCTGTGTCATTTTTTATCTTCCCGTTTACAGGGCCATGATATTTGGTCCTGACTCTGGAAGTGACGGAACCTGCTCTCTTGCAGCCACTGCTAGGTGCAATGGGAGTGGATGCCTCCCACCTTCCCTTCCCAGCCTTTGGGTGACATGTCCTGGGTGTGGCCGGTGCAAAATCCGCCTCATTCCCTGAGCCCCTATTCTGGGGTGACTGAACTCCCAATACATTCCCTTTTTCTTCTGGAAAACAGATTTATTCTGGCATTCACCCTTGACTACACACTCTCCCTAGTGAATTCCAGGGTTAAAAAATCATGTAGGCTTTTCGTAAGAGCTGCCTCACTTGTCGTTTAATGATTCCACCTCTGAACCTGGACCCTGCTGCTTCACTGGCTGCTTTGACAATATCTCATTTGTCTTTTCCTCTTTTATTTAGTTTTTCCTACATTTTTCGCACATTCTGTAGATTCTCCTGCATTCCAACTGTCTTATATTTTCATGCCTCCTTTTATCTGTCTATTCATCTATCCCAGTATAGACAACAGAAATGCTAAGTCCACATAATCTGTAGAAAGCATGAACTGGGTTGTTAGACATTTTCCAAACATTACACTTCATGGAAATATTTTCCTGTAAGAAGTAGAAATGAAACAGCTGTCTCCTGCTCTCTCCTGGGCTGTTCCTGTGCAGACTCTCCTGCCCTCTGGATTTACATCACCATTGCTTGGATGAGTGTCCAACAGCCAGCTTCAAGCAGTTGTATTTATGATGTGCCAAGCGGTGGTGAAGATGATGATGTTTATATGCTACTCAGATCTATGTGGTGGGATTAATATACTGTGAGACTTGTGCTAAAGCTTCCATAGTCAGGAGCATTTCAGCAGCAGAATTGTCACTAGGAAATTGGGTGCAAGTCATGACTGATGGCTCACTGCAGTCTGTGGGACAAGCTGTGATGCTGCCCACTCACACATCCTCCTGCTAGCCCCTGTCATTCTGGCTTTGTGCTTGGCCAAATGGTAAAATCCCCCCAAGCTCCTGCCAGGAGCTGAGTACTGGCATCATGAATGAAAGGTGCCTCATACAACCCAGCTCGCTGCAAGACAGTGGGCACCTGACTTTTGTTCTTCGCTCCCTGACTTGTTGGGGGGCATCACCTCCCAGCTGACCTTCCGTGGCTGGCCCAAGCATGGGATGGAAGCCCAAAACACATCCCAAGACCCTGCTGGGGTACATGCTGGATGTGGACAAGGTTCAGCTCCCCCTCCCTAATGTAAGTGCTTCTTCTGCCAGCCTGATGTCTGACCTCAGCACACAGCTGAAGATGTAGTGGTTGCTAGAGGGTAAGTGTTTTTTGAGTCCTATAGAAACTGATGGGAAGCTTAGTGCATTAGTGTTGTCTGAACTGGACAGGTAAATCAGGAAAACCAGGAACACACAGCAAAAATTTTTGGGCTGAAACAAGCAATCCTTCCTCTTCCACATGGAGATGTGAACACCAGGCTTTCTGGACAGAAGTGTGAACATCAGTGTTACTGAGAGTGAGCAGAGAGTAGGCTCCCGAGCAGATGACGGAAGAGGAGAGAAATAGTGGAATTTGTGTGTTACCGTCTCCAAACTGAGCAATCAGAAAATGAGTAGGAGAGACCAGAGTTATTTGAAGATTCGCTTCCCTTCAGTGTTTTGCTGGAACAGAGAGAGTAGATATTCGCAGGCTGCATTCCAAACTGAGGTTATTTCTTCAGGGCATGTTCTGGCAAAGGATATTTGGCTACAACCCATTCTCAACCTGAATGACTGGGTGATAAGGAATGGGCAAGAAACCGGCTAACAGCAAATCATGGATCTCAATTTCAGGTAGTCATTAACTGTGCATCCATTATACTACTTCTATATAACTCTCCATATAGTAATATGCTCCTTTTGGTTTTGACCTTGATAAGATAAAGCAGAACTACTCTTGCCCTTAAATGCTGTTCCATGAGAAATGTGGTGCCTTTGTGCAGCGGCAGGAAAGGTGCTCTGCTCCCTGGGAGGATAGACTCACTCCATAGGTGCCTGAGAAATCCCCCAGAATGTGTCACCCAAGTGTGCCATGGGGACCTCACAGCTTGGACGCTATTCTGGTATGTGTGCTGATGAGTCACAAGTGCAGCTGGGGAATACTAGAGACTTCAAATAGGAGTACATCTGGATATGCACAGAGCACATCTGGCGCATCAGAGTTGCTGTATGTTTGGAGCGTCAATGTACTGTGTGTGCAATGAGCTGCTTTCTACCCCTCCTGTACTCTCTGGAGAAACTTTTATCATATTTACATAAAATAACATGTGGGAAACACCTTCCCTTCTTTGCCTCCTTGGCAAAGAAGGTTGCTCAATGTGAGCAGCAGGGATGTGGCACGGAAGGATGAACTGTGTCAGGACTCATTGTGAGGACTCCAAGGTTGAATAACTGGTTATTATTCCATGTGATGTCCAATTCTCAAGTATCCAGTGGTGTCTCTGAGAAACATTTGTCAGTGTGTTTGCTGGGTAGCCTAGAGGGCCTTTAATGTCTTTGCCAAGAGCTGGTCTGTTGTATCATTTTTCCAGGCATGATACAGCACTTGGCACATCAGCCCTCCAGGCTTTGCCCTTGTAAAGTCTCCAGAGTTAATCCCTGGGATGTGGTTGTCCCCGGAAGGGGGATTTGAAGATTGCCTCCTCTATCAATGTACATAAAAGTACATAAAGCAAGGGAAAAAATCGGGTTATGTACCAGCACCAAATTGTTCAAAATGTGCTTTCCATATGCGCTTTGAGCATCTCCTATCCCTGTCTTCTAATATGGAGCCTCTTGACTCCTTGGGAAGAAATGAGGGATGTGGGATACTCCCTTTTCAATATGTCTGGCTATATAGGATGATGTCTATGGTCTCTGGTACACCTGCTCACCTATCTGGAGCAGTTTTGGGGATTTATGCCATCCTGTGTGTACAGATAGACAGTACTTCTCAAAGTGCGCTGGGTACATCAGCATTCCCAGTCTTGGTGAGAGGGTGACTTGTTCTTTCAGCACTTGCCCCTGGCAGTTGTGTTGTTGCTCTAGTGCAGGCTGGGGAGGCCACAGTGGGGAGAAGCAGGGGGAAGCTGGACAGGGAGCCTTGTGGTGTCTGTCATCAGGCATCTGGATAAGCCATTCCTTAAGCCCCAAGTGCCCGAATCAAGATGGGTGGCACTTCCACTTGCACATTGTCTGAGCAAAGTGATCATGAATGTAAATGGGCGCGCTTTGGTTTCAAATAAATAGGGGAAAAGAAAATAATTTTCTAAGCTTACACACAGAGATAGGAAAACCCAGAAGAGGCAGAAGAGCTCTGCAAAGTCTCTCGAAGCAAATGTCCTATACCTTCAGCACAGCTCAGATGCATGAGTTACCAGGGCTGGTTTGACTGGTGATCCAAAAAGTCCGTGCAGGGAGGTGACACAGATTTTTATATTGGAATTCAAATACATTATTGGGTTTGCACAAAACCACTCTCATCTGCTATTTAAGAAGATTTTCAAAACTCCTCTAATCTTGTATTATCAATGAAGAGATAAAATGAAGAGATAAAAAAAGTAAGTGCAAGGAAACTGCTAATTTAAAATAAATATTTCTCCTTTACTGTTTCACAGCATTTAGGAACACTACTTTCAGTTGTTTGCTTCCTGTATGACAAAAAAAATGCCCTTCTTTCTATATTTGTTTCATGATGGGAAAGTTTGCAAGTCATCTTATCTCTGTAGGTATCAGAAGTATCACATATGGCACTCTCTTAATGTCTTTTTTTCTTGCAATTTCCTGGATTACCTGCTATATCTTTTTGAAGCAAAGCATATTCAACCACTGGATAGACTTGTAGGAGAGCTAAATTAATCTTTTCTCCTGAGCTTTGCAAAATAGGTTAAACTAACACACAGTACTCATGGATGTTAAGTTCAGATATGCACATAAGATGTGAGGCTACTGAATTAAGAAATAATTGCTGTTCACAGTTTCAGCATCTTGCTCCAATTATATTTTTAATTTGCTATTTTTTTTGAAAGGCAGAATCACCAGAAAACTGGAAGTGAGTTTAATACTGAAGTATCTGTGTTACTGTTTGTGCAAAGCTCAAAGTTCCTTCAACACCCAAATAATGCAAAATTCTCAAGCTGAACTTGAGAATACATAGTGCAAAGCACATTAACATACTGGAAACTTGGGCAAGGGAGTTGTTCTTCAATATGCCCAGCCAACCCCAGTTTCCACTGCTCTCAGTGAACATTTCACAGAATCACAGAATATTCTGAATTGGATGCTTCATCTGACTAATGAATTTAGTCTTCTGGAAATATTGGCTTCACTTCGATGCATGAAAATGCTTGTTCTTTTACATCTTGATACTTTACCCCAAGTTTTTCACATCCTGTGCCATGCTTGTGTAAGGACTCCCACAAGTTGGCCCTGTGCCATTGTCACAGCTGCGCTGGTGTACTACCCTGTGTGTATCTCCTGTTTCCATATCCATTTCCTTGTTCCATGTCCTGCAATTTATGACAAGAGCTGCTACCATACAAGACACTTTGTGTGTTGGGATATTTAGCCCATATATCACAGAATGCTTTGGGTTGGAAGGGACCCGAAGGATCACCCGGTTGCAACTGTCCTGCCGTAAAATCTTAGGGGGCTCATGTCCTGTGAAGTCAAGCAGACCTCACCAGGTCAACACCTCGTCTCTCCTGAATCTCAACGCTGTGGTCTGGGGCTGCAGATCTGCCCTGAGAAGTGGCCTGTGATGTACAGTCTGAATGAGAAGCAAAAGCCACCTTCTGTAAGAGGTGGATCAAGCAATGGGGCTTTGCATTTTGGCTGCAGCTCTCCCACTGCAGAAGAGTAGTGTTAGCTGGTCATGAGGCTGAAAGCTCATGGGCTCCCAGGAGCAAATATCTGCACAAATATGCCAGGGTCATCTTCCTAACCAGCTTCTTGCCCTTGGCCAAATCACGCAGTGCATCACCGGCGCTTCTGGATGAGTTGCTCTGATCTCAGGAAGAGGCCTCCAGGACTGGTGCGAGAAAAATGAGTCCCTCCTTTTCCTCCTCTCCCCTCAGAACTGCATGTATCCACGTGATTTATGAGACTCTGGATTTTAGCTCATGTTTACTTTGCAGAGGGCCTGATGGTGTCTCAGTTTGCCTTGGTGCTTGCACATTGTTCTTGCTGCTGACAGTTATGCTGGTGGAGGTTTTATCTGGAAAGAAGCAGGGGGTTGGCAGTGGGGAAGACAGCCCTAAGGAAGAGGCATCACGCTGTGTGGAGCCAGTGCTGCTGGCTGGGCTTCCTGAGCCTCGGCAGGCAATTCCCACCCGCACTGTGCTCCTCAATGGAAAATGCAGAGACAGGGAAGTGTGTTAATAGGTCAGGAACCAAACAGGTTGAAAACGTTTGGAGCATTTCTGCAAGGACTGGAGAAAGGTAAAAATCTGCCTCCCCCACCCCTGGCTGCTACCACTGATGAGAGGAAACTGATAACTCAAGGAAATGAAAGTTGAGGGAGGTGAAAGCGGCTCCTTGGATCATGTGGGATACAATCACTGCTCTGCAAAAGTTTAATTGCTGCAGGTAACGTGCAGAGTTCAGCAAACAGGAAAGAAAGAAGCACAGGGCTTGTTCCTATCAGTTTGGTTGCATTTTGTGGCACTTGGGGGAGGATAGAGCAGGAAAAAGAGACCGATCTTCCACAAGCCTGTGCAGATCAGCAGCTTTCACCCAAGCTGGGAGGAATTCTCCAACTCCCAGTAGGTAGAAGAGATTTCTGTGTGTGAAGGGCTTGTGCAGGCTCTGCTGCTGAAAACACATCTTGAAGTAATATGTGACTCTTGATGACACTTCCTCAACACTTAGTAAATTTTACCTTTTCTTTCATGTGCCATTATACTGCCTCACATGGCTGCACAGGCAGCTAGCATGCTGAATCCAAATTTTACATTTTCAGGCAAGGAACATGTACTCTTTCAAACTGAATGTTGATACTACCAATGGCTGGCTCATCTTCCCTTCGCCAGGGAGGTGGAAGGTCAGTTGACAGGAAATCTCATTCTCTGTCATCCAGAATTGCCATCCTTCACACGAAGGCAGATTTGGTTTGCTTTAAAGCCCTTGCGCATGCTGAGCAGCGCAGGTGTTTAGCCCCTCCTAGAAGCATTTAGCTGTAAGTGCAGTGTACTCATCCTTGGTGTTGTTAAATAGCTTTTATAAACACTGTCTGCAAGTGCTCTGATTAGACACGATCTTCCGCCTCTGCTTGGTGTCATCTCGTTAATCTATCCATTAGGTGAATAATTCTGGTTTGGGGAACAGAGCAAATAAAGAAATTGCAAAATGAAACACATTTATGTATTCAAACTACTTTTTCTTGATATAAATCCAATCACTTGCTATTCATTTTCCATGTTGTGTTGAGTATTTGTGGACCAACACTGGCAACAGGCTGGTAATTTGGTTCTCCTTAATTTTGGCACCTGTAGCTACTTTAGAACTAGAGGCTTTTTTCTGTGGCTTTGCTGCTCTGTAATTCAATACTCTTTCAGGACCTTAATGCTGCCGTTACTATTAAATTGGCCTCTATTCTGAATAAAACTCTTTATTACATTTGTTTGTTTAATTTTTATTAGAGAAGAGTTACCCAACAACCACGAGGAATGAATTTCCTAGAAGGCACAGAGGCAGTGCCTGGGATACCTCACCCATTATTGCTGGTGTGAGCACGAAAGCCTGAGTCACTCTAGGGGTCTGCAGGGTGAAGATGTCTGACTCTGAGTTTTGTGTAGCCAGGCTAAAAGTGGTGGTAGCCCCACTTCCCATGAGTCCCCGTCTGAGTAATGAGCTTGGTTAACTTATCTGTGCACAACAGAGGGCTCAAAGCCCTGTACATACTTCTCTACTGACATGATTCAAATTTTTCCTTTGCCAATTTTTCTTGAAAAGATAATTATTGAAATTTTAATTCCTTCATCCATTTTGATGACCTTTTTCTTCTGTGGTGTATCGTGTCTGGTTTTGTCTTTGTGTTCATGCTAGCAGGGGGAGGGTGAGGGCTGGAACTGGATCTCCAAAGGGAAAAGGGGATGATGTCTGTGCCTCTTCCTTTGTATCGGTGACTTGGGAAGATGGGAGCAAGGAAATCCAGGAGAGTGTTTCCCCCTTTCTCTGCAACATTTGCTCGTACTGCAGGTCTCTAACACAAAAAAAAATTAGTTCTTGTTCAAGCAGCCTGTGAGAATGAGCATGCAGCGCCTGCCTATGCCAGAGTGCTGCTGAATGCTTCCAGCACAACAAAGAGCTCAGACTTGCTGATTTCCAGCATCCCTGGCTACTTAGAAGGGATAAAAACACCTAAAGCCCATATGCAGCTTTGGAAAAAAACACCAAAGCCTGTTACGTAATTACTGCTCCAGCTGTCTGCTTGCAGCCATTGCTCTGTTTGCTAAAGAGATGGAGGCCGATGCTGCTCCTTTAAGATTCTGAGTTAAGGTTCTGCTGCAGACCTTTGCAAGTAGTCCCGTACATTTGCATAATTTCATTTCTACTTCTCTTGTTACTCTAATGAAAGGTAATCACAGACAACACATCCAAAACCATCCCTGCATAGCTGCAAGAATCAGTCATACAAAAGTTAGAAAATACCCAGGCCCATGCACCCTTAATTCAGTTCCCTTGCATATATGCATTACAAGAGTATGCGATCATGTAATTAAAAACTATTGGCTTGGCAGGACCTTGGCTTACTCCTTGCACAGAATGAGATAGAGGACTGCAAAAGAGAGGGAATGTTTACTTGTAGTTAAGGCACTGGTGAGGGATGTGGGAGAACTGGATCCTAACCCTGGCGCTGTCACAGGATTCTTGTGTGATGCTGGGCAGAGCCAATCCCCCAGCAGCCACAGAGGGTGTTGAACTCCAGTACCAGCAGCTCGTCTACTCTAGATTTTTGAACGTTCAACTTTCCAGCCTAAAAAAATCTGTTAGCACTGGTTATTTGACTAAGATATGAATCTGAATAAACATATGTGCAGACAATTGTAGGGAAAGGATGAAAACCTTTTATCAGAGGTCTTATCCCAGATTATTTCCTTCTGTAGCCACTCCAGAGCCCATGACTGAGGCTGCCTGTTTTCATGTTAGAGCTCTCAAGCTTTAAGGGGTCTCTGTGTCCAATTAAACAGTAGCATATCTCTTGAATATTAACACATTAAAAGCAATATACTTCCAGCAAAGAAATCTGATCCTAATTGTCCCTGGAATACTTTATTTTCCAAACTGAGCTGTGAGCCATTAAGCTTCCTTTTTTAAGACTAAGCAAACATTATATTCTTAGGGGAAAGTCAGCCCAAGAAATGGGGGAAAATAGACTTTCAGACCGTACCTGTCAATCTTCCATTTTCCAGTGTTTTGCCCAGAAACAGGCACAGGAACTAATTGACTTCTACCCCCTCTGTCTTTTTTCCCCCCTTAACATAGTGACTCAAATTAAAACAAAGATAAAATTCCAGGGGAAGCTGGCATTAATCAGGATTTGGATTAAATTAAATTAGGTGCTTTTTATTGAACTCAGCAGTATTAGTTATTAAAACCAGAAGGACTTTCCCAACTAGTGTACAAAAGCAAACAATGACTCATAGTGAGGCATAGATTTTATTGGGAAATTAAAATGCTCATTTTCTCTTGTTCTTTCCTTTTTGCTTTTTTTAATTTTTTTCCCTAACTTCAGACAAACACCTATAAACTGCTGATGAGCCCACACTTGCAGACCCTTAGCCCGAAGCCACGCTGTCGTTGCTGGCACTGATCTGGCTCTGCTCGTGGTGGCACCTGATGGTGACAGTGAAACTGCTTATACAGAAACTGCTTCCACAGGTCTCCTGTGCCCTTGATATCAAAGGGTCAGTTTTGAAGAATATGTAGATAATTAAACCACTTTAACTATCCATAGAGGATAGGTTGTGCCCTGGCAAAAGGAGCACAACAAGCATAATCCTTCTTCTCAAAGATGGGAGACATGGGTAACTATAAACCAGTCATTTTCACTTTGATAATGAGGAAGATACTAGAACAAATTATAAACCGATTTAAAAACACTTCCAGGATGATAAGATGACAAGAAACATCAGTTTAACCTAGGCCAGTCAAGAACAAATTTGTTTTTCTCTTTGACAGCTATTGATCTGGGAAGGTAATAGTAGCTCTGATATATTTTGACTGTAAGGTACTACTTGTCTCTAAAGCAAACCAAGGATATTTGGTTTGGATGAAATAATTACAAAATAGGTGAAAAAATTATATTCAAAGAAATAACTACAGCTAGTTCTCTGACAAACTGGGAAGAAAAATCATGCAGAAATCCTTAAGGGCCAAGTCCAGTGTAGTTCAATAGTTTCATTAACTTATTTTATTCCTTCCATTCTGATTTAATTTATAGGGGTTTCAAACAAGCACATATCCATTGTTGATTCCCTGTGGCATTTAAGTGCTTGTTAATGAAGACAGCTGAGAAGAAGGGAGATCAGTGGGTGAGGGTGTGCAGCCCTCCCAACCATTAAGGTGAGGGTGATGTGAAATGCTGAAGTTACTGATCTGGACTAGTCCAGGTTTAACTCCTCCTTCCTTGGGCAGCACAGATATAAGCTACTAAAAGGGCTTGGGAATTAACAAAACTGTAAATTGAGAGCTCTGCATCAGCCAGCTCTATTGCTTTACAGATAGTATAAAAGCTTTGAATATGATACAGCTGGTCTGGAGTACTGGAAAATCTAGCTGTAGATTGATTGGTTAAAAAATATGTATTTCCCTTGGGTGCTGGGCAGTTTTATGTTACCAACGCAGTGGCCATGCATTAGAGTAAGGTGTTAAAACACAGCTGGTGCAGAAACACACCTGGGAGCACGAGAGTCCACCACAAGTTTAGCTTCTGTGGGCAATGCCTGATTTTTCATTGTCCTTTTGGGCTCTTCGTGGCCAGTTCAAATAGCAGTAGCTTTTAGCTGAGCAAGAACTAGGCAGAGTCTTACTATGTCTCACTGCAGAGGAGCACACCTGGCCAAAAGCCACCTTTGAATATCTTTCTGCTCTGGGGTGGTGTGTACTGAGCGTGTACATGAAGAAGGAAAATATTTAAGAATCCACAAAGCCTAGGAACATGTGGCACCTTGCGTCTGGATTTCGTTTAAGGGAATTAAGAGCTGATCCTTAGTTGGAATATGAATCAGATCTGATTGTATCTGTGTTGTCTAAAAGAGGTTGAGTGGTGCTCATGGGCTGGAGCTCAATCTAATGTGGAAAAGTTTGATCCAGAGCTCTGTTTAACACTTGACTATTCTACTTATTTTAGTTCTGACTCAAAGTTCAGTGTTCTTTCTCATCAGCGGTTGTTTGTATTAGTGGAGGACATGAGTGAACCAGAGGAGAAGGACATTCATACATCCAGACCACAGCAAGTCCAGCAGAAATTCATTATTGGGCTCTAATATGTTATCTCTGACCAGAAGAGCTTTCCCTTCAACCTGCTGCTGTGATGAAGAGGGAGTGGAAATTAATATCCTGCAACATCCCATCAAATCCTC
The DNA here is from genome assembly GCA_013397935.1 of Dasyornis broadbenti. Classification (NCBI taxonomy): domain Eukaryota; kingdom Metazoa; phylum Chordata; class Aves; order Passeriformes; family Dasyornithidae; genus Dasyornis; species Dasyornis broadbenti. The sequence goes on from VZRN01001324.1 coordinate 4,366,150, forward strand.
AAATGCATTCATAGCACTGGGTTAGTAATCCATAGTTTTACAAGGTTTTGAACTTCTAATATGCTTCAGATATTTTGCATGCTTCAGTAAGTCTATTGTGCTATATTAAATATATGTTAATGAAAAGTCTCATGATTAGTTTTAGTACCTTTTAATATCTAAATAAACACTGACTGAATAAGAATATCTATATCAAAGCAAAAATTTTCAAAGTGGTTCAAAGGAATACAATTTAATGCCCTTAATATCATCTCTTTTAATAGGAAACCTCTCTCATTACAATCAGTCTTGGCTGTTCAGGTCAGTAGGTGCTAAGGCAATAATCTTGTCTCTTTTGCATAATAACATTGAACAAAAAAATCTTATTTAGAAATTTCTGCTTAAAACTCACAGCTTCTGGTTGAACCAGAACAGATTTTAATAAAATTTTCTATTCTTTCCTTAAAAAGATAACATGTGATGGAGAATCATCCACAATGCAGATAAATTGTTCCAATGATTAACTGCCTTCACTGTATTTATGTATAAAAAGGACGCTTATTTCTAGTGCATACATTTGTCTTGCTTCATTCTGTCTCTAAAAACTGCCCTGGCTTTGATAAATTAAAATGCAATGTATAATTTTAAAAAAAAAAGTCTTTTTAACATATTCCAGTGCTTAAGAGTTGATTGGCATGCTATCTGTCACTAGAATAAATTGAATAGCTGGAAGTTCTTTGGTATCTCGCTGCAGAGTCATTATGCCTGCATTTCTAGGAGCAAAGCCATCTTCCATTCATCTGCAAATTTCCCCTCCTATAGCCAGATTGAAAGCCTGCATTTCCTGTCCCAAGGAAATCAAAATGAATAAGAAAGTGAGACTTATTTTTTTTTTCCAAACTAAATATGTGAATTTATAATCTGTAGGCTCTTTATTTTGGTGGAATTTCAAAATTTTCCAGTGCTTTGTGTGTGGCAATTACGTTCAAATATGGCAAATATCAACCTCCAGGTGCTGGGCTTCCTGGGCTTTTGTCTACAGAGCCCCCTTAGGTGCCAGGTGTCTTGCAGGTGTCAGGGCACCATGGTGGCTGTGCAGAGCCCTCTCATCCACGAAGCTCCACGTGCCCTGGTAGGCTAAATCCATTTTTGTCAGTTTGAGAAATGGATCAGGACTTGCCTCTGATTAGCAGCCTGATCCATCGGGAAGGTTCAGTGGTGAAAAAACTGAGGCTGGAAAATGCAGAAGGGCAAGAAGGTGTTAAAAGGAAGGGACTTGTGCAGTGCTCAGAGCACTCTAGAAGAAAAAAAAAAAAAATCGTCCCATTATAAAAGTACACCTCTCCTTAGCCTTTACATTTCCACCCCCAACCCCCAATTTTCCTACCACTCCTGTATTTGCATTCTTTTTCCCTTCATGTAAACAACAGAGTTGCAGCAGGCTTTCCTGGGAGGCACCCTGTGAGGCCAAGGAAGTGTTGCTCAGGATAAGCACCCTGGTCCTAATTTCATTATCTGCGGTACTGTGATTTGTCTTCACAGCCATGTGGGTGATGATGACAGAATATGCTTGGTACCAAATCACATGAAATTTGTGCTGGAAGCAGCCAGGAACTCGAACCGATGCGTTGTCCAGTTACTGGTGGTTCAGGTTGGAATATGACCAAGCACTTCCAGTGTGGTTGTAGGCACAGACCTTGACCTCTCTAGCACCCACATGCAAAATTTTTTTGAACCCCCAAAAGACTGGCCTATTTTGCAGCACCACTCTCTCTCTGCTGTCATCCTTTAATTATAAGTTGCACTAGAAGTCCTAACTACTGGGACACTTTCCCCAAGAACAGGCTTAAAGCAATAATGAGGGTGATGGCAAGTCTCATTTGGGTGTACACCTTCAGCCTTCCCTCCTTCTAGGGACTGCCTCTCACTCCCTCAGAGCGATCTCCTGCATCTCTTTCCTTTAACAGAGAGCCCGGGCAGGAGAGTTGTGGAATTACCCGTGCATCACCTAAAGCTGACTGTACATTTCTTCCTACTCGTTCATCTCAGAGTCCAGGGAATTCATCCAGCCTTGTCCCATCCTCAGAGCCCTTCTGGTAATGAGCTCCTCTGCCTAGGAGGAGCATGGTGGTGGGAGGGAAGCAGCACTGTCTGCATGAGTTGATATCACCTTATGATTTCCTGGCACTGGCGTTCCCTTTGCAGTGAGGAGCAGTGACCAAAGCTCCCCCGACCCACTCAGCTCCGCAAGCCCCTGTCTCTGCACCTCTGTGGCTGGTGCTGAGGCTGGAGACATTCCTCTGGCTCATCCCACATAAAGCAAGGCTCTGCTGTGGGAACCTTCTTATGCTGTTTTGTACACATGCCAAGAATTAATTTAACTTTTCTGCTGTAGTCTTATTTTTTTGCCTCAGCCATCTTCTGGCTCTACAGACTCTCTGGCAGCCTTCCTCCTTTTGATGTGTTTGAAAAAAGCTTTTATTAGTTTTAAAGGCTTTAATAAGTTGTTTCTTAAAATCTTTTTGATTTGCTTTATTATTCTCTTACATTTAATTTGCCAGAGTTTATGTTTTTTCTGGGAGTTATTTTTTGGGTCTTTTTCCCTGGCAATCTGTGTGGAGCTCAGAGGAAAGAAAGACTGCTCCTTATGCTGCAATAGGTGGTTCTTGGGGATTTGCTTCCTTCCTAAATGTCCCAACTTGCTTTTCCTTCCCTGTGATCAAAGTCTGTGCCCAGAAAACTTTTCTGACAAGTGCTGTGGCATCTCTTACCTTTCCACTCCCAGCCCAGGTTCCCAAGGGGCCAGTGCAGTGCAGGAAAATGTGCAGTTACAAAAAGACCCCAATGTCACCACATGGGGTGCAGAAATGCATCCAGAGTGCAGTAACACACCCTGCCATAGCCACATCCTTAGTCTGCTTTCTCCATGCTGAGCATCGACCAGGAGGGTGATTTAGTGCAGCACCAGGATGTGGAGGTCACTCCACAAGCAAACCCTCAGTCATTATTTCTGTTGAGCTGGACGGATCAGGAGCGCGTTCCTCTGATGATGTTGGAGGCTTACTAACCTTTCAGGAAATCCCTCAGTAAAAACCATGTGATGGGCACCATGTACACCAGTTCCATGCAACCAGAAAGCGTTTGGTGGCTGTGTCTGCAGATGCCTTGTCCCACAGCGTCCTGCTGAGCCTGCAGGGCAGGAGCAGACAAGCTCCTGGCTGAGAGCAAACAGTGTTGCTGTCACCACCCACATCCATCACTGTTACAGGGTGGCTGTGGCAGAAGATTGGCAGAATCTCCTTGTGAGCATGGCACAGCCAGCCTTCAGCAGTATCAGCTATGTCTCCTTCCCACTCCTGGCCTCCAATCTCCTCCTTGCTGTGATTTTCTCTTCTCATCCCAGGACTGTGTAGCTGCAGAATTTAATCCTCTGCTGTATCAATACAGGAATGTCTCCGTCACCAAGGTGGAGATGCCTAATTTAGGTTATGTGCGTCCCCTCTTTCATTTCTAGCCTGTAATCTGGACACAGGGTATTTTAGCCCTTGCAGAAGCCCACCCCTGAGATAGCTGTGGCCATCACCCCAAGCACCAGCCCCTGTTTAATTTACTGATGTAAGTTTTCTTGATATGTAAGTACATATTGCTAACTGTTAATATTTAAGTGCGTCTCCTCTTTCCTCCAAAGATAATTATTTTGCCATTTCCTCAGCCCTCTTTGAATGAACCACTATTGGTTTCTTGATTCATGCATGACATTTGATTACCTTTTCATAGGCGTATCTTACTTAACTCTAAGTGTTATTAATGTCCATAAAATCACCCAGCCCTGAAACACAGTGAAAATGTAGTGAAAGCTTTAGCTTCAGTGAATTCTAGAGAGTGTGAATCCCAGAGAAGGGCTGTGTGTCACGCAGCCATGTGTTCCCTTGGGGCAATCATGTCCCAAACCCCAGAAATGGTCACAGCCACTGCTTTAAAAAGCTCATGTGTGAGTTACCTCATGCATTTGGACTGCTTGCATTGCCTTTGTAGCAGGAAAGTATACATTCTTTTCTTCTTGTTGAACTTGTTAGTGCCCTGAGCAGTATATACAAGCAACCTAGATAAGTTTTGCTGTTAGTGATGCTCCTGCAGTCCCTCTGTCCTTGTTCACAAGCACTGCAAGGCTGAGCTCCTGCTAAGTGAATTAGCTGGCTTCAAAGCCAGCTGTTTTGCAGCAGCAGAGCTGGTGGATGGTCTTTTTATTAGTTTTCGCATCACATTTAAGCTGCTTTAAAATGGCAGATTTAAGTTCCAGAAACATGAGGTTTAAGGAGTTTATGCTTTGCAGAAATGCTTACTGAGACCTTGGAGAGCAGATCCATGCTGGTGGCTTTCGTAGGCTTGGAGCAGCACCATGTGCTTTGGCACACGGTGACACGAGTGCTGCCTCCTGCCTGTCTGCATGGCTGTGAAGCTTGAGGGTGCCTGGGGATGGGGACTTCTCCATGACACGTGTTCCCTGAAGTGACTTCTGAGGGAAGAGAGCCTCCAACACCATAATTCAGTGCTAGCCACTTCAGTACCATTTGGTTTCATGCTGTTTGGATCATTGACTCTTGACGTGGGAGCACAGGTCTCTGGTAATCCCCTCCTCAACCACTGAAGGAGTCCTACTCCCACTGACAGAATCTATGAACAGAAAGTTAAATGCAGCCTGTGTTAGGGCTGGGACTTGAGCTCCCATGGCTTTCTGTCCTTGGGAGGGGTTTCTCTCACTGAATGAACAGGGTGGTGGAAGAGATGAGGAGCAGAATAGCACTAAGTGTTATGGTATGTCTTCACTTCAGCTTGCTGCAAGAAAAGACAAATGGACTGTGTGTGCCCTGGGGATTTAGCTGCCACAGTGCATCTCTCATCCCCGCAGATGTGCAGGCTTCGGCTTGCTCAGCATCCGGGTGTCTCAGAGTGAAGCTAACTAGAGACAGACATGAAACTTTATATGCTCAGAAATAAGCTGGGCATCATATGCAAAAGAGTATTCCTCCCAGGGGCAGTTTAGGTGTGATGGTATTTGGGATAATAATGACAGGAAGAGGAGTCTTGGGACTGATGGTTGCAGTAATGGTTAGGGGCTGCTTGGGCACATGGGAGCTGCTCCAGCTCCCCTGGATATGATACACACATGGGTGCATATATTCTGAGGAGAAAAAGCAAGGTTTTACTTTAAGTAACTTAATGATTGACAGACAGGTACAAGACTTTGGCAACATTACAGAGGGCAAAAAGACGACAGCTAGTGGAGATATTCATACACCAGAAAGCCTGGGAGAAAATGAAGGGATATGGAAGGCTACATGCAAATAGAAACCTCATGCTTAGGGAAAAGCTCTGCTTGCTCAGCTGGAGAAAGCTAACTCCTAGGTATCCCTTTGTGCACTTCGAGCAGCGCCCACAAGAAGTTCATCCCTGTAAGGCTGCTGGTGCCTCCTGGTGTCTGAAGGAAGTTTCTGTTCAATCAGTGTGGAGGCGAACATGCTCTATGCTTCGGCTGGATGAGGTTCTCATTGTAACATTAGTTCTTCCTTTAATTAAAAGTCATCACAGAAATTGAAATTGCTGTTCTATCCCTGCTGACGCTGATGATTTTGGAATAACTTCTTTGTGTCCCAGGTGCCTCCCTATGCTGCTGAGGAAGAACTGTGCCACGGACCCCAGAGTCTGGTCCGTTCACGGCCCTCGCACCCACTCTGCATAACAGATGCACGTAAAAACAGCTCTGAATCTCTTTTTATGGCATGGTGCTTGCCCTCTGCTTTAAAATGAGGAGGGCATGCAGCTCTGCTACTTTGTGACTAACTGGTTTCATACCTATTTCTTAAGTGACTTCTTTAGGAGGTCCAAAAGAACCTGAAAAGCTTTTGTGTTGGTAACGACTGCCTAGTGACCCCTGAATCTTGAACACCCTTTCTGCTATCATGTTATTTATTAACTAACTCTGTCTAATCTTTTCCAGGAAAGATTTTTCTCATAATCTGCCAAATCATGTTACTTTCTTAATGACTAAGTCCTTGCAATTAAGCAGGGAATGGTCCGGGTTAAATTAGAAAGTGCTGTCAAATAAAAGATGCACAGAAATTCTAATGACACAATTATCACTGGGGTGTGGCCTTGGCAGGGACGGGCCCCCCAGTTACGGTGCTGGATGGACAGAGCAGTGGGCTTGCAGCTCATCTGACGTGACTTCTTTGGGATGTAGGGTGGGTAGTGTCAGTGGTGAAGAGCCTTGAGCTCAGGTTTTGCATTAAGCAGGGCTTAAGTGACAAGATATTTCATTAGCTTGCCTAACCCTATGTGTTTACAGTGGAAGGGTGAAGGTATGAAATAACAAAATGCATCATCATTTAAAGATTGGGTTGCCCCAAAGTTTGCAGCATCTTGGGGCTCTGAGCCTGGCTTGTCAGTCAGTGATACTCTCCTAGGACTGAAGTGCAGCACCCTGGCTTCTCCTGTTCTTCAAACTGCCACTTACAGCAGATATAAGTGACCTGGTCTTCTTCTGACTTCTTTCCCCCATTTACCCAGCCCAGGTTCCCCTGGGTGGGCACTGGACTATCATGAGTGTCATATCATATCATGCATGGTCTATGTGGAGATCTGTCCGTTTTTGTCTCCCCTTAGCTCTGGTTCCCTCATTAATATTTCTGCTATATGCCATCATGAGACAGGGATAATTGCGTGAGTCATAAATCACTGTCTGCTCTGGGAATTGTGAAGTGTGTATTTTAATGCCCAAAAATCTCATCTCATGGTTGATATCTTTGTTCACATGTTGACAGCTCATGACAGTCCAGTTATTCCAGCTGCCCCATGTCTGATGCTCCCAAAACCTTACATCATTGCTTGCACCCTATCCCAGGAAACATTTAATGCTTCACTGAGTGGGCTACAATATAAAAGCGGATCTGATGCATTTGTTTTCCATTAAGAAAAAAAATTAAAAATCTCATGCTTTTTGCTATTGAATAAAATTCACATTACTGAGTTTGAGCCGTGCCCGGGAGAAGTTCATCCCTGCAAGGCTGCTGGTGCCTCCTGGTGTCTGAAGGAAGTTTCTGTTCAAGCAGTGTGGAGGCACCTATGGCTGTGTGGGACAACAGCCTTGTTGATGTGATGACATTTTCTGAGCTTTATGTGGACTGAGATTTTTTTCAAGGATTGATATTTGTGCATTGATGTATGACTCACCTGTGAACAGGAATGGCTCTTCAGGTGTTACTGGAACTGGAAGTCTAGGCCCTTTACAGGACAGAGTTTTGTGCAATCTGCAAGCTCCCCTGATTTTCCCCTTGTGGCTGAGAGTTGTCTTTATTTCTTCTTCCCTGGGCTCTCCATGCACCAGCTGATACTGTTATTGAACACATTCAATTTGCTCTTTCACCTGGATGAGTGAAGGTTGTGGAGTGGAGGGAACTCTACAGGGTACCAAGAGGCATTGGCTCATTTTTTATGAAGGAGCCTTCACAAACTTGGTCAGTTCAGTGTATTAAAAAAAAAAAAAAAAAAAAACCCAACACCAACTAAAATGTGGCTTAATTTGTGTGGTCTCACAAAAAAACCCCAGATAATCTACTGCAAGGTCTCTTGATCTAATGACTAGAGGCAGAACAAGAATCAGGATCTGGAAGCCAAAACCAAAGAATTCCAATTAGAACTGGGACACAAATATTTAGCCAGCTACATAAACTACCTCAGGAAAAAAAAAAAGGTGGTTTCTCTTCATCTTGTAATGCTTTATATTCAGTCTGGCTGCCTTTGTAGAAACTGTGGTTCAGCCAAATTTGAGTTATTTGGCTCAGCACATGGATAAGTGAGTGAAACACTATAGTGTGTGATGCACAGGAGGTCAGACAAGGTGATCTGATGGTTCCTCCTCCTTTAGAGCCTCTATGAAGTTTTAGCGTGGGCAGAGGGATGGGGCCAGTTAAGGTGTTAGGCTGTGATTTCATCTATATTCCCCTGGGATTAGCAGAGGGTCTGTGTGTGACCCTGCCTCTCATTCCTCTGATCTTGGGGAGGATGCTCTGAAGAGAAGCCGAAGGTTTGCAAGCCATCTATAAAACTGAATTCCCATGTTATTTTTTTTCAGGCAGCACTTAAGCCATGCATATTCCAGCCCACATATGAGTTTGAAATGTTACATCATGTTTTCATTATTTGTTTCAAAATGGGAATTGTCAAGATCTCTTTTGCTCTAATTACCTGATACTATAGGGCTTCAGAGCACCTCTTTACACTCCCCAGAATGTGCCCTTGGGACGTGACAAGTCTGAGTTGTGCCGCAGATGCTTTCAGAAGAAAGTTGTTGGCATGAGTGGCTGAAAATAGAAGCCTGTTTACAAGGCTGGTTTTGCATTATCAGCTGTAGTGCTCCAATAATTAAGGCTGTGAACTTAATTAGCTCAACACTCCATAATTCTCTTCTGTCTCTCCAGGGGCTTGTCTGTCTACAGCTCTGTACTGCTTCAGCTTATGCTGGGAACATCTTTATCCCAGGGCAGCTGCATTCACACAAGTACCACCTCAACTGCCATGAATCCCGCGCTCCTTTTCCAAGTGCTCAAACCCTCCACAGGGCTTTATAGAGAGCCCACCCCTGGGATTATTTGTCTGCTTTTATTAAAACCATACAGGCAGAAGTACTGATCTCTCCTGAAGCATAAGCAGAACTGAATGATGCTATTGTTACTACTGATTGAGAGGGTGCTTTTACACTGGCTTCAAGCTTGTTTCTGTTCTTAAGTGGAAAATGTTTTTTAATGCTGAATAATGTGGTAACATTTCTGGCCAGCACAGCCTTTTTGACAATGAAGCATTGCCACACACTTGAGAACAGCTCACGACTGCTGCTTTCACCTCTCCCATCTGGGTTAGGTGCCTTCTGAGCAGGTCCGAGCCTGTGCAGGGGATGCTGTTCTCCCTATCCCCAACCTGAAGTGGCCTCAGTGACAGCCCTGCAGTGTGCCCAAGCACATCCCATGGCCAAGATCACCCTGTCCCTGGGCATTGTCTTCTGTGTATTTCCTGAATCCCAGAGCCAACCCACGCACAACTGGGAGATGTTTTCCTTCTTGAGTGCGTGAGTTTCAGCTGTTCTGACTATCCCATGTGTGTGTCCTTCCTGTTTGGACAGATACTTGATACATACACCTCAAATGGAAAGGGCTGGACATGATTAAAACACAGTGTCTAGCCACAGGCATCTTTTTTTCACTCAATCTTCCCCACGAAGCAAACCTGAGGGGTTGTAATGATATTTAGAGTTTATTGTACAAAGTATTGAGTAATTCTTTAACTGTTTTAGGTGCAGAGAGATAGATGTAAGGTGCTCCATGCTGACATGCTGTGCCTGCCTGTTTCGTGACTGAGACTTGCTATGTTTACACCAAGATTCTTTCTATTTCTGTGGAAATACCTTGGCATGAAACCATCAAATCTTCCTGATTTATTGGGAGTGAAATTAAAGTTGGTATGTTAACTGATGAGCTTTATCAAAATACTTACATTTTTTAATTCACCGAAGTCTGAGGATAACTGATGTTCCAAGGATAACTGATGTTCCAAGTTATTAACATGCAACATTAACATCTCCCTTTAATTACAGGTGTGTGATGAAAGCTTGTCTCCCAGAGGGTGTGTAACTCCAGAACTTGCAATGGTTCCTGGAATGTGATTAACAGCTCTGAATCAAGGCAGGATTGTTCCCTTGCACATACTGGCTCTGCCGCGGGTGGTGGCATTCTCGCCCTGTATCCCACCTCACTGTTGCTTACATGCAAATCCACATTAGCTTTACTCTCTTAAAAACAGATGCTTTGAAAGTCAAGGTAAAAGCAAATAGTGATGTGCTGGGTTTCACGAGTCCCATTGTTAAATGGTTACGTGTGACACGATTGGCAGAACATCAGAAGCTAAAGCAAATGTGCTCGCACTGCTTTCTTCCTTAGCCTGGTCCATCCTCTGTGGGCTTCCTGCTGCACACTGCCAGTCGGCACAAGGCTGGGCAGAGTGGCATTGTCCCCATCAGGACAGTGGGGAATGGGACTAACCTTTTATCTTCCATGTTGTCTTTCGTTCTGGTTCACAAATGTTCCAGTGAGTTAATTGCTAGCAGAGGGAGAGGGTAGGAAGAGGCACATGCAAAAGAGGAGAGGGATATTTTCAGCTGGGACTGAGACAAGGACAGGAGCTGTGAAGAGTGGTCATGCAGAGACTTGACTCTCTGGCCCTGCAGAGGGGAACGTTTGTGATGGATCTGTGGAAGAGCAGAGCTGGCTCACCAAGCAAAGCCACAAGGGTAGGTCCAGAGCTGTTATGCTAGAGAACATAAAGACAAAATCTGCCACACTTATAATGGATAATTTATGATGTAACCCACACAGAGACAGAGCCTCTCCATTTTGTGAAACAGAATGTCCTTTACAAAATATTTGCACTTAGCTATTACACGCAGATACAAGGAAATTCTTTCACGAGGGTTTGAGTCTAATAAAATGGGAATGTGTGACCTGGCCTGCATCATTATTTGCCCAGTTTTATCCTTTTGTTATTATTTCCAAATGTGGAATTCTCATTCCTGACAATTCTTCAGGTGAAGCTAGGCCAACAAAAAACAATGGTCTCCCACAATTACAGGAACATCTATTAGGGCTGTGAGGAGCCTAACAGTGCAGGCCAGCATCCAGAATGTCACGTGTTCCCAGGAATTGTGCAAATGTCCCTGTCAGCACCCAGGAGCCCGGTGCCCACATGGGTGTGGAGGCACTGATTGGCATGGTCAGACCCCCACAGGGCTGGGCAATGTTTGCTCTCAGCCGTCCTCTATGAGCAGATGGGTTGCCTTGGCCAAAAGAGTGCAGTGTTTGGCTCTGATATTCTGGGATGCAACAGCTTACAGATGGCACAGTCCCCTCCTCTTCCAGGACATAAATCCTCTGGGACGGAGGCCATGCCATGTCTACGTGCTCATGTTGGAGAGTTGGTCCTTGCGTGATGCAGAAGACAGAGCTGTTGTAAGCACACCACTGGCAAGCTCCAGGGGTTTTTTTTCCCCCTGTTGTAATATTTATGATTTTACCTACCTAAAGATATCCTTTTATAAAATGTGAATGTTCCCACTTCTACGCCTGCCAGCTATTACAACTGGGAGAGCTGGATCCTTCAATTGTGTCCTTGTTTCTAGTTATAAAACTAAATTTGGACAACAGCATACAATATTTGCAAAGGGATTTCCGTTGGTTTTGTGGCACAGACGTGGCAGGTCCCAGTGCCCGGTGTTAGCTCGTAGTCAGTGGGGTTGTGGGCTGCAGCAGAGCCACTGCTAGCACAGTCTGGGGACGCTGGGGCTGCAGGATGAGGAGCAATCAGGATGAATGCAATGACTATTTCCCAGAATATAAACAGCCTTGCAGTTTAATAGCTCTATTTACGTTGATGGAGATCAGGAAACACACTTTGTTATTTTAGTCTGAATAAGCTCATGCAGATGGTAAGCAGAAGCAACATGTTTAGAGTTTCTGGTGTTCTCTGACTAGCCAGGTCGCACATGAGTGTGTTAACCTTGCCTTTGAAAAGCTCTTGATTTTTATCAGCTTGTTTACCAAACTGTCACAACAAGGCATAAAACCACAGAAGACTCACATGCTGATATGAGAAATGTGCCTGTTCATGGTGGAGGAAGAGGAATAAGAGCTTTCTGCTCCTTGTTAAATGCAGCAACAAGCCATTTTTTTTCTACAAATCATGGAGTGAGCTGTCGAGTGGAGAGACAGGACTACAGGAGATGTTCCATGCGATAAATTGCTCCCTGATCCCACCACCTCCAGCCTCCACAGATGCATGGAGTGGGATCTGTCAAATTCCTCAAAAATCCCCATTTGTATTCTGTTGTTTATGGGCACCAGTGAGTCCCCACTTCCTCTCGGGCAAAGGCTTCTTGGGTCAGCTCCCCATGAGCTGGTGCTGCAACTGCGAGAGCCGAATGAGTTAAGCTGTGCTCACCGTTCCAAGTGGGAGTGAAGAGCCATTGCAAAACGTTTTCCCCCCCGTTGGCTCTGCGTGTTGTTTTAAAATTAAATTGGTTCTGGTTAGCAAACAAGAACAGGACAGCAAAATTAAATTTTCTGAGGAATGTTGTGAATCCTGTGTGAAAAATAAACCCCAAAATATTTTTTCCCTCCTGCACTCTTTGGCTTGCCTTTGTCCCCTCTTTGCCTGCCATGGCTCCCTTTCTGCTCTCTCTGTGGATATGTTGGTGGGTGGCAAGGCTGGTGTCCTTATGGTGAGGCGCTGAGGAGAGCAGGAGTGGGAGTATATGGGAGCTGGGATGTCATGGCCTGGCCATGGAAATTTATTTCTTTTCCCCTTCTAGTTGTTTTCTGACATCTTCCTTCCTTGCTTCTTTGCTCTTGCTGAGCTCCCAGACCACACTCTGCCTGAGGGACATGGTTGCTCCATCTCTGGCAGATCAATGCTGTGCAGGTCTGGAGAGTACCTCAGATGTGTAGAGGACGCAGTATTCACTTCAGAGGCAGAACTGGACCTATCAAATGTAACTCAGCCCCACGCAGATCACTACTGCCGGCCATCTGCAACACTTCAGTCTCGCTGGAGTTCAGTGCAGACTGCATTGGAGGAGCTACACCCACATAGGGCTCTGTGATGGACAACACAGATTTCTCCCTGCCTGCTTCCATCTTTCTTATTTATTTATTTGTGTGCAGATGTAAACTCTTTGACACAAATTGGCACTCCTCAGATTTTGTTCCTTTGGAAAGCTTCTGCAGCTCTTAAAAACTTCTCCATTTGTTCAGCCCTGCAGGCATTCACTGTGCACTTCATAAGTCATTTCTCTAGTCATTGCCTCAGTATTGTGTCAAGTCTTCTTGGATCTTTATTTATAATTTGGCACGAGTCTGTTCTGAGGGTTCAGCAGACTCTCCCTGTTTTATGTGAACTAGGACATCTTGCTTTCAGACCTTTATGTGGCACAGCAGGTTACTCTGAGCAGGTTACTCGTGGTGCATGTGATGTGCCGAGGTTATCATTGTACCCTGGCTTTTACTATTGCTTTTATCTGGGAAGTAAGGCTCCTAATGCCTTGTACCTTTGCTGCCCTGTGCCACCAATTCCTGGAGGCCAACCAATGGTGTGAGTTGTCCCTCCTGTGCTCTTCCGCAGGTATCTCCTCTTGGCCATTGGTGGAGAAAGGAGGCTCAAACAGTCCGCCAGCATGATGTGGAGCAATCACATGGGCTCACCTGGCTGCCGAAAACATAGAGTGTGAGACAACAGGTCTAAGAGAAGATGAAACGTTTCTTGGGAGGCGGCATGAATCTGCTGCAACTTTGCTTCCAGGTCGCATGTGAGGATGGGCACCTAGTCCCTGTGAGCAGGGTTTTTGGAGAAGGGCTGTGTGTTGGACCCCTTGCCTGGAACAGGGCTTGCGTGGGCAGCCAGGGAGCACTCCTCCCTCACCATCAGACCATTAGAATAAATAAAACAGCTCCACTTATGCTGGATGAAATCAAGTCTTCTGGATCGCGGCCTAAACACGGTCAACAGCTCCTCTGGGGCCTTGAGCTGCCAATAGCTTGCACCTCCTAGTGAGTCTGTCCTTGGGAAAGAGCCATTAGAGGCTAAGGAAACTTTGTGTATCTCCATCCTTTGAGAAGTGGAAATCATCACTTATAGGACTTGCAGCACATCCTATGTCAAGAATTGGAATACACAGGAAACACAGTGGTTAAAACCTAGCACTCATGCAGTGTGCCAGTCAATGCCTTCCTGGGAGCATGGTTATCAACAGCATTTCCAAAACTCCTCCAGGGCATTGTGGAGGCTGGGTTGCCCTTCTGCTCTGTCCTTGTGGTGATTAGATTGTATTTGAGTGAAGAGCCACCAGAAAGCTAATGAGGTTTTCCAGATCCTCTGATAGTTGTGGGTTTCTGTTGTGTTTGCCACCTCAGGACTTGTCAGCACTGGAGTACCAGTAAAATTCACCTGAAAGAAATTATGATCAACTAGAGCCTGACGGACCAGCTTGGTAAACTTCTCCCTATGCTGCCACCTCTTCTAACATGAGTGCTGCATGTGTGGCTTTCTTGATTGGATGGCCAGAAGTGCTCTAGAAAGATATCGTCTGTTTCTACACACGTGCATAAAATATTTCACATTCCTCCCTTAATCACTAGAGATAGCTACTTCTTCATTGCCATCAGTCTTTGTGATCAAAGCTGTTGTGTTGCACAGCAGCACATCTCCACTGGCTATGGTCAGTGCTGCTGTGAAGAGACTGAGGCTGCCCAAGTTTGCTGCTTTCATCCTGGGTGCCTTCTGTCTCTCTGTTTTCTCTCCAGGAGGTCATCCTAGTGGCTGACTTGTCCTCCTGGTGTCCAGATGCTTGCCCTATTTGTCCCCCTGGTGCTGACATAGCACAAGATCATGTGGAACCCTTCACCTGTGGTTGCAAACGTGGTTTGAGTTTTTATAATTTTATCCTATCACCTCTTTTTAATGGGGATTCCTTATGCTAAAGTTTCAGACTGAGGGTTTGAAGAGATGACCTGAAATCTGAGTGAGAATCTGTTGAGTCATTTCTAAGTGCTGCGAACATATTTCTCAGTTCGGAATGTGTAGCATTTGTCAGCTGTACAATAACGCAACAACAAGCCACATTTTTCAGGATGAGGCTTCCAACATCCACAGCCTCAGCAGTAAATGAAGCAAGGTCATTGCTAATCTGGAAAGTAAATGCTTTTGAAGCATTTCTTCTCAGGACAAGACTTAGTCTTTTCTTCCAGCTGTAACACCTTCCTTCCCACTCAGAGCAAGCCCATAACCTTCCTCAGATGCAGAAAATTTCCTGTTCTCCACTATTAGAAGTTTTCATCCCTCATTTTGTTTCTCCTTTTAATCTCCCCCAGCATGCCATGGTGTGTCCATCTGCCTTTCACCAGGCTCACATTTTCTTGCACTTCCCTCTCCTAATGCTGCCCACATGATTTCCATTTACCAAAGGTGGGAGCCAGTGGGCATATCCCATAAGTAATCTGATGCAATGGGATTTTGGGTAGAATTATTTCATTAGAGACTGCCAAGCAGTTTGGGGGGGAATTTCTTTTAATAAGTTGATTTTAATATTTTCCATGCATTTATTTTTCAGCTGAGATTATGCTATATCCCGAAATAAAACTATTTACTTAACCAGCGAGATATTCAGTTAAACCCTGAGAAATTACGTTTTTTTAGATCAACCTTTATCCCCAAGAATTATCTCAGAAGGCTGTCTCCTCTGGCTGGGGGCAGAATCCCTTTCAGAGGTTTAACAGTGGTTATTTGTTTAGCTGAGTAAGTTGAAAAATCTGACAAGTACATTGCAAAAATGTCAGATCCTTCTCCCAGAAGGCAAGCCAACGACACCATTAGCTTAATCCAGCACCTCATGTACTCGATTTTAATATGACTCTTTAGCTCCAGAGTTTGATGTATTTTCAGCTGAAGGATTTGTGTTTCAGTAGTTAGAGGGGAGCAAGAGGGAGGGCAGTGCTGTAGGTCACTCAGCAGTTGGGTACACATATGTCTTAAAAGCCATGCAGAGGATCTGCTCATGAAAAGAGCTGACATCTGATGTCTAAATCCATTCAGCGAGCAGAGTAACTCACAGTGTAGCCTTTTGCTGTGTGTTTAGCTGAGTCCCACATACCACGAGTGAGCTGCGCTATCCTCTGCCTCTTCTGCCTACATGGCTCCCTCTGTTTTTGACAGCCACGTCTAGGCATGATACCATTAATGGATGATACTTGGAGCTACTGTCCTGTCAGGCTGTGTGAGCGCTCCTCACCATTGCCACAGCGACAAGGATGTGCCAGCCAATGGGGAGGAGTTGTGCTGTGAAATTTAACATCCATCCCATCCAAGCCTGTCTTCCAAACCAAGACACCTATATACCTGCAGCATTGATGCACAGGGCTGGGCTGGCTTTGGGTTATTATCCAGGAATGTAAAGCAGTATAGAGCTTCAACAGAGTTCACCCGAGGTACTTTGGATGCTTACATCACAAGGAGTCGTGCCCATTCTTCCCTGCTCACCTTGAAAGAATGCAGTAGTTCAGGTGATACCTCCATTGCACTAAAGTTGGTGGAGATGCCTTCCCCTGAAATGCTGGCAAACAGTGAGGAGAAGTTGAGAGTATTGGGGATCCATCTGTGCCCGGGAGAGCAAAGCAATGAGTGTACTTCCAGCGTACTAGGAGTAAAACCACTTCAGCAAAATACAGAATTATTGTAAGAGTACATGCTGATAGTGGCAAAATTCTGGGTGAAAAATGTAGAAAAGGTATTTGTTGAATACAAACTAATCTTCTGTATTTGACAAAACAATTTGACACAGATTTCATAGTGATTATTGAGCACTTCTGTGGTTTAGGTTTCCTAACTGGTCTTTCATTTGTTCCATCCCTCATCAGGTCTGTTGCTGTTTCACATTTCTGTTACCAATAGTCATGTCACAATTAATTGTCTCAATGAAAATTGAAAAAAAGGGTTATTTCTATGTCAATATGTTTCTTACTCTTTTGCACTGAGTTACCAACTGATATTTTCCTCTTTCTTCCTCTTATTTGTATGTATTTGCAGGGTATTTTCCTGCTTTTCTTTCTGCTGCTCTCTCCTCTGGACCCACAGCACAGCTGTTGCCTCTCCATGTCTCACTGGTTGGGAAATGCTGTCTTAAACTGCCTTCCCCAGAGATCATCTTGACCTGTGCCCTGAATTTGTTCAAATTTGCTTTTTTTGAAATACATTATCTTTAATCCATTTTTCTTGTTCCTTCACTGCCTTAAATTGCTGAACGTTATGGTTTTGTAATCACTTGCACTCAAATTTACTTCCATTTTTGGACTATTAATCAACTTTCTGTATCAATAATATCCAAGTAATAAACATCCCCTCCCCTGTTACTTTCCCTTCTGAGCAACTTTTCCCCACACATTCCAGCAGCTTGGAGTGTCTGGGACCTGCCCTGCTTGGTCTTTAGCAGATAACAGGGTAATTAAAATTACCAGTTCTTACCAACTCAAGTTATTTTAGCTGCTTTAGTCAGACACTCAAAAAGGTGTCCTCTGTGTTCTGTTTGTTATTAATGAAGTTCTGTGGGACATCCTCTGTGCTCCATTTTTTTTTGGTCCCTGGAGACATGCACAGAATCTGTTTCTCACCTCTTTTTGAACCCCAAAGTATTCTTCATACAAAAAACCCCAATCAACCCTCCTATTTCCTTCTTCTGTTTCATAAGCAGGTGACATCATTTCATATGAGCACTCCCCTCCAACAATATCTTTCCATGAAGCATGTGTGAGGCTGATTGCTGTAGCTGTTTGCAAGGGCTTTAAATGTGTCATGTTCATTCTCCTGGCATTTACATGCAGACAAGGCTGATTTGGCTCTGCAGCTGGTGAAGAGGAGCAGGAGTCTGAGCAGACCTGTCCTCTCACAGCAAACCAATTGGTTCAGGAGATCCTGAATGCCCCACATAGCAGCAGTTTGCTGACAGAGCTTGTAGGACAGCAAAGAGATGAAGAATTGATTGGAAGCTTGGAACAGCTTGCATTGCTGTAAAGATGCTAAAGACCTGCAATAAATAGTGCTTAATGAAAATGTGTTTAGAGGAGGCTTGACCTTAATCTTGAGCTATCCACAAGAAACAAAAACCTAGCAGGCCAGGGGTACAGCAAGATCCAATCACCAGAAGGCCAAAACAGGGAAGTTTGGACACGAAGCCAGGTACCTATTTTGACCATGAATGTTAAATAACTGCAAAATTTCACATGGGAGTAGGCTGATTTCCATACTTGCAGCAGATTTTAAGCTGACAGTGGGTATCTTTATGAAATATCTAATCTGTCCTGCTGAGGGACTGGGTTTGACTCGTACACTCCACATGTGCATCCCAGGCTGCCTGGTGTGGGACATCAGGCAAACAATGCTGGCCTTTTCCAGCCATTCATCTGAGCCTCCAAAATCAGGTTCGGACTCCACCCTATGAGCTTTGGTACAAGATTCCCCCAAAGATTAGCTTGGGAGAGCTTCTGCCAAACTGGGTCCCTCCAGCTGCGCCATATCTGTGAGCCTAGGGAAGCAGAGAGAGCCAGGGCCAGTTCCTTCAAATATTTTACAGATTAAGACCCGGGTCTGGAATCTGTGGCAAGTCAGTGGAGGTCTGACCCTAGTGGGTTGTGGCCCTTGCTGCAGCACTCTCAGTCTGCACCACTAATTGCCATGTTCCTCACCCGCCAAGCTTGGTCAGCTGCTGTTGTGTTCAAACACAGCCACACTCGGCACTGCAGACGAGCCCTCTGACATTATCTGAATGCAGCTGGGAGCATCTACTTTAGCCTTGAAAATGCCTCTTTCTTGGCAGTGCTCTGTGTTTATTATAATGCTGTCTGTAATGTGCAAAAGTACATTTCTGTTTTAACTTCCTTCTTTATGTACTAAAGAGTGTGGTTTTAATTAAGGATTTCAGATTGAAACATTTCCGGTTTTATGTGTTGTTTTTTGGTTGGGATTTTGGGTTCGTTTTTTTTTTAAAGACAGTTTTCAGTTAAAATGTTTTAGAGTTTTGAAAAATACCAGATGCCCAGCTCACAAAGTGCGCGAAGAGCCGTAGTCACTCCCTCTTCCTCCCAGGGAAGTCAGCTGCTCCACTGAGTAGGAACAGCCAGGGATGGCCGATGGCGAGAATGGGGTCAGCAGGCAGGAGAGGATGTGCTGGGACCGGGACAGGCAGTTTGAGCAGCGCACCATGACTGCGGCTCCATGCACGATAGGAAACATTGACTCAGACCCACAAAACAAAGCACCTGATTTTTGTGGATCCTGGGTTTGCTTCCCAACAGCTAGGGATTGTAAGAGGAGATGGCCAGATCCCTGTTAAACAGCAGTGCATTCCTGCTGCAGCACCCGGCATTGAGGGACCTCAGGCATGCCCCTGCCATCCCTGGCCACCGGCTGCAGTCCCCACCCATGGGGAAGGGAGGCCAACAACTTGTAAAGTAAGCTGGTTGTTTTGCTGCACATCAACTGCCATAAAAGGAAAATTAAAAACAAGCCAGATTTTAACTCTCTTGGCAGTAGAAGAGCTCAAAAACATCTTATAAAGGCACCCCAAATTTTTGAAAACAGCAGGCAATGAAAATTGTGTTAAAACCAGGTTTCTTGAGCCAGTCCCATGATTTTTGTGAGTTTGACTCATGATTTTTGAATGTTGGGGTTTGGCAACACTAAAGTCCTCAGTTTGAATTTGTTCCCGATGTGGTAGTTCAGCCTCCTTGCATGCCTGATCAATGTCACTCTGCTCTGGAGCGGCCAGAGGTCTGGGGGATGGGAGGCAGAGGGCCTGGTACAAGGCACTGCTCCTTCTGCAGCTCCAGGGATGCTGTGGGGAGGATCTGGCTTGCATCCCTGTGTGAGGCTCTTCTGAATCAAGCCGTGTGTCTGCCACATGACAGTTTAGGCAGCAAAAAATGCAGTGTGGGAGCTGCTGGCTGGGCAGAAGGGGATTGGTGAGCTAGATGCGCATCTTATCCGGTGCTAAGCATTTTACTGAGATTAAATGAACACGTTATAAGCATGGGTTTTGATTGTGCATCTTTCATTCCAGTTTAGCCATGCAGCATCTGCACAGGGTGTTGCTCAGCCTGTGCTGCTCAGCTCGCTTTTTGCAGTGAAGCGCTGGAAATATCCACCCTTTTGCTGCAGTGTTAGTGCTTCAGGTGCTTCTAGAAAAAGTGTTTATAAAGTCAACCTCTGCCTTGCAACTGTGGCAGCTTGAAAGAATGATGTGGATGCACCTTGCCTGAGCAGCAAGTGATGCATAGGGTATGTGGGTTGCCTTTATGGCCTGTTGTCCTCCGCCCTGCAGCTGGCAGAAGGAGGTGAGTGTGGGGACAGGCAAGGTACTTGCCTTCTTGCTCTGCATTGTGTTACACCATGCAGCTGAGAAGCAAGCTACGGCATTATCTTGTATGTACCTCTGTGGGTTTGGGCTGCACAGGGTTTGCTACGCCTGAGAGGTCAGACTCAAGTCGCAGGAAGTCCCCCTCCATGTGGCTTCCTGGGCTAGGGACAGCACTGTGCAAGGACCAAGTCACCTCTCCTGGCAGCGCAGAAATGGCTCATGTTTGCACCTCAAGCCAGTTTTAAGCTATATAAATCACAATTCCATCATCCATGGGTAATGCTCTGCAGCTGCCCAGGTACCCTGCCTCAAAACCCCCCATTCTGATGGGATTCACAGCCCTGACCCTCCTGTGAGGTGGCCAGGAATGGTGTTTGGTCCTGCTGTCAGCCACCCCTGTCCATCTCTAGCTGCCTGCCATCTGGGAGCTCACTGAATGCTTGAGGAGATGACCACTTCTCACCTACTTGGGAGTGCTTTTAAATTGTTCCAGAAACTGCTGTTTGTTGATAAATCGGGGTGATTGCAGAGAAGTGTTTTAACTAAACCGTGTAAAAGAAGGAATGAGCTGCAGTGCAGCACTGCCAGCTGTCATTGGATTTAGAAACACACATCATAGATTTTGTTGCTTTTCAGACATCTGCGCTTATAGCTGTTCTTATAGCCATATAAAACAGTCATTCTGTCAGCAAACGGTCTGGCAGTGGAGCTGGGTTATGTCTGCAGCCATGTTCCTAAGCCTGGCAGGTTCGCTCCCTCCACGTGCGTAGGTAAAGCCCAGAGGAAGGAAGCTTTGGGGCTGGTGGAGTAACCTATCCCCAGAGTAAGAGCTCTGCACAGGGTAAAGAGCAGAGCACTGGTCTGTGCCCACCACCTGTGCAGGGCATGGTGCCAACAGGGCTTGTCTCCCGCGCCCCTGGTCATTAGGAATGACTAGTCCCTGCATTGAGAAGGGCTTTTGGAGGGTTTTACCCCAAGTCTGCTGTTGCTGCTCAAGAGTCTGGCTAACTACAAGTTAGGTTGAAAATCCACAGCCTGTTAGAGCTGCACTCACAGATCAGGCCCTGTCTGCTGTGGTCCATCCTATTGGGCTTTGGAGCTAAAGCTGAGAGTCACAGAGACCGGAATCAGATTTTAAAAATTGTCTCAAGAGCAGGAAGATAGTGCTATCAAATTTGAAGCTTTTCACAGGATCAATATATAGCTTTTGATAAAATTTCATCCAGGAAGGGTTTCCTATGTAACAGACCAGCTTTAAATGCCTGGACAAAATAATATTTGAATATTTTCTGCTCATTTTATTTACATTCCTTTATCCAAAATGGAATGAGTCAAGCAAGTTGCTGACTTGACTCACTCCTGCACATGCTGTTTCCCATCAATCCCTTGTGCAAGCAGTGTCAGTGAGACAGAATTGCTACACAGGCTGTCACCGTCTCTACGGGACGAGCTGCTTCTCGCAGGGGCCCCAAGGACACCCACAAGTATAGGCACTGCTGAGCACTGAGGATGCTGAGGAGCTGTACCCAAGTTTTCTCTGGAGCAATTTCCATGGCTCAAATCCAGTGATCTGGGGTGGCCAAGAAGATGTGGAAGAGCAGGTGGTGCTCACAGTTTTATTTTCCCTTTTATGTTCTCCTGCTCCACTCAAACATGTAGCACTCTCCCTGCTCACCTGCATTTCCCTCTGAAACTTTAGAAGATGCTGGATTCATCCCAATCTAAAAGGGAAAATACCTTGAGTTATGCAGCAGGAGAAAACAGCTTTCTTAGATGTAATATGATCCTGGTTTCTTCCCAGACACCAGACTGGAACAGAGGGTTTAGAAATTGCCCCTCTGGCCATTATCTGAGCTTTACAGCACTTGGAGATTGAACCCAGATCCCACATCTCTTCTGAAGCTCCATGTCAATTTACACTTGTTCCTAGAAACCATTACTGTCCTGTGAGCTCTTTACCACACGAGGATTGAAAACAGAGCTATTCTGCTCATTTGAGCTCTCTTTTTTTGCATGAAGGCAGAGCTTAGGGCTCATTCCTTTTTCTCACCATCTGAGGATTAAGCCCAATTCTGACTGTTATCCGACCTCGATACCATTTACACACTGAACCTAATGCCTATGGCTTTTATCTGAGCCCTTAGAGCATTTGGAAGCAGGCCATGCCCCTTGTCTGGTATCAAAAGAATTATATTAATTTGGGATTCATTCCACAAAACGAGGCTGTCAGCCAGACTCCTTAGCAATTGGATACTGAACCCAGACCTCGTGGTTGTCTTCCAAGTTATATGCCAGCTGGGAACTCGGCCCACAATCCATGGCTGCCAGCCAAGCTCCTTATTGGCGAGAGATTGACACCAAGCCCCCAGACTGCTATTCCTGTACAGCGGTGTTACAGACTAAACCTTGTTCACGTGGTCAGCGTAATCACCTCTGCGCTGGCAGTGAAATGAAAAATCTAGTTAAAGACTTGAATGAATATTGAGGGTCGATGTTCAGCTGTTTAAAGACCAGGGATGGTGACAATTCCCTTGGACAAAGGCCCCCTTGATACTCCAAAGGGAATAGCCCCAGATCTCCCATCTGTCCTCCAGCTGGATATAAAATCCAGGTTCTCATTAGCACACAGTGCGCAGCATTTCTTTGCTGGCGGTATTAAAGCCAGTTCCTCCAACTTTCAGGTATTCTTCAGATGGGATTAAACTAGATCCCTTTTCTATAGCACCATTAGGCTCTGCCAAAGCACTTCTTGTCACTCAGAACAGACCTCCAAAGTTGCACCTTGCCTTGGAGCAATAGGAGAGCCTGGCAGGTAAAGGAGAGCAAGGGACAGTTCTGAAAACCTCTATCCTCTTTGGAGTGCTTTGGGAGCCTGACCAGGTAGAGAGGTCATTTCAGGTGAAATGTGTATCTGAGGCAAGCAAATTTTTCCCTCCAGCCAGCAATTTTGCCCAGGAATTCTTCAGCATCTTTATACAGTGTGGTTTTCTGCATGGCAAAATGCTTCAGAAGACCAAATTAAAATCAAACAGCTTCCCAGCTGGGATGGTCATCATTAGAATGCAATTTCTAGCAACTCTGTGGGTTTCTTGGTAGCTTTGAAATATCTAAAATTCTCATTAAGCAGCAACTTTGAAGGAATGGTTTAGCATGCAGCTACAATAGGAAAATCTTCCCGTGATCCAGTGGGTCAAGCTGGGTGTTATTTATAGTGCATACAGACAGTGTGGGATGTTGGTTTGCCTCTGAACTTTCAGTGCTAGTGAAGGCTTCTCTTTGGTGCTCTAACTGTGCAGGTTGTGGATGGGGGTTGCTGGTAGTCGTGTCTGAAACCTTCTTGTGACTGGGGATGCAGTCCATTGGAAGATTCCAAGCCTATTTGCAGACCTGTCCCATGGGTCTGGAGTTACTCTAACGGTCTGTTGCATATCTTCTGATTCATAGTTATTTGTGAAGAAAACATCAAGTCCTTGCCACACACAAGTGGTTTTATGAGGATTTTCAATGCAAGAGAGCCAGAGCAAATAGGATTCAGCTGACTGTGGTGGCAATTTGTTTGTAAATAAATTTTCCATGTACCCACTTGTTCTTCTATAAGTGGGAATATCTTTCTTTTTCCATTCATTGCTCTGACCAGCCATCTTACTCATCTTTGGTCTGAACAGCCTGTACTGCCCTTTCTGCCCCGTCCCTGTAAAGTTCTCTTTGGGCTTCTCTTTGCTCTTTGCCAGGTCTTTCCCAATCCTATTGCTCTGCTATCTCCTCTGGGGTGCACAAGGGGCAGGGGATGCTGCTGGCTTCAGTGCTGGCACCTGGAGCTGTTTGCAGGGATGCTCCAGGCTTGCTCAGAATTTATGGAGAATGCAGAGTTGAGCAATATCTGTGATTAGTTGAAATCATTATTTCTAGAGCTACATTTCTTTGCTTTATCCACAGAAGGTCTCATCTGTTGTTCATTGGACTGGCGTCTCAGCCAACCCGTGGGTTTGAGAATTGTGAGGTGTGCTGCCTACTCCATGCTCAGCTCTCGTCTCACCCTCCTTGGTGCTTGCATACTCTGTACATGCAAGAGATGGATATGGTGAATGGTGGGGATAGAGGCGGAACAGGGTCTTCTTTCCCATCCTTCTGGTTGCCTTCCCAGATTTACGAAGGCCCCTGGCGCACCGTGCCATGCCCTGCCACCCCTCAGTCCCTCACTGATCCTAGCCTCCATCTCAGTGTACACATGAATTTCCACTCCTCATGCTAATCTCTACCAAAGCAAAATTCCTGAAGCAGAATAAAAAATGTGGAAGACTTTCAAACCCAGACATGCTTGACTGTCCCTCTTACTAAACAGCGGTCAATACTGTACTCTTTATAAAGTCTCTAGTATAATGTTTAATTCAGTAACTACAACTGGAAAGTCTTTCCAATTATTTTAAACTGCCAGAGATATTTTAATGTGCCTCAGATTTTGTGTTGGCATGCCACAGAGTTAAGTACCATCCATCTTTCAGAGAACATTAAAATTTAGCCTTGTATAAAAAGAAGAATAATGGGAAAGAATCCCAAAGGACGTACTTGTGCCTTGAACCCCACCATCATTTGTGGTTTCAGAGACACCTTCTGCATTTTGAAATTTGTTGTCTCTCTCTGTGCAGGGTATGAGATCAATATAAGCAACTAAAATCTTTAATTTCTGTGCAGAGCTTCAGCTGATGGCAGGATTGGGAGCAGATCTTCACTGGTGGCCACCCAGCCATGCATTGTTGGGCTGTATTCACTCCCTAGATGAGTTCAAGACTCTGCAACCAAGGATGTAAAAGATTAAGAAATCCCGAATATCTTCTGATTTAATTTTTGTGCCAGGGGTACAGGACCTGTGACTACTGGCTGTTGTTCATCCCAAAACCACCAAGGCACCCACCCCAGTGAAACCCTCCCACCAGCACGGCCACCAGGTGCGAGGGGAGCATGGGACTTTGCTGCCTTGGTTAGCCTCACTCCAACTACATGAGTATTATAAATGGAAGAAGCTGACTCTCAGCTTTCTTGCACTTTTTTTCTTTATTTTTCGTTATTCCTTCTTGCTGAGCTTAAGTGGTGTATGAGTGCTGAGCATGTGCATCTCTGCACTGGGCAGAGGGGGAGAAGGAGCAGGGAGAACATCTTATAAATCTAGTTCTGCTCTATTAAGATTTATTTTGGTACAACAATGGCTTTTTCTATTGAAGTGCTTTGTGAAAGCCTTGCCTAATGATCTGTTAGCCGGGGAAAGGTTAAATTCCTGTATGATTTTCTTTGTTTGATGAAGAAAAAACAGTGCAATTATCCAGAATTCAAAGTGAGTTTTAGCCAGCTGTTAATAACACTGCGATTCTTTGTGTTCTCATTACTCAAAAGTAATGTTGCCATCCCTAGTCATGGCAGTAAAATATTTATAGCATTTTCTTATGGCCTTATTTGTACATATGGAGGAATGGACATCACTCAAAGTCTTCTAAATAGGCTTCTCTTTGTGCTTTAGCCATCCATAGAATAATTTAGGTTGAAAAAGACCTCTAAGATCATTCAGTCTAACCATTACCCTAATACTGCCAACTCCATCACTAAACTATGTCCCTAAGTGCCATACCTACACATCTTTTAAATATCTCCAGGGATAGTGACTTGACCACTTCCCTGGACAGCCTGTTCCAATGCTTGATAATGCTTTCAGGGAAGAAATTTTTCCTTGTATCCAATCTAAACATCCCCTGGCACAACTTAAGGCTCTTTCCTCTTGTCCTATCCCTTGTTGCTTGGGAGAGGAAACCAACCCCGACCTTGCTACACCCTCCTCTCAAGCAGTTGTAGAGTGATAAGGTCTCCCCTGAGCTTCCTTTTCTCCAGGCTGAACACCCCCAGCTCCTTTACCTGCACCTCACAAGACTTGTGCTGCAGACCCTTCAACAGCCTTTTTCGTCCCTCTCTGGACTCATTCCAGCACCTCAACATCTTTCTTATAGTGTGGGGCCCGAAACTAAGCACAGTACTCAGGGTGCAGCCTCACCAATGCTGAGTGCAGGGGGATGATCACTGCCCTGGTCCTGCTGGCCACACTGTTGCTGATACAAGCCAGGATGCCATTGGCCTCCTTGGCCACTTGAGCACACTGCTGTCATACACTGCACTGACAGTATTCTTCTCATCTAACTGCAGCTCTCTGCAATGAAGATGTCCAGTTTTTAAGGTGATCATCTCAGAGGTGTCAGACAAGCCCTTTAAACACTAATGGTTGGGTAGCTTGTGCAAAATGGCCATCAAGACTCTGCCAGGGTCACTGGACTGGTGCTTCCAAGTTCACACTATCCCAAGACAGTTGCCAAGAATGAAGGAGGAAGTGGATTTGGTACCTGAAACTCTTGATATCAGGAGTGGCTGTTTTAACAATCTGGTTTGATGCAGAGATAGGTTTATTAGTACTTGTCTGCTCTTTATAACGTCACTGCAGGCTGTAGGTCAGTCTGTCCTGGGAGACCACTGGAAACGTGCAGGAGCAAACCCCAGACATCTGTGTGTTTCTCCTAGCTCACTCTCCTGATTGCTGAGGTTTCCAGCTTGAAAAGTCGTGGCAGAACATGAAATACACGTGGCATCTCTGCGTCCAGGCGCACAGAAACAAAATAAGTGTCATGGGGAAAATATAATTTCACAGTTGCAGGCCCTGCATTGGGATAAACAGACGTCTTGTTTCCTCTCATGGATGCATGGAAAATCAATTCCCAGTCTTCAGCAGTGGCTCCTAAACATAAAACAAAACCCTTTTTGAGTACAAGTGTTTTGTGCCAGTGAAAAAGTTTCATTTCTAGCAGGGGAACTGCAGGTAACACCTTTTTCACTGTCCTGATTTGTCATTTGGGTGTCTATCTTACCCTCTTTATAGGAGACTCATTTCAAGTGCAGCTTTTTGCCTGGGGGTCTGAAGTAAATGACTATTAAGTAACTGTATCTGTCTCTAATTCACTAAACATCCAGAAAAATGGCTAATGTGCCTGAACCAGTGGGATGAATACATTAGATTAATCTAATTCAGCTACTTTTCACTCAAACAACCAGTAGTATTTCAAAAAAGGTTATGAAAAGGATTAAGAGTTTCTCTTCCACATTTTTGCTTTCTTCTTCTTTCCATAATTTTGCTGTGTTGCATTAAATGTTAGCTATTCAGTAAGTTTCTTTCCCAGACTCTCCTTAAATCTTTACTTTTAAAATAAGTTTATTTTTCTCAGACCTCAGAGCTGGCTCTGTATTCACTGAGACTTTCAGTGACCAGGAAAGGCAACAGAATAAACACAGACGTACCGCGAACAGCTTATCCCACCCAGAGCAAGCAGCTCCCACTTGTCACAGTTTCACTTGCACCTCAGTGGGCAGGGTGGCTACAGGAAATCTTAGAGCATCAGTCCTGGGCTTAGAGCAATTCCCTGAGTGTGCAGTGGCCTTCTCTCCATCGCTTTCATCTCCCTCAGCAATGGTGGTGCATGCTATCACCCATGTGCAAACAGATCCTTCACTCTAACTACGAATTACTGCAGGCTCACCTAGGTGAGCGTATTGCTCACTGCAGTTCACTCTAGATCAGGGTTACCTCAGTTTCTGGGGAGAATATCGTGTGCAATCTTTTGTGTACAAAGCCTCAGAACCCATCAAGGTAAAAGACCTAAACGGCTGCTTTGCTGCCCGCAAGCCCTGCTCTCCTGTCAGTAGATTGCTTCAGTGTGATTTGTTCTTGGCACTTTCCTGTGGCTGTTGTTCATCTCCTTATATTTTGTAAGTGCTGACAAGCAACTTGGTTATTTGTCCAAGTGTTTTGCTGGGACCTGAAGCCAGTCTGCCTACTCTGTAATTCCCAAGTGCCTCCTTCCCCTCTTCTGAAAGTGGAGCCTACAGTCTGCCCTCCCTGGCCCCCTGGAACCTCCCTATCCCTGGTGGCTCTTCACGGTTAAGTGCTTGCATCTCCAAAACTGCTTCAGGAAGCTTGCTGAGTGTCCTGGGATGCAGTTCAACAGGCAGGGATGATTGAAAACACCACAGTTATCTAATTGCTCTCTAACCAAATCTCTCGCTGTCACGTGAGTTTGTGTCCTGCTAACACTGGCATTAGCTTCATCAGCAATTTGATTGTTATTGAGTTTTTAAGGAAGTTTTAAGAAAAAAAAGGCATTACGTGTTTTGTCTCTCTGTCCTGTGCTAATGTTACACCTCCCTAAATAGTGGGTCAGCTCTTTCATTGGTCTCTCCTGTTGCTGCTGGCTGGTTCCCCCACTGCTCAATGAGGCCACAGTACAGGGAGATGCCAGCCTGGGAGTTTTGGGGCCAGCAGATAGGACACAGATCCCACAAAGCCGCCAGCACCCTGGGAGGGCCACCCTGGCAGCAGGGTTTGGCCAGGCTCTCACTAGGCAGGGATCCCCTCTCTCCCCAGGCTCAGGGAGTGACACAAAGCTCTACTCTTTGCGTGCAAGGCAGATGTTAGCCAGGTGCACGGTGCATGGAGGCTCTGCTTGGTCGTTGCTGGGGCTGGGTTACTGCACTGGGGCTGTAGAGCAGAGACGAGGCTGTTGTGGGGTGCAGGAGAGGTGGCAGCTCTAGAGTGGTGACTTCCTTGTCTGCTCCCCAGGCACTGCAGGGATCTGCTCTGAAAGAGATGCAAGGCATAATAAGCATAGGAAAGGACGAACTTTCCTTGCCAAGAGCAGATGAAAAGCAATGTTATATAGTCACTTGTCTCTGGTAACATGGCCCCAGCTCTGACACAGAGGTGGAGGGCATCCAAGTTTCGTGCTGGAAGGAGATGAACCCACACCTGGAATCCTATCCAGGTTTCAAAGGTCAGGTGCATTTCTGTGGTTACAGATGTCATGGGGATGGCATTTGACCCTGGCTCATCCTACATAGAAGGCGAGGTATCATAGACAGCAGGATCATTTGAACCCCCTGGAACTAGCTTTCCTTTGAATTACAAACTGTTTTTTGTTTCTTCCCAGCCAGGTCTCTAGACAAACTCTATAACTTTGCTGACTGCTCTGGCCTTCACCTGATCTTTGCACTGAATGCTTTGCGTCGAAATCCCAACAACTCCTGGAACAGCTCCAATGCCCTCAGCCTGCTGAAGTACAGTGCCAGCAAGAAGTACAACATCTCCTGGGAGCTGGGCAATGGTGAGTGTGGGAACAGGCGAGCCACGGGAATGAAGCTTGCTGTAGCAGAAAGATACTCAGTTTTGGAAGAGGATATTTCTAGCTCCCAAGATGCTTTGCCAGTGTATTTTCAGAGGGATTTAAAGGCCCCTGCTGTAAGGCAGCACCACCTCTAAGACTTGGTATGAGTTAGTCTCTTAGCTGGACCTTTCTCTCAACTAATATTAAGCACATTAAATGTTTCTGCCCTGGCTGCTGGGCTCAGCTGGTCCTGGGTGGCCAGGCCAGATGGTGTAGGGACTTGTATGGTGGCTACAGTGCCAGGGGAAGCAGGCAACTCTACAGGGACAAGAGCATGACACCAGGATAATGGTCCTTCACCCTGCACACAGCAAAAGGGGCACAGGAGAGCAGGCAGTGGCTGTCATCCACTGTTCTAAGGCTCCTTCTGTTGCTCTGCTGAGCTGCCTGCCTCCTCTGCGGAGCTCAAGCTCTGTGACAGGGTGAGCTGTGTGTCTCTCTGGAAGCACAGAGGAGGAAGCAGAGCTGACAAGCTTTGCTTGTCTATTTTTATTTTCTCAGAGCCAAATAACTATCGGACACTGATTGGCCGCTCGGTGAATGGCAGCCAGCTGGGAAAGGATTACACTCAACTGCGAAGCCTGCTGCAGCTTATCCGCACTTATTCCAGAGCACACCTCTATGGGCCAAACATTGGAAGGCCCAGGAAGAATGTCATTGCTTTCCTGGAAGGGTAAGTGATATGGCTTTGATTAAAAAGAGCTCAGAAACCCCTCCTGAAACCAAACCCCTTGGTAGCAGGAAGGCTTGCTCTTTGGCTTCCCAATGTCCAACAGCCCCCAGGATAGTGAGGCTTTGTGCGGCTGAGCCACCACAGTACCAGAGGCTCTGGGACATGGTCATCTGTACTGTTAAAATTCTGCAGAGGTCTCTGGTGGGATTTTGGGCTGGACTGATCAACACTCTCCCAAGCATTTCCAGTGTTTCCCAATTATAGGCAGGCTGAGGTGTCCACCTTGTTGGGATGTTAAGACAATGCAGTTGTGTGGATGCAGGCTGCTGCATGCCCATGGGCTGCAGGGTCAGGATGTGGGTCCTGGCACCACTTACAGCATGGACATTATTGTCTGAGTCCACCTGGACAAATTGCTTTGCTCTTCCCATTTGGTGACTTCTCCTCCCTATGCTTTCTCCATCTGTGCAGACGAAGAACCTGTAGCAACTTTCTTCACTGGCCAAGCTCTCTTCTCCCTCCTAGGGGAATTGGCATGTCTCTAGTTTGGGAAGGCCAGAGGTGGAGAAGGAATGGTGACAGAGAGGAGAACCTGGAGGTGACATTGGACAGCTACAGGAATTAGGGAGTTGTGGGAGCCTGCTTGCAGCAGGAGTTGGGACTGCGCAGCTCGAAGACCATGCAGCAGAAGGGAAATTCCCTGCAGGACTGTAAACAGAAACTCCAGTGCAGAAGGCTGGGCAGGGGGAGGTGTGGAAGGGACTCTGCTGGGAGCAAAGCTGGGTCTAGCATTCATTAACATCTGCAGGAATGATCTGGCAGAAACAATAAACAGCACACTGATGCAGTCCCCAGCGAGGCGGGGAGGGAGCCAGGGCCAGATTCTCAGCTCTGCTGCAGCAGCACAAAGAGACCATAAAGCTGGTTGAACCAGCTGCGACGCCAGCAGCCCTCCCGCTGACAAAAGTGGGGGAAGAGCCCCTGCGCCCACATCACGGCTGCCGCTAACGTCACGTGAGAGCATCGCCTGATGGAGCCCCACATTTGGTACCGCGCACGAGAGCAGCACAGGGGGAGTTACAAAATGTTGTAGTAGCCTTGATCAGCAGGAAATCTATTAGCACCGGGAGGAGCAGGCTGAGTAAGGAAAACAATGGGGATGAGAGCCAAGAAGCTATTAGAGAAAGGGAAGTCCTACTGCTGTGTTTGCCCTTCATACGCCGCAGCCCGGTCCCAGGGAAGAGGCGTTGGAAGAGCCAAGTCACACGGCCAGGGTGGTCCAGCAGCTAAACTTTGCTGGGTTGTGTTTTGACTGACGGCAACGCTGGGAGCAAGCCTGTAGTGTATAGTCTGGTGGAGATAATGGCAGACACCCCATCTCAAATGAAAGGGAAGGTATGTAAGAGCTATAGCCCTGGAGATGGGATAGTGGGGGCTCTCCATAAACCCCCCAACTGATGTGGAAAAGCTGTGAAGAGCATGCCTGCTCTCCAAGCTATATGTTCTTTTCTCTGCTGCCATCCCTGACCTCCAGGGTGACTCTGGTCCATGGGTGCTCAAAGTGTTTTCTCTCACCCATGGAGAAACCTTGTGTCCTGCACTCCAAATCCTGATGTCTGCAGCTCACGGCAAGCAGCATGTGCCTGCATGGCCTTACAGCCCACGTGGTCCTATGGGAAAAGAGCTGCTTGTCTTTCCACATAAAGACCCCATTATTACCAGGCAGGGCGTAAAGAGGAGGGACAAGTCTGATTACACAAAGACAAAGGGCTAAACACTCATTTGCAGTGTTTGGACATGGAGCTGCAAAAGGATAAACAAATAAACCCCAGTGCCTAAGCTCTTTGACAGCAAGAGCTTTATTTCCAATAGCTCCCCAAGGTCTCTTCAGTATATGGGTTAGTGCTACTGAGAGCTCTGTCTTCTGCAGCAGCATCCAGAACTGGTCAGCAGGAAGTGGCTCAACATGTGCCTGGTGCTGTCATAGCCAGGACATGCCTCTCAGGGTTCTGAATGAGCCACACACAGTCAGCAAGCAGGAGAGAGGAGAGAGAATTTAGGAAGATTCTGTCAAAGGCAGATCTGCTGTCTGCCTTGCTAGACAATCATGAGTGGTATATGTAGTTCTCACAGTAGGATAAAGGCTCCTGAGTGAAGTGTGTGCAGCTCATAGTCCTGATGATGCTAAATCTGCAGTTTTTCTCTTCTTAAAAAAAAAAAATGTGATGAAGCGCAGAAGTCAACCACGTAGGAGAAGATGTGTCAAGTGGAAGATTATGAATCAAGAGTTAACAAAGGCTGGAGGGGTGAGATGACACCCCAGATGAGAAGAGGGGATGGGTAGATTAGAATTCCAGGCAAGAATTGTCCCTTTACACAAAGTGAGGAAGTGAGTTTTGGTAGGGGAAGTAATGAAAATGAGCTGAAATGGGAGAGGAAACCTCAGAGAAGCCCAGGGAGTGTTCTCCAATAGTAGAAGCTGCCATTAGGTGTTCTCCAGGGAAAGCCTCTGGAGATGCCTGAGGTCCCAAAACACTCAGAGAAGTCTCACTGTGAAGTATTAACTAGAGTTAAATTTTCCTGTTCCATGCTCTGTGTTCCAAATATTGTAGTCTATTTTTAGCTGTTATTTCAAGCAGCTAAGCTAAACTTACTATTTTTGGTTAAATTTTGTCCTGAAATAATGGCAGTGCCAACATAAGTTGGGCATTTGTACCGGCTGAACACCAGGTTCTGTCTGTCTCATCAGTGGGCTCTCATCCAGGGCTATTCTGGCTAAATCCTTATGCCTGTCCTCCAGGAGAGAGAGGGACCGAACCTCTCCTGAGGTGCCACCTTTCTCTGGGGTCTGCTACAATAATGAGCATTTTGGTCACCCAAAAGTTTGCAGCACATAGAGGGGTGTGCACATTGTCCACTGCAGAGGCTGTCCTTAGGCAGGTGACACTGAGCTGTGCTGGGTGACAGCTATGCACTTCCAGATGGTGGAGGTGGGATATAGTGAGGGGTCAAGAGCCTGAAGCACAGAAGCTTGGGCTTTGCACACCGTTCAGTGCTGAGTTACTGCCCCTGAGCTCCTCCACCACCCTACACAGAGCAATGGCTCAGAGCAGCCCCAGCCATTGGTGTCACTCTAGGCTGGCAGGTCCTGGAGGCTGGAGCAGAACCACTACTGCTGGTGTAAGAACAGGCTCTGCAGTGGAGCAGTGCTCTGATGGCTGGGCCTGCTAAGCAAGAGGCTAGAAATGGTGTCACAGGTGCAAGAGGGAAGTTCTCCAGACACAAGCAACAGTTGAGTTTGATGAGGTGTTAATTAAACCATTCTTGCAGCCTGAGCTGTTGCAGAGCAGACCATGTTAGCTACCTACTGCGTCTGCAGGTACGGGAATCCCAGAACTGCTCAGAATTTGCTCAGGAAAACAATTGTGGGATTCTAAGGAATTAACATAGATTTTAACAGCAGATCAGGAATCAGAGACAAATGTTAACGCATGGCTGGATATCCCATTTGGTGCTGAAAGAGAAGAGACACGAGGGAAAGCTATCAGGAAGGAGAGATGCGTGTGTTAAAGCTCAGAACATGTGGTACAAAATTTAGGCTGGAATGTCTGGGTGGATTTCGCTCCAGGCTCTCATGACCCATTGCTCCTCAGCTGGTGTAGCCCAGTTTTTGCCACTGGACACTCCTAAGCTTCAGTGTGTTACCTCCACCATGGCAGGAGCTGCAGCAATGCCAGCAGGGTAAGGGCTGGCAGGCACTTTCACCCATGCTAGGCTGGCTGTTGTTGATGCTCCATGGCCACTTTAGGTCCTGAGACTGCTGAGTCACCACAGAAGTGAAAACCTTTCTTGTCTGGAGCTACACTCTTTCTCTGTTCTTCATCCCACAGATCTCATAGTCACCAGACCTTGTGCCTCCTTGGCTTTTTCTCTGCCCTCTTTCCAGACTCCTTGGCTCCTTTTTGCTACTGCAGTCACTTTTGTGCAACCACCCTCTGGTCACAGAGCCACAGCACCTCCAGCCAGGCGGCAGAAGTGGATGAGGAGGCTCCAGTTGTCAGTCTTCCCCTTACAAGGCTCAAGAGTTTCTCATCCTTCACAATTTTACTGCCTCCTGCTCCTGGTTTGTAATGCCTGTGGAGACTTAACCATCCATCTGGTTCTCCGTGTCTCCTTTTTGGTGATGTCATTCCACAGCAGTCTGAAAGGAGCCTATAAAGCTGAAGAAGCACTTTTGTCAGTGGTGGCCAAGCCCTTCCTCCCTTCCAGCTGTGGATATGCCAGGATTGGAGGCGGCATGTCTTAGTTATTTGTGGACAACCAAGTAGGAGTCAGGTTAATACCTGACTCAGTCCTCAACCACACTCCTCGCATCCACAAATCAACTCCAAGCCGAAGTTTCTAACACTTATCTGGTAAAGACAATTGTTAGGTTACAGCTCATGAAATGGAACAAGTTGAACCCTGTGGTTCCACCCAAGCAAAATCAAGGTGCTAAAAATGGGAGAGGCTTTGGCAGAGTTTTGATGATAACCGCTCTTGCCTTACGTCTCTGCCATCGTGAGGTTGAAGAGGGCTGTGTTTGTCTGTGCAGGTCAGCACACCTCAGTCAGTTCAGCATTGTTTTTCATCCAAATAGCAGCCAAACACAGTGTATGGACAGAGCTTGTTTGTTTAAATTCAAGTTAGAAGGAGAAATAAGTAACTGGAGTAAGTGGCATCCGGCAAACAGAAGGGCTCTGGATGAATCTTAGGAATGAATGTAGGCATTTTCCCTGTCCTCTTGCTGACAAGGACTTCTGCCATAGTTGACACAGGGGACTTGTAAACACTGCATTTTTAGAAGCTGTTTTGGCTGTTTGACTTTCTTTTAAAAAAGTATATCTTTGCTGTATTGTATTACACAAGCTACCACAAGGCTGGTGGCACAGACTGTACCAAGACTCTCAACAGATCCAGAGCAAGAATTTTGTGCATAAAATCAAGCCACAAGACAAGGAACCTTAAAATAATGATACAAAGGGAGGAGGAGGACACTGAAGCATGAACTCAAGCTCTGGTAGCATTGAACCTATGAGTGGCTCAATTCATAAATACGTTGAAATGAGGTGTGAAGGATGTGAACTTCATTTTGCAGTTGGTTATGTAGCAGGGTCAAGGAGCTGGGATCTAATCAAAAGATTTAGCCACTGCTCTTGCACAAAAGAAGAGTTAATATAGCTGTTGCTTTGAAACTTAATTTGATTTCTGGATTGCCAGAATCACAGTCACCTGTATAGGAGGAACAAAATGGGTAAGAATAGACATAGATGAGATCATGGCACTGTATAAGTACACATTGTACCTTCATTCCGATTACAATCTACAATCTTAGTCATTTCATCTCAGAAAAGGTGTAATAGAACCAGGTGGTTACAGGGAGAGGAGTCAAGGATGTGCGCAGTGTGTGACTTCTTCACATGAGAAGAAATTATACAGGCCAAGCCTCTTCAGCTCAGAAGAGAGACAACTCAGAGGGAATGTTACCAAGACCCAAGAGCCTGTGAATAGGGTAGTTTGTCCACAGTTTTCTGCTTCCACTACAGCAGAAAGTAGTTTGGAAGGAAGCTTTGCAGAGAAGGAGGAAGGTTATTCACGTGGTATGCAACGGCATTGTGTAATTGTCACAGGGTGCTGTGGAGGCTAGAGGTAGGTGAGTCCCGATCTCCTAACTCCTTGAGGTCCCCCTAAGGACATAAAGCCCTCTTTGCTGGAATGCTCGTGTAGCCCTACCACAGATCATGTTGGTTGAAGAAAGGTGATGCTGAGCAGATAGAGAATACAATATATCAGCAGATTTATACCTACCTCACACCGGACTCTGCTCCCCAGAATGAAATTCCTGTCTGAAATATGGCACTTCAGGATAAAGTCTTTTCAGCATGTGGCATGACTGGGGTCTAGTACCTCTTTCTGCTGCTGCAGGTATTCAGTTGTGCTGCTGGAACCTGAAGAAATCAGTAAGTGAAGCCTGTGCCTCAGTGCCCCTCACCAGCCAACTGAGACACAAGATGAAGTTACTTCTACCCATCACTGTTGGCTCAAAGGGCAGAGATCTGCCACCCTGCTCTAGGGATCCACGAGGGCACCACCACAGCCACAGGCAGGCCAGTCTTGTTCCTAAGTTTGGGGCTTGTGCAGGTTAGGGAGTCTGTTCAGTAGTTCTTCAGGGAGTAACAGATGAAATAACCCATGTTTGTGAAGTCCAGCACTCAGGAGTGAGTCAGATGCTAAACCACCTGGGTGCCTCTGCAATAACAACGTCTCCTTGTGCAGCTGCACTCTTTTCAGATGAGAAATAACATGCTTGGAGGCTAATTAACCATGGGAGCAATTTACTTAAGGTTGCAGTAGGTGTTCCATGACTGACAAGTATTGAATCAGGACAGGAGATGTATTTCAGAGATCTGCCTGCACTCAAGTGAAAGTTCCACAACTGGGAGGTGTGGTTATGGTAGATGCTCTGGAAGGGGTCAGATTTGACCCATGGTGTCACAATACAGAGTCTGGGTACCAGTATGATCTTGTGGTGTTGCAGCCCTCCTGCTCCATGCTCCCACAGCTCATTCATGACTGGCGTGGCAACTCCTACCTTGCATTAGTATTACTGTTTCTGGGACAGAGCTGTGAACTGTTTGAGTCACTGAGCAATGCTGGATTACATTTTTCTCAGTTCCAGCTCAACACAGGGCCCCACAGGTAGCAATGGTGGCATGGGATGCTGGCACAGGGGCAGCTGCAAGGGTAAGAAAATGGACACATCACAGAGTAATGGGATGGGTTGAGTTGAAAGGGAACTTAGAGATCATCCAGTTCGAACTCCCCTGCCATGGGCAGGGACACCTTTCAGCAGATCAGGTTACCTGGGACCCCATCCAACCTGGTCTTGAAAACTTCCAGGGATGGGGCATCCATAGCTTCTTTGGTCAACCTACTCCTGTGCCTTATCACCCTCACAGTGAAGAATTTCTTGCTACTACCTAATCAAAACCTACCCTCTGTCACTTAGATGTCCTTATCAATCTCAGTGACTTTGTCTTATCCTCAGTATCACAAACTTCCTACCCAAGGTTTCTATTCCTCCACATGTCTCTGATGTGTTCTGCTTTCCCACCTAGAGCTGCTGTCACAGAAGATTTTGAGGACATTTCTTGAGGATTTTAAGATGTGCCTGGGTTTCTGATGTATGGAAATCCAGCCAGGGCACTACATGGACAGGCCTTGGGGCTGCCACCCTTCTGAATTATAGGGCAATGCTACAGCATTTGTCCCTATTGCCTGCACAGCATGGGCTGAGCTTGTCCCACTGCTCCTGGGAGGGATTTACTGCACATGCGCTGCAGGGTCAATTGGTGCTTGCAGAGAAAGCCCGGGGTGTAGGAAAATGGCAGATTTACTGTGCCAGCCCAGCCCAACTGTGCAGCACATGTGCAGAGATCTGAGCTCTCCCAGAACCGTCTGGTTCACTGTGCTGGTGCCATGCTGCACACAAGGAAATTGCGCAGCCCAGGAAATTCCATATGAAAATGTGTCGCCACTGGTCATTTTGACAGTATGGATCTTCACTGGCCTCAAAATCTGTGGATGGAGCAGCACAGGTGCTATAGGAGTAAAGGGATTAGTTAAATCCCTGTTCTTAAAACAAGGATATTTGGATACCTGTGCATTACTGCATCTCCACCTCCCCTAGGCTTTCATCTCTTGTTCCTGCAGTACCACTTGTTGGCTGCTGAGCTGCTCTAGGTTTCCTCTGGAGAGTAGAGACCATTGTCTAAGACATCTGGGGTGCCCCAGGTACAACTCCACCTCTAAAAGCAGGACTTGAAGAATTACCAGAAACTTCATCTTGCAAAAATCTCAACTAAAGGAAAAAGGAAGAAAACAGACGTGGAAAAGAAAATTTGAGCTAGATATGCATGTTTTATCATAAGATTTTTAAATTACCAGAACTAACTGATTTATTTTGTTGTTATAGAGGCAGAAGAGGAACACAAAGCA
Organism: Dasyornis broadbenti; assembly: GCA_013397935.1. NCBI lineage: Eukaryota > Metazoa > Chordata > Aves > Passeriformes > Dasyornithidae > Dasyornis > Dasyornis broadbenti. The sequence continues at coordinate 4,404,083 of VZRN01001324.1, forward strand.
AGCCAGGGCTTTTCTGTCCTCTTTTTGGTCTGCACTGTGCTGCCTGAGTGATGCCTGTGCCCTAAAACAGTTTCTCAGGAACTTCTTAACAAGAGGCCAATTAGCTTCCTAGAGACATGAGAGATGGGATATATGGATGTCCTGCTTCTACTGCTCCAGGAGACTATACTGAGAGTTTGCTTTGCTTTTCAGTCCCTGCTCAAAGATCACTGTAGAAGGTGTGTTTGCATTGGAGATGTAGACTCTATGGAAATGGCAAGGAAAACCAGAGAGCTTCTTCCTCCAAGCTTGGTCTGCTCACAGATTTGGTCTGTGAGGGGAGAGTATCAAGCTGAGCCTGAAGAAGTGATTTAATAAAGTCCAGGATGGTTTATTTTCAGCCAGAATGTAAAGGATTTGAGGTTAGAAAACAAGTTGGGCTAATCTTCAAATCCAATTGCAACATATTGATCTTCAAATCCAATACAGATTGTGTTCATCATTTCAGTTTATAGTTCATTAGTTCACTCTTGTACACTTTGTGCATTACATTTTAGGCAGCAGCCTGTGTGCAGAGAATTTAAAACATGGGAGTTGGGTTTTTTTACTCTTTTGGCATATTTCTGCACACTTCATTTTATACAACAGCACCACTTTCTCAGCAATATTTGTAAAATCTTCTTTTTTCCAGGTGACCAGTGTGAATTGTGGGGAGCTCTCACCTCTCCCTATGGCTGCACTAGGGCTGGCCCAGCTGATATCCTTCCCCTGCTCAGTTGGGGAGGAACTGGTCCCCAAACCATCACCCTTCCATCAGTCTTCCAGGCCTGACCCTCAAGAGAGACGTAAAAGTTTTTCAGAAAGGCTTTAACATCTTCTACAGAGCCTGGGAACTGAGCTGACAGCACTACTGGGCAGCAGAATCGGGGATACATCAGTGCTACAGGAGTTTACAGCGTGTTATTGTTTTTCCATTTCTAATTGTACCTCTTCCCTCTCTGTCTACAGGGATTTATTATTGCTGCCTTTGCCAGCATCCTCTTATGCTCCACAGGGTCCAGCTGCCCTTTTGTCCCAGTCTATAATTGACCATCGTCATTAATTTATAGTCAGAATGATAATTTCTGAATTATATTTAGCCCGAAGCGTGCTGCACTTGTTTCAGACCTGATTAGAGGCTCATGTGCTGGAAAGCTGCTGCTTATCCCTGCCATGACAAATAGTCTGATGGGGTCTCCTCACAAACCTTCTCCTTCCCTACCCTCAGTCATGGGGGTCTCCTTGGGGCCACTGGACCCAGCACTATTCACCCCTGTGTGGAGTCAGGACAGCTGTGACGTTGCTGCTGTGTTCCTGGGATCCTTGTGCACCAAAAGCAGCCCAAGAAAATACAGCATCATTTCCTTTCTCAGCATATTCATGAGCTCAGGCAAACATCTCCTGTCATGTGTGTGCATTATCACTTCCAAAATGCATCAGCCACGCAGCGCACATTGCACTCCTGCACAGACAATGTGCCTGTCCAGTTGGAGTGTGCCTTTATATGTTTCCATATCTGTGCCCCTAAACATAAGAACATAAGAGCTGCTTGGGCTTCCTCACGGGAGCTGCAGTTTTCCAAAGTGCAGTTTGGATTGTTGGGCTGGAGAACTAGGACAGAACCCTGCAGCTACCAGCTTTTCCTGTGGTGGTTGCATACGGTCCCCAAGATTAGGAATTGCTTTGGTTTTGGGACTGGAAGTGTGAGCAGGTAGACCTGTGTAGCCTCAAGCCTGATTCAAACAGGAGCTGTCTGGAAGAGGTATTTTCTTAGCCAGGTAGAAGCCATCAGGAGACTGATACCTATATATAACTAACTTTAACCTTGTCCATGGAAGTGTTGTGGTTAGTCATAGAAACAGAATAAACCAAAAGGGTACCCAGGTCAGATTCCCATCGGTTTGCTAATAGCCAATGCCAAAGAAAGAGTCAAAAAAAAAGAAAGCATTTAGCAGTATTGGTCCAGCTTTTCCTCCCTTCCTCCAAGGCTCAGGAGCTTCCTGAGCACGGGGTGACATATTTGCATCTAATAGCTTTGCTGGGTTTTATTTCCATTTTCTTCCATTTTCCAGTCCTTGCCTGAATCCAGGCAAAGGGTTCCTCAGATTAAATACATATTGGGGGCTAAGAAGTATTTCCTTTTAAGACAGACATTTAAAACATGTTCTTTAATTGCTATTGATAGCTGTTAAAGTCACAGAACTCAGTACATACCTCAAGATCTTGTTCCTGAAATGCTATTGTGCTCCAAAAGCTCTCCCTACCTGCCCGAAAATGATGCCCAGAGCTCTGCTGCTGGTTGGGTTTCACTTCATTGTTCTCAGCTGTGCTTGCTACTAGCATTTGGATTAAGTAGAATTTATTCCTTTTATTTAAGGATACAAAAGCTTTGTGGATCCAGTGGCCACCTTTGTTATCCCATGATGTAGGATGAGCATTGGTTGTTTTAGGATTTCTCCTGTGACAACACCGGGCTTATCTGGTTTCTTCCTCTGTTTCCCATAGGTTCATGAAAGTGGCCGGCGGCACGGTGGATGCTGTTACCTGGCAACAGTAGGTATTCACCATTCCTTCTATTTTCCAACACTCTGTGCAGTGATCACAGATGCTGGGAACAGCTGGCGTGCCCTCTGGGTATCAAAGAAGCAGGAGTGCTACAGCCACCTCCTCTGGCCTGCTGCATTTAAACAGGCGAAGGAGGCTCTGCCCTTCTTTCTCCAGCCTCTCAAACAATTGCAGGAGTGGATGTAATAACCTTTACCTCTGCAGCTGAGATACAAGATAACAATACCACTGCCTGCATGCCTGGCCTGCCAGATTGCTGGAAACAGAGCCCTGCCCCGGACTGCTGAGTCTCCAGAGGCAGCTGAGAGGACAGGCAGCTCCAGGGGTGGCCTGGGTAGGGACGGCAGGGAGGCAAAAGCCACGTGTGACAGATGTATGGGACTATCTGAAAGCCCTTTTCCTTTCACGCCAGTCACTGGCTCCTCATGCCCATTGGCCTGAAGCTGAACTGGTTTGTCCAGACAAGGGAGAAGCAGCTTAGTCCAACGGTAAACACGTCATACCCCAGCCCCCACTCTGCTTTATAAGGGCGACCACAGACACACGGTTGTGTCCTACTTGCAGGTGGAGCCTCAGAAGCAGATATCAGTTGAAAGGGGATGAACATCCAAGATCCTGGCCCAGCTGAGGCTGAGAGAGATGCTGTTACCTGTTTTTCCTCCTGTTTCCTACAAATGCTGCATTTCAGAAGAGCAAAGGAAGCTCTGAGCTGTAGCGCTGAGTGTAACAAGCACCATGTGGAGGGAGAGGTTTCCTTATTTGAGGGAAAATCCATAAACATCTTTTTCTTCCACCTGCCTCAGTTTGCATGCTGTGACCAGAGGTAGGCTCCCCAGCAGTCTGTCATCAGACTGCAGTGGCTCTCTGCAGTGGGAGTGCAAATGCCAGTGCAAAGGTGAGGCACTGTGCAAGAACAGCAGTGACCACGAAAACTGACAGCAAGAGGGTTTATGGGGCAGACAAGACTCTCTCCTGCCACAGAAAGGACACGTTTCAGAGACTAGCATTCATGGGAGGAAAAAGCTATAGTGAGACCACCCTGTTCTCAGAAAAAGTGGATTTGCTGTCATACTGGCTTAAATTTCCCATGCAGGACACTGGTCTGAGCATGGGAGCCAGGATCTCGGGAGCCAGGATCTCAGGACCCAGGTGCGCTTGTCTGTGCTTCCCACAGGTCTTGTTCCCAAGCTGATTCGTCACAGTGACCCTTCATGGGGTGCTCAGGCTGCTTTGCTGAAGTGCAGTAATGGGGCTTGTAAAGCCCATCACTTGTAAACGCCATTTGGAGACCTGCCCTCAAGTAGAGCTTGGTAGGGTTTAACACGCAAGATTTTCTTGCAACTGCACCCATGGTCTCTATGTCTGTGTGTTAACCTTGGAGGCTTCTGCAGAAGCAGCTGTTGGCATCTCAGGGTGGTTTATAGCACCAGGCATGTCCAGCAACCTGTAAGTCCCAATTCCTGGAGCGTGGCTTCTCTCAGTGTTCTTGCTTGGGTGTTTAAGCTCCTTGGACTTCTCTGCCAGGCAGCAGCAGCTTGCTACAATAGGGACAGTGGGGTAGCAGAGCAATTGGAGCAGGATTTGTGTTACTTACAGGCTCATGCTGTGCAGTGATGATCTGTGTCTCATTTGGGAGTTTGCTTTTCATGATTACATGATGTGCTGATCACATTTACTTAGTCCAGGAATTTGCTTTCTGCAACAGGGCTTGATCGCTGGGCCAAGCCCTTGGATGAGTTGAAGGAACAAATTTCCAGGCTTCAGATGTGGAGTTTCATCTGGTGTGCACAGAATCTGCCTGCATGGCTGCTTTGAAACCTTTTCTTACAGGATCAGTGTGAAGTGCTTGTCAGCTCTGGTGCTGAAGCAGCAGCTTGTGGTTGTGGGGCTGGTGCAGCTCCCCACAAGGGTCAGCAAAGCTGAGCTGCTGCCTGCTGACCCATTTCCACTGCAGTGTTCCCACTTCTCCCCCAGCCAGGGTTAGCAGCTCTGGAGATTGCACCCGTATGTGATTGTGAGGACTGGCAATGGCCACAGCTCCGAGCTGGGCTTCTGTACTGTTTATGAATAAATGTCAAAACAGTGTCTCATCCCTCTGCTCCAAACAGCAAAACAAAACAAAACAAGTTCCTTTGTATCCAAGAAGAAAATTTTTAGCAGGAAACTAAACTGCTGTCTAATTTCAAGTATGAATACTTTGGTTCCAAACCCTAACATTCTCATGGGATATTGGTTATAAATTTGTCAAATCTGTTATTCCTTTGAAAAGTCTGTGCTCAATCCAGAAAGGGAATTGAGACAGGAATATACTGCAAGGAGCCCTATTCTCTGAGTGAAAACAGAATATATCTGAAATATATTTGATAGAAAAGTGACACTGGGTGGAAATAAACAGCTCACCAGTAAGCCTCACTCACTCAACTGAGTATGGTTTCACTTATGTACATAACATAACTCAGCATGTGTGTCTCCCTCCTCAGAAGTTATGTGTTGCTGGAGAGAGATGTGTGAATGGCTTCAAAGCGCTCAGGGAATTTCCTCTAAAGGAGGGTGTGGCAGTGGCTCCAAGAGTTTTGGCATTTCCCTGGTGATTTAGATGGTTATGCTTGGTTATGAGTAAACGCAGCCACTGGATGTGGGTTTCCACTGCTCAGAATCCTCCCCACAGCCATCTCTTTGCTCTTTGCTGGTGTCCTCACACATAGTGAAGATTCATTGCCCAGTTAAACCTGCAGCTGTGCCTAGTTCCTTCCCTGGGAATACTCTCTCAGTCTGTACAACTGGTTTTCCATTCAAAGTCTTGCACACAACTCCAAGTTTGTCATGTTTAATAGACAAGTCCTTATGCAATGCTGCTTATGGGGAAAGTAAATGTTTGCATCTTCAAAACCAGGGACATCTGTCCCTGTGGCTTCTTGGAGAATGCTACTTTTTCTTCCAAGATAGAAAGTCACTTGTCCTATGTGGCAAATCAGAGGTGCCAGAGATGCACAGGCATGTGTGAGATGTTGCTTAAAATGCTTTTGCCTGGCATGGTTTGGGAGACATCTCTTCTGGCCTAGTCATGCTGAGTTTGCAGGGGGAATGCTCATGAGCAGAAGCATAGGGCAGATTTCCCAAAGGAAAAGTGCCAGGAGAGTTGCCCAGCATATACACACCCACCAGTGTATAGAAATAGGGTGAATATTTAGTGTGACTGCTCAGAGCACAGCATCTTCAGAGGCTGTGCTTGGAGGACAGGGCTGCATGAAGGAAACCCTGGCCCATCTGCACCTGTAAATAAACCTGGTCAGGGCACAGCTTTGCCCACTGGCTTGCAATCCTCTTCACCGTCTGATGGAGAGAACAGTTCCTGGCAGCACCATGGCCCTGGCCACCAGCACATTCCCAGGCAATGCCAGGGCAAGGCTGGGGAGATGGCACAGGCCAAGGATGGCTCCTGGTGGCGGGACGGGCAAACACATCTTGCCTGCAGGCAGAGAAAGGCATGGGTGTGAGCTGTGCCTTTGGGGCCAGAGAACAGCCCCCAGACACACTTCATTAATGCATTTATTAGTTGACTGGAGGTAGGCAGCACCTCTCATCTGTGCCTGCAGGTCTTTGGAGGGAGCAGGTCGCATCCTGCCTCTCCTCTCCATGAGAAGCAGAGGCGCTATCCCATGTCCTGTGCTGCAGACACCCTCTCCTCAGGAAGATGCTCACGGATGAGAGCCACCTGTCAGCAGAGGTGTCTCAGTTCCACAGCTGCAGAGGCAGCAGGGTATCATGCTGACCATGGGGATCTGCCCTGCTCAGCGTCCCTGCGAGACGAGTGCCCTAATTCCAAGCAGACTTTCCCTGTAGCAGCAGGCAACAAAGTAGATCCGGAAATTCCTGAGCTTTGGGAAGTGGGCTTTAATGTAATTAGCTGCAACAGAAGAAGAAGTCAGAAAATAGGGGCAAAGGTTTCTCTTTAAAATGAAGGAGGAGGTAAATGAAACCAGCTGCCCAGGAGTCAGTGCACTACCTTCATTCAACACGGGACAAGGCTTATGGTCCCATGCAGCAAAACATGGATCTTTCCAGAAAACCATTTTAAATGCAACACAAGACCTGGAGGTGAAAGGATAGAAACAGGTAGCCAGCCCTAGAATTGCCCAAGTGCTCTGGTGCCTGGCACTGTCCCTCTCTGGGTGGCACTGGGGAGCTGTGTGCAGCCTTGTCTTGCAGCCGGCTCAAGGACAAGGGCATTTCTGAATGGCAGCTGTGCTCAGCCCTGCCTCAGGACTGTTCCCAGCTTATCTTTGTCCATGCTACAGTTCCATCCAAGGATGTGGGGTAGGAATTGGGGTGGTACATTTCCTAGCACTGGCATAAATTCTTGCCCAGCCCTTGGCTGAGTCCTTCCCCCACACCATGCTCTGGTTTGGCCACCTCCGGAGCAGTTCAGTCACGCTTCGCTTTGCAAAGTGCACTGATACCATCCTGGGTTTCTATGGCACAGTCAAATGATTTTTTTCTAGAAATGGAGTAATGTAAGCAGAGGGAGAAGAATTCCTCTCAGCTTTGTATAATAGGCATCCAAAGTATAATAGAGCACCCAAAAGTAGATGTACATGGCCATTCCTTCAAGATGTATGTCTCATCTGGGATTTAGTCTCTAGATCCTTCTTTTCCTTGGTTGGTTCTTCTCTTGTTCCTGCAGATGGTCTGTTTATAGAGATAGTGGTGTCCAACTGGGGGACAAAACAGGCCAGCTCTGTATATAATTGCCCATATCTATTCTGTCCTGAATTATGGGAAACAGCATGGTCAGTGGTCATGGCGGGCATGCTGATGTCTCCTAGGCTTTGGGGCCAATTCTGTTACTGCATCATACCCAGAGCCCACTGAAAGGTCTGCCAGCCTGTGCTGGAGACAAATTGCTTGTCCAAGAGCTAAATGTTCTCTGCCTCTGCAGAGTCGTGGCTGACAGAAACCCTTGCCCATGCTGGGGTCCATTCATCTCCTTGCCAGAGTAGGAGAGGAGGATGTGAGTTCCATGGACCCCGGTGCTGGCTCAGGTCAGCTGCCTGGGGAGGTATTTGCCAGTGCTGGAGATCTCTGCAGTTGTTGCTGGCTTTTTTGGAGGTTGAAGAGTTGTGACTGTTTTCAGTTGGGTTTTTTTTTTTTTTAATCAAGTGCACTGAGTCATTGTAAATATCAGCAAAGCTGCAGCCTTTACTCCAAGGAATAATCCATGCCTAATGAGTTCTTCTCCTGCTTTAAAGGCCTGACAGTTGTTTGCATTTTGTGGATTTCTATGACAGTGTAAGTTTCCAAAAGGAAGTGCTTTTATCTCAGTGAGATGAAGCCTACATCTGGAAACCCATTGCTGAGTAGCCAGGTATCAGCACAGACCTCAGTTCCTCTCTTCCTCACAAGCCTTGTGCAACTAACTGGTGCCATTTTCCCTTTTTCCTAGTCTGAACAGGATGAAAGTACCTGTTGGCAACTGAGAACTTCTCAGGCAGATCTGCAAGAGATCCTTGCTCATTTTACTGAAGCTTGTGGTTGTCTTCATGCTCTGCTTACACACTCAAAGCAGAGGTGTTCCCTTCTTCACGCCCCCAGGAAATACGCTACCAAGATTTCTTGATACTGAAGCAGGAATAAACCAATACTTTATTTCTGCCCTTCATGTCTCTAGCAATCTCTGTTTCTCTGCGTTGTTAATGACGGTGTGACCTTCATTACGGTCATGTGACCATGAAAAATGTAACCATGGCTTATATCCTCGAGTATTTCTCTTCCCTGTAGGGTCTGGGCTGTGCTAAGCACAACAGCACCTTCCCAGGCTGCCTCCACGTGATCTCTGGGAGGGCAGAGCCTTCTCTGGGTCTGCTCCTGGTCCTTTCCCCTTGGTAATGTCCTCCTCTGCATGTCAGAGTACACCTTGTGCTTGAATGAGGTGATGAGGAGGTGCAAGCTTGTCTTTGCTCTCTGAGGTGTTTATCCTGGGCTCTGGGACCATATTGGCTTGTGCCAACAAGCTAAACCCTGCAGAAAGCCTGATGCATTGGAGGGGTCACTGGGGTATCTCTAACTCCATCTTTTCCCTGAGAATGCAACCTTTTTTTAATGGCCTTTCAGCCAGTTTTCAGTCCAGGTGATGGGGGTTTTAGTCTGAAAGAGTCGTTTCTGTTCAGTTTTCAAGTGTGGTGCTAAAATCCAAACATCTGCCATCCCCAGAGTCCATTGCTTTGTAATTTTGTCATAAAAAGTAATCTGTGTAAACCCCACCACTGCCTGCTGCTCACAGATCTGCTTTCCTCCCAGCAGCCAGTGGTTCGATAGTGTGTAAGTGATCAGAATGATTTTGAACACTTCCTAAATTCTCCCTGGAGATTATCTCTGCTCTTAGCAGCTTTCAGTTGCCATGGATATACAGAAATGCCTCTTGCCTCCTTACCCAGGTCACACAATGTTGGGATGTGCCTGGCATGTTCCAGTGCTTTGCTGGGGACGCAGCTGGGACCACACGCCTGGGGGAGGGTTGACAGAAGAGGTTCTTCTCGTTTAATGCATTTGCAAGTTGAGTCTGTAATAGAATTCTGCTCTGGGACAGTTAGTGACTTGGAGCAGTGAGACACAAAAATCCTCTCCAAGCACTCATGCATGTTACACATGTGCCAGGTGCTCTGGCTGAGTTAGCCCACAGCATCCTTTGGGGATGCTCCTGCGCTCCAGCACCCAAGTAAAACAGTCACTACAACTGCTACAGCTGCTTACTGGTGCAGATGAGATGCATGTTGCAGAGAAAGCAGCCCTGGAAAGGTGAATCCACCTTTCTTCAGAGCCCAAGTCTTTAGCCTGTTATGCATCCCAGCACTCACAGCTGCAGTGATGTCTGCCGAGAGGGAGAAGGGTTTGTGTAACTCTGGTGAAATCTGAGTGGATGTAGATCCAGTGAGGGATGGGAGGCAATGACTGAGCCCCACCAGCCCCAGCCAGAGCTGCTGTAATTCCTGGGAACCTCTATCCCCCCAACATGGCTCTGACACACTCTGGGGCTTGCTGTGTTGAGGGGCTGATGCACACTGCACATTTGGGAGGAGAAGGTTCAGAAAGTTTCTCTTGTAAAACCTGTTTATCAGAAAAAGGGCCAGCCCAGGGGTATGCCAGTGCACGCTGCAGTAGGCATCCTGGTCCCTGCAAGGCTGGCAGAAGTCTCTGGGAGATGTGCAAGGCCTGCCATTTCTCCTTGCATAGAACAGAGGTTCCAGCCCAAGACTCTTCCTCAGGAGGCGCAGGTTGAGATTACTGCTAGACACAGGCTATGTGCAGTCCAGGACAGAATGCTTCACCTTATGTCCTGGAGCCAGGAGAGACAACACTGAGGCATTTCAGAGCCTTCCTCTCACACTTAGAGACAGATGATTCACATCATGATGTGCAGCTCTGTAGCTGTACTTTATAAAACCAAGCACATGGAGAGCAGGAATCAGCCCCCTATACGGGAAACGCTCCCTGGCATTCATAGGCCAGAAGGTATTTCTGTGAGAGCAGGACTTCCTCTGCTGGTAACAGCCAAGACATTTCATGGCGGGGGGATTCAGCTGTGGCTTTTGCTGGAAGAGTGAGTGAGGAAGGTGCAGGTGGTACAAGACTGCTGCAAAGCCTTTGCAGGCGGCATTTTGCTCCCAGCCTTTGGAATTCTGCCCCAGAGTTTCACCACCAAAAGTTAAGAAATTGCAAAACTTCCCATGGTTCCTGAAGTACAGGATGTTCAGTGTTCAGGGTGTGTCCTTACATCCTGTTTTGGAGACTGAAGCTTCTGCCAGACAGGCATGGCCGGAGGGCCTGGATAGGACAGGGTGTAGGCAGGGACTCCCCCAGATCAAAGGAGGCTTCTTGACATGGGACAGCAGCAGAACACAAGGATGTGGCTTGGGGGCAGAGATACTCCCAGCTGTCTGACTTTGTCTTCTTATCTTCCTTCCAGTTACTACATCGATGGTCGAGTGGCCAAAGTGACAGACTTCCTGAAAACACGCCTGTTAGACACACTGTCAGGCCAGATCAGGAAAATCCAGAAGGTGAGTGAGTGAGTGAGTGAGTGAGTGAGTGAGTGAGTGAGTGAGTGAGTGAGTGAGTGAATGAGTGCAAAGGGTCTGCAGGGGCGAGGGGGCACCATACCTGCAGTGCCTGGCTGTGGCACAGCCCATGGCCAGGACTCAGCATCGACATACTCCCAGGGGAGCTGTTGTGGGGTAGGGAGGGAGAGTGGTTGCTGGGCCCTGTGCTCCCAGCCAAAATGCAGGCAGCCCTCATTCAGGTGATGGGGGGGAAACAGCAGGCAGCAAAAAGCTTGGCCCCAGGGTGGGATGTGCAGCGGGTAGTGAGGGAAGTGGCCACAGGCTGCAGCACAGCACAGGCTTTGCTGGGACACAGGCTGGATGCACAGGACAGGAGCAGACAACATGCAAAGCCCTGTTAAGGCAGCTGACTGGCTTGACTGTCCCATCTATCTGTTCCTGAAGGAAGCAGCATGTAATGAGGGTGTTCTCTGAAACCTGCTCCCCAGGAAATGGAGAGGAGCAAGAAGCCAGGTGATACCAAACCATTCTGAGAACAGCTGGTGCCATGTCTGCTCAGGAGGGAGCTCCTGCTGCCATATCCTGCCCCACTTTCTCGCAATGCCTGGAAATGTTGCTTGCAAAGTAGTGACAGTTGCATTCCCAGAATGATTCACACTGGTGGAGAATCGTGACCATTATGAATAACTGCCTTTTTTCCCTGACAATCTTGTTTTGACTGTATCATAAAACCCGCATGTTGCTGGCCTGTGGTGTCTGGGTCCATGGCTCTGCCTGACCAGTGAGTGCTCCTTTCCTCACTGGTCCAGGGAACCCAGCTCACATCTCTCACAATGGGATACACGACAGGGGCTTTGCTTTGGCTGATACAGGAGCCAGGGCTGTGACTGACATGCTCTGCTGTCAGTCCTGGAAGAAATAAGGAACACCTAGTGAGCGAGAAAGGCTTTAGGGATTAGAGGAGATGTCCATCCATCCATCTTGTCGATGTTTTCAGATCTTACCACTTGCCACAATGTCTCACTCTTGTAATTCCTGCAGGGAGAAACCATAGAATGGGTAAACAACTCAAAGAGGCCCTAGGAAAGGGGATGAGAGGGTTGGTGCAGCAAAACTGGAAGGAGAGAAGCTGCCTGCTGAGCCCTCTGGCACAAGCTGGGAGTCATCCATGTATATGGATGACACTCCTGCTTGGGGGAGGCATGGCATGGTGGCCAGAGGGATCACTGTGGGGCAAGCAAGAGACACCAGCTGACCCTGCCCCCACTGGGAGTATAATACCCTGCCAAAAGTGGTGGCATGTGTCCCGCCTCTGCTGTGGGTCGGAACTTGCTGGGAATAGAGTGGGACTCCATCCATTCCCATACTAGAAGCAGCAAGGGGCTGGCCTTGCTGCAGTTTGGGGGAGCCCTCACACCCATGGGGAAGAATTTGGTCTTCACAGAGCAGGGCTGGGGAAGGCTCTCCTGGGATTGCCAGTGTGGCTGAGCAAAAACACAGCACTGGGTGCTAATAGCCTCCAGCTTGGCTCTGAGTTTGTGCATCCTGCCGGGGCTGATTAGAGCAGCTGGACTTGTCCGCTTCCCTGTTTTATTGCTTCCTCTCTGACCGGGGAAGGTGGCGGGCTTAGATAATTACAGGCAGGATGCCAACACCTCTGGGGTTTCAGTCAGGGTTGTCGACTCTCACAGGCTGTGAGTGGGAGGCAGCCCAGAGCTGGCGTATTTAACATCTTTGAGGGATCCCAGTTCATCCAGCACATTCCAGCGCTCCTCACTAATGGGGCAGGATCCATCAGGCTGCACAGACTGTTCCTGGGGCCACTGGGTTTGCAGACATCTGGTCGCAGGAACTTGTCACCCAGCCTGGAAAAATGAGATTGCAGGAGAGAGGACAGGGTATGGTCCTGAAGGTTGCTCGGCTGGGAGAGGGCAGCTCTGGCCGTCTGAGCCCTCCTGTCCCATCTGGCATCTCACAGGTGTCTGGACTGCCAGCTGAAGCCTTGTGAGAGGTGGGCCAGCATGCTTGGACCTGCATGTCCCACCTGTGCCATGGACCCCTCAGGTGGCAAAGCAGCCCCTGCTCAGCCATGGGACTGACTATCTGTGACCAGAGGCATCACACTGCTTTCTTCTTGGGTGCCCACCTTTACTCCATGTGGCTCCAGTATGTGAACCAGTGCTCCCACATTGCAGAGCCATTGGGGCTTGGGGGCTCCCCACGGCTGGCAGCCACTTTGAAAGGGGCTATGGAGAGGTAAGGTGACATGGGATGGCAGTCTGCGGGACAGCGTGTATGGGGGAACTACAGGGGAAGAGCAGGGTCTGGGATTGGGAACATAAGAGTACATTTGGGAGCCACTCCAGAAGATGCACAGTGGACACGTGGCAGTGGCAGGAAAGAGTGAAAAATAGTCTCCCATCAGCCAGCCAAGGTAAGGACACAGAGTCAGTCTCCCATCAGCCAGCCAAGGTAAGGACACACACAGAGTGACATGGCCAGGTAGGCACTGACTATCCAGCAGCACCCTCACCAAAGGTCACCACAACTCTTCCCAGGGCATGGGACAGGAGATGTATGCCTTGGCTTTGAATCACAGGTTCACCAGGGTAATTTTGGTTGCTTTTGTCTCTCACACAGGTAGTGAACACGTACACACCAGGGAAGAAGATCTGGCTAGAAGGTGTTAGCACGACCTCAGCTGGAGGCATGAACAACCTCACTGATTCATATGCAGCCGGGTTCCTGTGAGTGACACTGGCTTGCCAGCACCAGGGCACTGCCCACCCCCATGGGCTCTGCAGGCACTGCAGCTGGGAGAGCGCAAGCTCCATGCCCAGAGACACCCTCAGTACTCTCTGGTAGCCTGAGTATTGTTGTTTTCTCCATTGCATCCCTATTACCCCTCCTCAGCTCTGCTTTCCTGTAGGTGACCCAGCCTCTGGGCACACCCAGAGAAGCAGAATAAGGAGGGAACCACACTGGATCCCACACTGGTACCCAGTGTACCTGCAGGGCATGGGCATGGACAGGAGATGTGATCCAAGCATGCCAGCTCTGGGATCCCAGGACTGGCATCCCAAGAGGCTTGCCTCACTCAGCAGCTGAGGATTGCCTCGGCCTGCTCCCACTCTTCCTTTTTGATTAGGGCTGCAGCCACTTCTCTTTGCATGCATTCACTCCCAGAGCACCCGCCCAGCAAAGCACTCATCAGGGCTCACCTCTGAAAACCATTTTCTCTCCTGTGAAGCTACAAACGTTGTGGCTCCTGGGGCTTGTCCACTGTCACAGCCCCGTGGCCTGGACATCCTGCTCCAAAGCCCCAGTTCAGATCTTCAGAACTGGCCATGATCACGGAAGATGGAGGAAGATTTTCTAAGCTTTGCAGGGAAGCACAGGACATGCCTGGGCATATCAGTGCTGTGGCAGGCTGTGAGAGTTGAAGATCTTACCCGGGGAGCGTGAGAAGACAGGCCAGTGCAAAGGTCTGGTCCCCCTTGCTCAGACAGAGGGTGCAGAGTGCTGGCAGGCTAGTGGAGCAGCCCAGAGTTATTGGGGTGCATGCAGGGGCTCAGGCAAGGGGTTGGGACATGCAAACTGGGCACAGCTGGGGCGGGGGAAGAGACATGCAGGCTTGATGGGGCAGGGATAGTGGGACCCAGTTAATGCCCAGCTCACAAAATCATCTGAAGGCTTCAGCTCAGGTACTGGAGCAGGCATGAGGTCGGATGTGTGAGAGCAGCTGTGCCACTGGGCCCAGGCAGTCCCCCTCTGGTGTTCCTCCATGGTGCCCTGGCTCTGTTCTCTCTATTCCCAGGTGGCTGAACACACTGGGCTTGTTGGCCAGCCAGGGCATCGATGTGGTTGTGCGGCATTCCTTCCTCGACCATGGCCACAACCACCTGGTGGACCAGAACTTCAACCCCTTGCCGGTAAGTCTGCCCAGGGGTGTTGTGATGGCACTGGCTTCTCATTGCACATTTGGGGGGATTCTCTCCTTGTTGCCTCTCTGAACTCTGCTGGAAAATTAATTTTCCAGATCTGTTCCTTACAGAGTTAATAGGAGGTGTTAGCTCATGTCAAGTGCAACATGTTGGAGGCAGATGGGAGAGCGATACCTCTGTAGCTGAAATTTCATCTAATGCCCAGGGTTGGTAGCACAGGAGGGAGGCTAGTACCAATGAGGGGTGCCAGGGCAGGCTGGCAGGTTGGAGGGATGGATGTGGCAGGATTACCATGCATGGCATGGAACAGGCAGCTGGATCACTAGTGTTGAGCTGGCCCAGGGAAAGCCAGGCTGGATCGCCAGCACCTGATTTCATATCTCTAGAAATCAAGGTGAAAGCTTCACAGTGAGCAGTGGGCCTCAGCAGTGCCCCACAATATCCCTCACTCTTCAGAAACACCTGGGTAGAGGGGAAATCCCAGAACACATGGTGCTGATAAGAAAACCATATGAAAAACCCTGTTAAAAGCAGTGGGTTTCCTTTTCCTCTTGGGGCTAGTAAGTATACTGCCTTATAAGCAGAGAGCCCGGCAGAGCAGCTGGGTGCTCTGCATCTCCCCTGGAAGGGATTTTTTTATCCATGACCCAGCAGACACTGCCAGTGGGCTGGGGATCCCTGTTGAGATGTGCACAGCTCTGACACTGTGAGCCTGCCCTTGATGCTGGGCCACGATCTCGGGGGTGGCTGCAGGGGAGCAGAGTCTGAGGGAGCTGCAATTCAGTCAGCTCTACCTACTCAGCTGATGAAAAAAACAATAGCATCCCTGAGTAGCAGGCTGGCTCCAGAGAGCAAACCAGTGAGCAGGAAAGCATGGTCCACTGCCTGTGCTGCTCTGGATATCTCCTGGAGCACCTTGGCCCTCCAGCAAGCATACCTGGCTGGGCTGGGGGGAGCCTGAGGGGCTTTGAACTTTGTTTGAGATGAACCTGAGCCTGTGACTAGCACTTGATGGATTTCTCCTGAAGAGCCAATTTCCCTGGCCATGCCACATCATCTGCTTTCCCAGGGCTGCAGGGTCCCCCTGGATTGCTCCTGGCTGGATGGTGCAGGCCAGCTCCTGCCTGCCGGCCGCATGGCAGTAGCAGGTGGCTGTGGCCAGCTTTTCTGGCACAGTGGGTCAGAAGGTGGCCCATGGCCAGCTCTACCGGCACAGCAGGCAGCGGCCCTAGAGCGGCTAGAGGAGTGCAGTTCAGAACGGGATTAAAGCCAGGGAAGGAGTTAGCCGAATAAACCTCAGGCTGTTAAACACAATGGAAGTCTTTAACTTGGATTTTGCTGTTGTTTTAAAGACAAATCTTCCAATAAGTTAGATGCCAATGGCTGTCATGATTGTTTCCTCACTCTCCCATGTGCTTCAGCACTGATCCCACATCCCACCACCGTGCTCCTGCACAAACTCTGGCGGGGGCTTCCACAACCCCTTTCCCTCCACTCCTGTGCTATAAAAGAGCCGCAAGCAGGTGCAAACCAACAAAGGGTTTAAAAGCTGCAAACACCGTAAAGCCCAGCAAGACTGGGCTGTGACCTGCTCCACAGGATAGCCGCTGTTCTTTTCCCATGGGAGCTATCAGGAAGATAAAAGCCGCTGCCTGTACCTATGGGGGGCCGCGGTGCTGTGAAATACAATCTGCTCATTAGCTGCCATGACAGAGAGGTTTCCGCACGCCGGCTGGGTGTGAGGCAGCTCTCAGCTGCCTGCTGAGAGAAGGGCTGCACCGCCGCGGCATCAATCACAGCTCCAGCTGGCAGCTCCTCAGGGAGCTGGGAGCTAGGCCTGGGCTCCCCATAGCAGTCTTTGCATCTCCTTCTCCTCCCCTGCCCCTGCTGGTGCCTGCTTGTCCAATAAGAGAATGGTCTCAGGTGGCAGCAGTGTGGCCAAGGGGCACTGAAGCTTCACGTTGAAATTAGGAAGATGCTCACATATCTGCTGGGCTTCCCACACACAGACTCATGAGCTAAGCAGTATCTTGTGGCTTTTGGGACATCTTGCAAGGGACATGGTCACTGTATGCTCCTCCAGGTCCTTCACCCATGGAAGGGCAGCTTGAATGTCCATCCTGCTTGCCAAAATTGCCTGTCCACTCTCCCTCTGAGCTCAAGTGTTTTACTGCCTTATTTTTGAGATAACATTTTCATGTATGATTGGAGTGCTTTTTCTTCCTGAGTGATTGGGGCAGTCAGCTGTATAATAGTCAGAGAAGCCCTTCAAATAAAGCCTTTTGCAGATACATCAGTCTGCCTGCCTGCACTTAAACCTATACATGTGTGGGAGTAAGGAGTGGAGGCAAGGAAGGAAGGAGCGGCACCAATATTTGCTCTTCACAGGGCAGTGCCTTTGAAATGCTGATCTGGCATTTAGTACCTCTAGGATCATTTCAGGCATGCAACGTACATACTCTATCTCTCTTTCCTTAATATCTCTCTGAAACAGTCCAGAGGGAAGCAATACATTTATTTCATCCCAGGCAGGCGTGAGATTTCTCTTCAGATTGTTACAGAATGTTAAAGACCCTTTTTAGTGCTCTTCACGTGGTACTCACCTCTTTTTTATCCATCCTTGGTATCGATTTCTGCTCCTTTAATGTACAGTGCTGTAAGGTTATACCTATGCTGAGAAAAAACTTGGGCATATTTCTAGGCAAGGCTTGAGGAACACAAACCCCATGGAAAAGCCAAAGCCAAAAACCAGACTTCCTTTTCCTGTGGCTCCTCATGGACCTTCCCCTAAAGAGCATAGGCAGTGAGATACTAGGTTTGGCAGACACTAAAAGATTTTTTCTGCATATAAGTTACATACGCAGGATGAGAAAGTCCTGGAGGGATCAAGGATGAATCAACACCAGGGGCTGCCTGCTCAGCTGTGGTGGTAGAAGACAATATGATATTGCCTATGAATTGATGGCGTCCTTGAGAAAGCATCACAGCAGTGCGAAGGTCTGTGCCCAGTGGTGCTGTGATCAGATGCTTGGATGCTGCGGGTGATTTTTCACCTCCTTGGCTTTGCCCAAAGGCACTGAGGAGAACTCCATGAGAAAGAATATTACTGTCTGCCCTGGAAGAGGGAGGACCCTGGGCTCTGCCTGACCTGTCCCCAGCACCTCCCCATTAGGGAATGGGTTGGGCCCCCGTAGTTTCCGGGTCCAAGGAGGCAAGGGGCCCTCCGGTGAGGTGCCAGGAGCGGGAGCGGGTCTCCCGGCCGTGCTCCTGCCTGCTGCACGTACACACTCCCCGGTGCGCTCATTAGCTGAGCTGGCTTGGCAGGAGGCGCTGCTAATTGCAGCTGAAAGTCCCAGCCGTCTCCCCAGTACCTCTGCCGCCCCTGCACTTCACCCGAGAGGATCCTCCCCAGGTCAGGGCTGCGGGGACAGGGGACTGGGTCCTTGCCCACCGGTGCCCATCCCCACCCCGGGGGAACAGGGGAATTCAGCCCAGCTGCTGCTGCACCCGCCCATCTGCACATCCAGCACTGAGTCACAGCACTGCTGGCCGAGCTGCCAGAGTAGGACTGCGGCTGCTGTTCCCCCCGCGGGGACCCTCGGCTTCAGGTCACTGTCTAGGAGAGAGTGTTCAGATCGGACTGCAGCGTGCCATGTGCCATGCGCCATGCAGGCAGGTCCCGAGTCTGGGAGTGACAATGGTTGGGAAGAGGGAGCAAGTTCAAAGGACTTTGCACACACATGGAAGCTGTTCCTGATGGCTATAAATCTGCTGCGCGGGCGTCTGGCACCCCGATCTACCCTGCATGCTAGAGCACTGGCTCTGGTGGGAGTGATGCCTGCAGACGGGGGTGGGTGGGAGAGGCAAGGATTGGCAGGAGCTGTTGTTACAGGGCGTTTGATCTGGCCGCTGAAGAGAGGGATGAAATCCCAGGCAGTTCAAGTGTGTGTGGGGGAAACGCTCTCCCACGAGATGTCAAGCAGAAGCATCATCTGCTGAAGGGCCGAGTGGAAATGGTGCCCTGTGGAAGTCTCCCAGCCAGCCTTGGAACAACTGCCTGGAGCAGCTTTGAGCAGGGCACCCCCTCCACTGCCTTGTCCTTTCTATCATGTCTCAAGGACTGAGGCGTTGTCTGCTTTCTGCACCCTCTCTCCTTCCAGGAGTTCCAGGTTAGCTCTGAGGATCATTGTATCTGTGAACAAGGAAACAGATTTAAAGCACCTAAACTCTGCTCGTTGTCACAGTGGGTGAAGGGGTCTTTCCCTCTTGGTGCACCAGAAAAAAGGTCTCTGAAGTGCATATCCATGGACTCTCAAATGCATCAAAGCCACGTTGTGGCTAGCAGCTCTGGCACCACCCACTGGAGCTGCAAGAGCTGGAGCTGGACTGCTCCTCCTGCACTGGAGGCTGGGGCAGAGACAAACTCCATCTGGGACCAGCAGCAGCAGCTGAGTCTTGGAAGGATGGACACAGCCACTGCTCACATCTCTCAGAGGCACCATGCTAGTGCTAAACCTGCCTACCTTGGTCACAGAGCCAGCCCAGGGCTGTGGATGAGGTGGGACAGAAAGACCATTCCCAGAGTGGATTGGTGTTCTGAAAGAACAGGAAACAGAAAAACTGCATTTGGTTTCCAAGACCTCTGATCTGGCAGTTCTACTCCCTTCCTGTAGCCTCCATCGCCTGGACCCTGTTAGGGAGAGGTGATGACAAAAGAGAGATTTGGCTATTCCTCCATCTGCTCAGATCCCCAGAAGGTGGAGGCCACAAGGCTGAGGCCGCTGGTGAAGGGCTGTAGGCAGGGGTCACGTCCCACTCGCCACTTTCCCATTTCCTGGCCAGGCTGTCCGCTCAGTGTCACAGATGCCTGGCAGCAATTCCTGTGGCTGCTGCTTCCACGGAAGAACTTTTGCTGTAGACCACTTGCCTGAAGAGAAAGCTGCAGGCATAAGGCAACACAGGAAATAGTAGCATGAGATGAAGTGTTTGCAGCCATTAGAGCAGGAATGAAGAGGATCAGCATGGTGAAAGCAACAGATGCCCAGGCAGAAATGTCAGCAGTTTTGGGGGACTGTTGGTGGGGCACCTGCAGGAACCAGGCCTCAACAAAAAAGGAATTGGTCAGCACTGGCCATTCCTTTCATAGGTGGAGGTGCCTGGATCAAAGCAAAGGTCTGTCCTGTCCAGGAGGGGCAGAGCAGAGGGAAGAGGCAAGGGACCACTTCGCTGCAGTATCTGTGTATGCTACCTCCTCCTCCTCTGCTGGTGCTGCCAGCCTCTGGCAGCCCAGTCCACCTGAAGGCCCCTTGTTTGGGGCTAGAAGGAGCCTTTACCCCCATTCATAGATCCTCTCTGGAGTGTCCCCCATGGTGCTCATTCACAAATTCCCCCAGTGCAGCAGCAAATGTTGTAGGAGACTGCTCAGTTCTCCGGAACTTCCACACAAGGAAGGGGCACACACGAAATAGGAAACAGTTCATGTCCCTGGGGATGGGGGCATGAGAGCTCATGAGGGCAGCATTAGTATCTGAAGCTGATGATTTTGAGTTTAGAAAATGTTTTTCCCTTTGGGATGAGGCTCTGCCCTGCTCTGCTTGTCACAGGACCTTGCACAGAGTTTGGGTGAGAAAACCTTGGAGTCCCACTTCAGAAGCACATAAACT
Organism: Dasyornis broadbenti; assembly: GCA_013397935.1. NCBI lineage: Eukaryota > Metazoa > Chordata > Aves > Passeriformes > Dasyornithidae > Dasyornis > Dasyornis broadbenti. Next base: position 4,424,330 of record VZRN01001324.1, read on the forward strand.
CAGGGATAATGTTAAAAGCAGCATTATCGAGCCTTGCTGAAGGAACAAGCAGCTATGGCTTGAACAGGATGTAAGGACCTCCACGGGGAGAAAGCTTTGGATGCTGAGAATCTCTTTAATCTAGTGGGAAAAAAAAGAAAAGGAACGACTGGTTGAAAGCTGAAGCCAGACAAATTCAAGAGAAAAATAAGGAGTGGGTTTGTTAACTGATATGTAACTGCTGGAACAGGCTCCCTGGGAAGTGACAGCATCTCTGTCCCTCCAAGTCTTCACAACCACAAAAACTACTTTTCTGTAAGACGCTTTTGCCAAAAACAAGCTATCAGACTCAACAAACAGATAAAAGAGCAAAGCTCTCTGTCCTGTGATGTTCAGACCAGCCAGCCCTTACCTCCAGACAGGTTGCCTGGACTGTGGAAAAATGCAGCTGAAGGTGCAAGAATGGAGCTCTCTGTAACAGGCTGTTGAAACTCAAGTGTTCGTGAGGCACAGAGAAGAGCTTGTGCAGTTTCACAAGAGGGAAGAAGCAATAGAAGCGGAATAGGGTGAGCAGCAGCCAGCTGATGCTGCTGGTGACTTGGGAACATGGAGCCATGCCCCAAGTGCCCCAGCCAGAGAAGGCTGTGCACCACGGGCTCACAACCTGCTCATTTGAAGTTCAGCTGCCTTTGCTGATTACAGCCCCCAGGAGACTAAAGGGCTATGGCTCTTTATTCTGGTTTTCTGGTTATGGAAACCTCTTCTCACACATGGAGAGTGCAGAGCTAAACAAACTCAGATGGGCAGCAGAGCTGCTTTGCTGCCTCTAGGAGAGAACATGGTGGTAGCTCCTGCACTCCTGCTGATGGTTTTGCAGACAAGTGGGTCTGGTTAATAGTTCTGCCTTGGGGTCTGCCTAATCAACCTTGTTTCCAAAAGCTGAAGTCTCTAAAACTCCTGCAATGAAGTAAAATGTGCAAAGAGATCAAATGGGACCCTCTGGGCTTTCTCTCTCTCATAGAAAGCTTGTATATCTTCACTGGCCCCATGAGGTTCAGAAGATGAGGCTCCCTGAGCTTTGCACATCAGCTGACTCAACACAAGCACCCCTCCTGCCCACAAATCAGGGGTCCCAGACAGGAGACCTCCTGAGGCAAAAGAGGGCTCTACGTTCAGGTACTCCTCACCTGCAGTACTGCTTGATGGATCTGCAAAGTAATTAAAGCAAGAAAGATCCCTTGATTCGCCTGGGAGTAATGGCAAACCAGATTCCTCTCTGCTGTCCCTCCTCTACCACTACAGCTGTATTGCTGGCTCAGCCCTCACAACAGGAGCCCTCCGGGACTCCAAAAGACAAATCCATTCTGCAGTTGCACTGGTTGGAGCCCCAGCATTTCTGGGGCTGCCCCCAGTGGGATGTCCAGCACCACACTGCATATCTTTGCAAGGAGTATATGGGCACTACCAGCTTGGCGAAGTTGCTTCCACAGGGTGTGCCACATGGGAGAGGGTGCCAGCTGCTGTCAGGGGCTCAGGAAGAGGTCATTGATCAGCGGAAAAGCCACCCTGGTTGCAGCCAAGCTGGGTTTCAAGAGCAGTTATTTCCCAAGCTGGTCACCATTTGAACAGGAGCTGGTAGCTGCAGGTGCCCAGCAGCCCTGGTGTGATTTTGACTGGTGTTCACTCATGCCAGTGGAAGGAGCAGCCCTGGAGCACCAGCCCAGCTGGGGGAAGTGTCTGTCCTCAGCAGGTTTATTTCAGTCATGCTAGGTGTGTGTGTAATTCATCATCCAAGTGCTTGGTGTCACCAGGTCCTGGTAATTTATTGCAAATAACATGATTTTGGCCCCTCACATAAGTGGATTTGCGATGACTCGAAAAGCTGCAGCTGTCTTGAGTGCTGCCATGCAGTGAGCTGAAGAGCTCAAGTGCCTTGAGGCCAGTGCTGACAACTCCTTTTTCAGCCCCGGGTCATTTTTCTGGCCCTCCTTTGAACTCTTTGGTATTTTCACATCCTTCTTGAAACTGAGACTTTGGAGCTAGCTTTGCCAGCAAAGTGAGGTAAAATCACTGCTCTCCCCTCACCTCCTGCAGATGTTGGAGGTACAAGGTGGTCCCCACATTGCCCTGGAGGCATTGCCTGTGTTGAAATACTGCACACTCAGCCGTGATCACCTCAGAACTTTGCAGAACTGCTCACCTTAAACCACTACTGACTGCCTTACTCATCTCATGGCACCTGCACAGTTTTTCTCAGAAAAGCTGTGTACCCTTAGCTGGGCCAGCTCACTAAACATACCTGACACTTTCCAGAGAGACAAGCATCTGTCCTTGTGCCCAGCTTGGGAGATGCTAATGGAATGGCACAGGTCTGCCCATGAGCCACCATGACAAGAGCCTGGGGTTAACTCCCCACGCTCTGCACGGTTTGTCAGAGCACCCTTGGGAAGAGCACATGCTAAGATGTGAGATTTGGCAGCAGCTGGGGCAGGTCATGGGGCTGGGTAGCTCCCAGCATCCCACATTACAAACCTTGCTGCTGCTGAGCCTTTAGAGTGGAGGGACACTGATGTCAAAGCAGGAAATCCCTGGGAACCACCCAGCCCAGAGGGGTGGGTGCTCAGCTGGAGGCTGGAGCTGCTGGTGCCAGCTCCCCATGGCGAGAAGACCTTCAAGAGCACCCTGCAGAACAGCTCCTGAGATCCATATGGAAATTCTGAGGGCAGACGCTGAGAGTCTGGCCTCTATTGCTCCCATAACTTGTGGGTGAAAGCAGCATCTCGTCGGTAGAAATACGGAAAGGAAGTGAGAAATCCCAAGGGGGCTTCTAGAAAAGACTTAAAAGAGCCTGAGCTGACAGGTAGCTCAGGACACCAAACTTAGTTTTAACTCATGACCATGGGGCTAAACACTGAAGTCTGAGCTTACCTTTGTCCTCACTGTAAACTCAAGTAGTTACTCGTCTAATGACGCTAATCAGGGTGGCTCACCAGAGAGACAGCAGTATGATGAGCACTGTTTCTCCTGCCTGCCGCGAGCCTGAGCAGCACAGGCTGGCAGTGCTTCCCACAGAATGTTGGTGCAGGCAGGGACATCCCCAGCTGTGGAGCAGCCCCACCAGCCAGCAGAGTCAGGGACAGCAGCATTGTGTCTTTGACAGCACACATAAGCAGCATTGAGCAACTGCAACTTGTCCTTCCCGGGAGCTTTGCCTTGTGGCTGAGCCTTCTCAGGCTATATGAGCCTCGCCCTTCACACTCACATCTCCTTTGGGGCCAAGAGGAAGCAGTTACCAGGCTGGTGTGGCACAAAGCCCCATGGTTTTGGCTGGGAGTAGCAAGAGGAGAACAGAAGGTGGCTTTTCCTCTAGCACTGTGCCAAAAGCTTGCCCAAAAAGTGGGAAGTGCGTCTGGATCTCCGTTTGCCAGGCCAGCTAAGTGCTGGTGGAATAGATCAGCTTCTGCTGAGCTGGAGTAAGCAGGGGGCTGGCAGTCTGGTCTGACTGGGTGGGTTTTTGCCTTGTGCTGGTCACTGCACTGGTGCCCCACTGCACAGTTTATATGCTGACCTCTTTACCCAAAATGCATGTTAATCAGGTGCTGTGTGAGGGCTCCCAACACACAGGATGGATAACTGAGTCTGTATAAGGGATCTGCACTTCCACCTGCCCGTTCTGCCCTGCATCCTGGGGGCCTGGAGACCCCATTCCCAACCACATGCCCTTCTGGGATGGAAGACCCTTTCCTGGCACTATCCTGACCATGCAGTGCTTTCCTTGCCCTTCCCAGGCACTGTGCAGAGCCACAGGGTGCTTGTTCAACACTACTTTCCTTCTCACTATGCAGGTCAAACCTGACAAGCACAGCAGTTCCTGGTGCTAGTGTGACCATTGCTGTTGGATGTTTGACATTTCCAGCAGGGAGGGGGGATCATTCCAGTTGCCCTGGGGCACATGGCTCCTCTAAGACATCCAGTCTGGGCTGTTCAGAGGGGGTTTATCCAGAGTGCTCATGTATGTGAAGGTGCCTCAGCACCCACAGGCAACACTCAGAGAAGTAGGGTGAGAGGCTCCATCTCCACAGCATCACCTGGTGTGCCTGGAGCAGCAGCGAGGCCAGAGCCCCATCCTGCAGAACAGCAGGCAAGCACCTGAGGCTGCCCTTTCCCTTCCCACAACCCTGCTTCATTTACCACACACCTCCCAGCTTCTGCAGCGGATGAGTGGGGGGCCCTGCCGGCAGCAGCCTCCATCACCACACAGCCTCACCTCCCTCCCCAGGGCTTAAGGCCCATCCTGTGTGCCGAGCAAGGCCATGCCCTGCATGAAAAAGTAGTGTGTGGTGACATAATTAAGGCTGCATCATTTATGCATGTGTGTAGGGTTGAGCATTTCCTCTTTCTTGAGTTCTTGGCTTCCCCATGCTCCACAGGAAACTTTAAAATGGGAGAAATACCTCTGGGAAGCTGAGCACCCTCAGCAGTCCCAAAAGGCAGCATGCCATGAACAGAGACAAAGAGCAGGGGAGAGCTCTGGTGTGCTCCAGCTCTGTGTAGAGAGTGGGGGAAGAGCCTACTCCAGAGACATCACCATCCTGTGTGCATCAGCTGGAGCTGGTGTGCAGTTCCACAGCACAGCTATGTGTGGCTCCATTGGAATGTGCAAGGGTACTCTTGCTGTTCTCCATACTCTGCAACCCAGGCAAAAGCTGAGCTTCTTTAGAGTGTACCCATGTCTCTCAGTGTAGGCAATGTATTCCTCCCTTAATCTCTTTCCTGGAGATTCATCCATGCCATTATGGCTTGGACTGCACAAAAAAAAAGTTAATCCCAAAGCAGACATCTGGCATACAACATTTTCACCCCAACAGCCAAAATTTTGCTAGGCTGCAAATAGGGAATCTAGCCTTTCCTGCCCACTCCCTCTGTGAGTAGAGGGACCGTTGTGCTGCTGACTGTCCCAACTGTCCCCCAGGATTACTGGCTGTCCCTGCTCTACAAGCGCCTCATTGGTCCCAAGGTGCTGGCGATCCACGTGGCCGGTCTCCAGAGGAAACCCCGGCCCGGCAGAGTCATTCGTGATAAGCTCCGGATTTATGCCCACTGCACCAGCTACCACAAGTAAGTGGAGCAAGGAAGGCTGAGGGTTACACGGTGGGACAAGCGGTATCCCCGGGAGATGCGGACCAACAAGGACACGCTGTGGCAGATTGGCTTCCCAGGATACTCACTCGGGTGCTGCTCTGGCCGCTGTCACAGTGAAGGGAGAGTGTAGGAATGGCGATGCCTCCGATGAAAGTCGTGGCAAGCCCGCGCCTGGGAACAGGGCCGGCTGGGACCGGTGCAGTGGCCGCCGGACAGCCTGATCAAGCAGCAGAGATCAAGGGAGTGGATTTCACATGAGGGGCCCCCGGTCGGTCGGGTTACCCGCCAGGCCGCGCTGCCGGGGAGCCTGGCCTGGTTATTGTTTCACTGATAAGGTCTTTGAAAGCACCTCAGCGAGCCCGGGGGGGGCGGCCACCTCCTCCGCGGACACAAGTTGCTATTGTGGAGAAGGAGAGACTGTTTCTTTACACGGTCCAGATGCTTTCAACATGCCTCCAGCTCGGTAGGAAACCTTGTCCAGTAACTGACAGGTGCAAAGTGCTTTATAGCCTTTGTTTGGGGCTGCCTGATTAGGCAGGGACAGAGGATCAGTATCTGGACCTGTCTGTCAGGTGCCTGAGGTGGTGGGGGCAGACGCCGCTCACGCACAGAGCTCCCCTCCGTTCTCAGCCTCCTGCTTGCAAGGCTGGGAAGGGCTGCCCTTGGACTGACACTGTGCTGGCCACCCCCACTCTGAACACCGTTGCAGCATCCTCTTGTGCCGTGTCACTGCTGGCTGAGGGGGGAGGTTGAAAGGTGTCGTCACAGAGCCAGGCTTCATGATGGTAAGGTGGCATCTTCCTGTGAAGGGGCAGCAGGATGGTAACACCTGGATGTCTGCATGAGACCAGTTCTTGCAGAAACCCCCGAGCCCTCTCTTGGGAGGTGATGCTCCCTGGGCATACATCAGTGCAGCCCTCATCTCCCACTCTCCCCTTTGCAGTCACAACTATGTCCGGGGATCCATCACCCTTTACATCATCAACTTGCATCGCTCCCGGAAGAAAATCAAGCTGGCAGGGACACTGCGGGATAAGATTGTCCACCAGTACCTGCTGCAGCCCTACGGCAAGGATGGGCTCCACTCCAAGTAAGTTTGATGCTGGTGGCTGGAACTGCCACCACTGTCCCATCCTCAGTGCCACTGCCCTGACTCTCCCCTGGTCCCACAGGTCAGTCCAGCTCAACGGGCAGCCGCTGGCCATGGTGGATGACGGGACTCTCCCTGAGCTGAAGCCTCGCCCTCTGCGGGCCGGCCGCACCCTGGTCATCCCCCCGCTGACTATGAGCTTTTACGTGGTGAAGAATGTGAACGCGCTGGCCTGTCGGTATCGATAGCTCGCGGCCCACAATGGACTCGCTAGCCCCGCTCCTGCCCCCGTGCACTGCCCAGGTCACGCTGCCTCCTTAGCAGCCCATGCAGCCTCACCGTGGGGCCATGTTGGGCAGCTCCACGCCATGCCCTCATGCTCACACCCCGGATGTCCTCCACCTTGGCACCACTCCTGCCCTGTGACCGCAGAGCTCCACATGCCCTGGCCACCATCCCACTAGAGCAGTGCGACAGCCTGTTTGCAGGGCCTGCCACAATCCATCCCGTAAGCTGCGAGAAGCACCCGGGTCCTGGTACCCGCTGGCTGCGGGGAAGGTTGTGGTGCTGAGCCCCGGTATAACCCGGGACGGACACTCTCCCCGACCCCCTGGTCCCGCTGCCCCTCGGGATGACCGCTCCAGCAGCCGGATCGCCTTTCCCGAAGGCGGGCAGTGCTCCGGTGCAGCAAGCGCATGGAAGCAGCTCCCTCTACTGCCTCCGGGATGCCGCCAGGCGGCCTGGCCCACCGCGGGATGCCCCGGGCGGGGCGGGCGAGGCGGGCCAGAGGTGGGGGCGCCGGGGGCCGCCCTGGGCGGGCGGGCTCGGGCTCCGCGGCGGGAAATGTTGATAATTAAATTATACATCGCG
>VZRN01001324.1:4431776-4463320 GCA_013397935.1 Dasyornis broadbenti
TGCACTGCGTCCTGATCGCCAGCACCGCGGCCGAGCTGCTCTTCTACTGGGCCGATGCCGCCTTCCTTCGCCGGCTGCGGTCGTCCCACGCCGGGCAGGTGGGGCGGGACGGGGCGGCGCCGGTGGGGGGAAGGGAGCATGGGGTACGCGGGCGCTGACCGGGAGCGTGTGGCGCAGGGCCCGGCGCTGGAGGACAGCCTCAACACCCTGTTCGCCCCCCTCATCATCTCCTGCGCCGCGCTGCTAGAGAAGCTCTCCGACACCTACACCTGCTTCGCCACCGAGGGCGGGCGGCACCTCCACGTCCTGCAGACGGTAGGACCGGCACCGGGGACCAGGGACCCCTGGCCGGTCCCCGCCTGACCCCGCTGCCGGTTGCAGTTCGGGGACTGCCTGTACATCGCAGTGAACGGCGACGGGACGCAAAGCGAGGACGACCTGCGCCGGATGCTCTTCGTGCTGCGGCGTTTGGTGGAGGCTCATTGTGGCCTCGTCACGCTCGACTCGCACCTCATCCGCAAGGAGTGAGCGGGCACGGCCACTGGCACAGGCTGGCATGTCGGGTTGCTGGGGTGGCTGCCCTGCAGTGCCTTCATGCAGCACCGGGGGGTGGGAGTGGGTATCTCCAAGGTGGGACTCCCGCTTCACAGCAGGACCCGCTGCCTGCTGGGCTGCAGATGGGTTTTGGTGTGTCAGTCCCTCACGGGGAGCTGGGTTTTGGTGTGTCCGTCCCACACAGGGAGGTGACAGCCACTTAGGAGTTTACACGCTGTGACTGCTGCAGGTTGCGGCCAGCTGATTTGGAGCAGCGGGAGCGTGTTTGGAGCCTGCTGAGGGGCCTGCTGGAGACCTACAGCCACCTGCGGGAGGAGGACCAGAGCTTTGCAGTGGAGGTACCAATGGTCTGGGGTATCCCTCACTTTTGGGGTGTTCCAGGGGTAGGAGGCTGTGTGGAGTCCCAGGATGTGGGAAAAGGTGCTGGACTGGGGAATTATGGGCAGTTCCCGGGAGCCATGAAAGCTCAGACCTGCCCCTGGGGCTGCAAGGCTGGGTCTGAGGGAGCTCAGAGGCCTTCCCCGCTCCTGCACCCCAGGCCGTGGAACGGCTGATCCATCCTCAGCTGTGTGAGCAGTGCATCGAGTTCCTGGAGCGACAAGTGGTACAGTACATCAACGCCAGCCCCGAGCATGGCGGGAATGAAGTGGGCCATGCCTTCCTCCTGGTACACACCAAGCTGCTGGCCTTCTACTCCAGGTGTGCCCAGCCCCACCACCCTCCCCAGGGTAGCCATTTGTCCTCTTGACTGACCCTTTCCTTCTCTGGCCTGCAGCCGCAACACCAGCTCCATCCGCCCGGCCGACCTGCTTATCCTCATCCTCCTGGTTCAGGACCTGTACCCCAGCCAGAGTGCCGAGGAGGAGCTTGGCCCACAGGTGCTTCAGAGCAGGATTGGGGGTGCAGCAAGTCAGGGTGCTCCCATGCAGTGGTGCCTTGACAGCTGGGGCTTAGTTTTTCTTCCCTCTTTTTGAAAGCCCACAGCAGGGAATGTTCTCCCTCAGGGACCGAAGAGAAGTGAGAGCATCCCTGTGAGTGGCCCTGGCTCCCATGGAGCTTCAGAGAAGGACTCGGATGATCAGGTGAGTCCTTGAGATCAGGAGCTGCAGGGTGGGATGCTGGAAGGGCTGCCTACATCGCTGCCATCACTGACCTATCAATTTTTGATGGCAGGACACAGATGATCTCTCTGTGCCTGAGGTCTACTACACACCTGAGCCATCGCCAGGCAGGCAGAGCACAGGTGAGTGCCCAGCTGGGCAGCAGCCATGGCCCACATCCCCAGCCTGCAGAGGCTCCAGAGCTGTGAGTGGGGCTGGAAGAGTGCCCTGCTGTGTTCTCTGCAGGCAGCGAGAGCTGGTCAGAGGGTGCTGAGATGCTGAGCATTGGGGAGGTAGACGCTGCAGACGTCCAGGTGAGCACGGAGTCCTCCAACACTTCCCAGCTCCACACCTCACCAGCCTGTCCCGGTGCTCTTTGTGGTACCTGGTCCTCATCACTCGTCTTGCTGTGCAGCACTGCTGTGCTGCAGCTGTGGGTGCCCTGTGTCCCCCATGTCGTGCATATCTGTGACAGCTCTAATCTTCCTCTCTGAGGCATTGCTTACAATGAGCTGTCAGCAGAGAGGGATCAGGGCTGCCCCAGAGCAGTCCAGTGTCTCCCTCTGCTGACGCTGGGCTTTCTGGGCTGCTTCCCTGATGGATGCTGCAGCACCTCACACACTGAAAGCAAGCACTGGCCTCAGTTTGAGGTATTTGCAATACTTGTCTTTGCAACAGGCTTCTCTGCTGCTGCTTTGGGATCCCTGGGCACTTTCCTCACTGCTGATCTTTTGCTACATGGCCCCTCCAGCTCTACTGGTTCTGTTGTGCCTGGTTGTGGCATTCAGGGCATTGCTACCTCCCTACAGAGCATCCTTGGTGCAGGCTGTCTCATCCCCACGGGGGACTGAGCATCTCCCCTGTCTTCCCAGATGGCAGAGGACTTGCTCCAGACCTTGGGGCCTCTGGTCCCTGAAACTTCAAACCCCAGAAGGATCTTTCTGGATGCCAGCCTGCGGGAAGGTTACTGCCCTTTGCTGCCGCACACCATGCACTGCCTCCCACTCTGGCCAGGCATCTCCCTTGTGCTACTGACCAAGGTGAGCTGCCTCTGAGGTGAGGGAAGCTATATAGGACAGAATCCTGCCTGACCCACCTTTCCCTTTTCTGGCAGGGGCCCATGACCCAGGTGGCCATTACCTTGTACCAACTGCTGGATGGTTTCTTGGTGCTGGAGAAAAAGCTGGAAGAGGGACCAGAGGTGGGAGTTGCACGCTCCTACCCATTCCTGGCTGAGCTGCGGCAACGGATGGACAAATTTGTGAAGAAGCTGAGTGGACAGGACATCCAGGTGGGAGTGGGGACATGAGAACCCTCTCCTGTTGTCCCCACAGCCATACACAGTCCTGTGTCTTTCTAGTTGCAGAACACCTGGTTGGACTTCAAGAACAAGATATTTTCACGGAGTGAGCCTGGGAGCTTGTTGGAGTGAGTAGGGGTTAGCCAGGGAAAGTCCCTGGGACAGGTGGGGACCTTTCCCAGCCTGGGGGCCGGCGCAGCTGTTCCTGCACTACTGGGGATCCAGTGTCCAAACTCAGCACTGTTTGTGTCTCCTGGCTTAGGCTACTGCAGTCAGTGGCCAACGTGAAGCAGCAGCTCTGCTCCATGTACCGCCAGCTCTTCCTGACCTCTGCTGGCCACAGCCTGTCCCAAGGGCTGCAGGACCGTGCTCAGAAGCTGATGAGGTGAGTGCATGGGGATGGTCAGCATCCATAGGCAGCTGCTCCCCACCCAGCTATGCTGGGGCTTCTGGGTCGTGGCCTCTCACTGTGCCTCTTCTTGGCAGGGAGAAGCTGCTGGACTGGCGGGACTTCCTGCTGGTGAAGAGCAGGCGCAATATCACCATGGTGTCATACCCATCTCTGCAGCTGGGAACCCAGCCTGGCAAGGGGGTGTCCCCAAGGGGATAGCAGATGTGGGAGTGGGACCCTGTCCCCCAGCACAGGGATCAAGGGGAGGAATGTAATGGGCAAAGGTGGTTTTGCCGAGGTTCAGGGGCTGTCCTGGAAGGGGACCAAAGTTGTTGGACACCCTTAACACATCCCACGTACCTGGAGGACTTTCCTGGTCTGGTGCACTTCATCTACGTGGACCGCACAGCTGGGCAAATGATGGCACCGTCGCTCAGTGTGACTGAGAAGTCCAGCTCAGAGCTGGGCAAGGGTCCCCTGGCCACCTTCATCAAGAGAAAGGTACTTCTCATGGGGTAGAAGTGGAATGGTAATTGCAGAACAGGGTAGAAATTGGAGGGGTTTCTGCTCAGGCTTCAGGTGCCCCTTGTTTCCCAGGTCTGGTCCCTGATCACACTGGCCCGGCGATACCTACAGAAAGGCTACACAACACTGATGCTACAGGATGGCGACTACTGCTGCTCCTATTTCCTCTGGTTTGAGAATGAGATGGTATGTGGGGCTAGGAAGGGGCTCAGTCCCTCCTTCCCTGGGGCAGGATGCAGGGCTGTAGGCACAGCCAGCTCTGACTCTTCAGTGGTCCCATCCTGGCTCCTGCCCTGTGCTGTCATTTTTCTCCAGGGCTACAAGCTGGAGGTAATGGAGGTACCAGTGCTGTCTGATGATTCTGCTCCCATTGGTATGCTGGCAGGGGACTACTACAGGTGAGCAGTCGTCAGCCCTGTGGTTTGGCACCAGGGCTCGAAGCCGTGATGCCAGGATGTCACTGCAGGGTAGTACCAGTGTTGTGGTGTCACTAGCATTGCACCAGCCTATCCCCCCAGCCTGGTGCCATGGTTTTGCTGGGTCCTTGCAAAGTACTTTATAGAGGGAAGGTGGTTAGGAAGCCTGTGTGCACTGTACCTGCCAAGGCCCCTGTCTTCTCCTCCCCAGGAAGCTGCTGCGTTATTACAGCAAGAACCACCAGGCAGAGGTAATGAAGTGCTATGAGCTGCTGACCGTGCACCTGGGCATCATCCCCTCGGAGCTCGTGGTCCAGCAGGCCTGCGACTTGGCCCGGCGCCTCTGGGAGCCATCCCGCATCCCTCTGCTCTGAGCTGCCTCCAGCCACCTTGGGGCCAGGATTAAAGTGGGTGTGTGGGTGTTCCCAGAGCCTGGGTTGTTTTCTCAATGTGTGTGTGCCGTGCTGTGGACTGTGCCTGCAGGCAGCGATAGGCAACCTTCCCAACCTTCAGCCTGGCCAGGGCTGGCACTGTCGTCTTTCCTGCTCCCCATGGTTTTCACTGCCACCCAGCAGCCTCTGGGGACAGGCATAGTGGGGCTGAGGTTGTTGGCAAATTATTGTCTTGCTGATAAGTGCATTTCCAGAGCAGGATTTATAATGTTAGCTTGGCATTGCTGCCAGGCTTTGGCCAGAGATCAAGATAGTGTAACCAAACCTGAGTGGAGCAATGGTCTAGGGTGCATCCCCCGTCCCCCTCATCCCCAAATGTGGGGTGCAGGGCCTTCAGAAGGTTGGCAGGCTCTGAGGAGGTGCACTCCATCCCACACCCCCTTTCCCACACCCAGGCTTCCAGGCACCAGTTAGCCACAGGTCTGAGCTTAGCCAGGAACAGTGAGTAAATCCTTAGGCAGCTTATGTGTTTCCCAGGCACGTCTGGGCTCAGTGCACGTCCAAACCTCAAGCACAGCTGGGAATGGGGCCAACCCCAAGGGAGTCGGGCAACCACTGCCCCTTGTTGCTCCCATGGCACTTGCTGGAGCTGGGGATGGCGATTCAGGGAGCACTGGACCATGATAGGGCCTTTGCCCCATCCTGCTGAGATGGAATTTGCCCTGCTGGGCAATAGTGCTGGGTTCAGAGCCAAGCTCGTCCCCAAGCTACCGCTTTTCCTGCTGCTTTCAGGACTGTGCTTGGGGCTTGCCTGCTCAAAGGGGAGGCAAACTCCCTCTGTCCTGCAGTGCTTGACCCATCACCCCAGCCATGTGCCTCTGTATCACCCCTGAAGCAGAACAGGACCTTGAGGACGGGGCCTCTCAGGCCCCCTCCTGCCTGCTCAGCACCTTTCTGGAGTACAGGCTGGGGAGCTCCTGGCACCCTGCTGAGCCCCAGGCAGGATCTGTCGCCTTCTCGTCACTGGGGCTTGTTTCCGGCCCCGCTGCAAGCCCCCAGCAAAACTGTGCCAGGGTCAGTGCCTCACTGGGGACAGCACCAGCGGGCCAGCGCTCAGCGGGTGCCCCTGTCCTGACCAGCCTCCCCACCTCCTCAAGGCGTTCCCTGCCCTGTCCCCACCCCGTCCCTTCCCTGTGCCCGGAAGCCCTGGGAAAGGTTCTGCCGTGAAAGCAAAGTCCAGGCTGCTGGACACAGGGCAGCATGGCCAGGCACTGTAGGGTGATGGCAGCCAAGCTCCAGGGAAAACTGAGTCTAGTCTGCTCTTCCCGCTGGCTGCAGGGCTGCCATCTGTCCTTGGGGCCATCAGGAGCGTGTTTGACTCATGCCGGGGCTGTACCCCGGCTGCAGCGGGAATACGACGCAGTGGTGATCGGGGCAGGTAACAAAGCAAGGGAGCAAGAGTCAAGTTGCGGGGAGCGGGTGGGGCCCCCATCTGCCCTCCCCCCAGGGCAGGTGGCAGAGGAGTGGCCTAGTGGGGACCGCAGTGGTGCTGGACACCCAGACTACTCCTCATGTCAGGAGGACACAGGGGTGTGGCACAAATTGCAGCCCCCCAGCACGCAGAGCACTGTTGGAGCATCTGCCTTGAGCACTTCTGTCCCCCTCTTCGGGACCATTAGGGTCAGGGCTGTAGGACCAGGATGGGATGCTCCTTGTCTCCTGTACCCCTGTGTCTAGAGCCTATTATTGGGGTGGCCCCATGCCCCAGGCATAGCAGGGTGCCCTATGCTGTGGGCCCATCACCGACACTGGGCTCTGCTTACCTCCCTCTCTCTTGCAGGACACAACGGGCTGGTGGCAGTGAGTACCAAGAGTGGCATGCTGCCTCTCCTCTGTGCACCTGGGACAGCAGGGGACTGGGAAGGGTCAGCGCTGTGGGCAAGGGAGGCCTTTGGTGGCAGTGTCCGTGGGGCTGAGGCTCCTACAGGCCCTCCCTAGTGAGAGGGACACCATATGCAAGAGGGTGCTCAGGGTGACAATGACATCCCAGCTGGAGGGATGGGCAGTGTGTGCCATGCTCCCTACAGGCTGCCTACCTGCAGCAGGCAGGGTTGCGCACAGCTGTGCTGGAGAAGCGTCACGTGCTGGGTGGCGCGGCCGTCACAGAGGAGATCGTGCCAGGTACCTCTGCATGCCCCTTGTCCCCTTGGCCCTGGCCAGCCCTGGTGGTGGACATCCCCCACCACCCCACATCTTCCAGGGTTCAAGTTCTCTCGGGCATCATATCTGCTCAGCCTGCTGCGACCACAAATCTATGCTGAGCTGGAGCTGCAGGTACTGGCACCCAACATATGCTGGGCTGCTGGCAACTCCCAGCATGCAAGCAGGGGACCCTGCTGCCAGGCTGTGCCCGCAGGGTGGGTCCTACAGTGGGGACATCCCTGTCTTGCAGCGGCATGGTCTGAAGGTGCTCCCACGGGACCCCTACTCCTTCACCCCATTGCGGGAGGACAGGAGCCCTCCTCGCTCCCTCCTGCTAGGACATGATATGGCTCAGACTCAGCAGCAGATTGCTCAGTTCTCCCAGAAGGATGCCCAGGTACTACCAGGGACATGCACATGGCAAGCAAAACCCACGAGGGGCTGCCCTGCCCCTGGGATGGCAGTGATGCTCTTGGGTATCCATTGCACCCACCATGGTGCAGTTCTTGTTGTCCCCGCTCTGTCCCCTTCCAGGCTTACCCTGAGTATGAGGCATTCATGGGGCGCATGGTGTCAGCCCTTGACCCATTGCTGGATGCCCCTCCAGTGGATACAGCTGCCCTGGGGAAGGGTTCCCTGCTCCAGCAGCTCAGGAATCTGCGAACCTTGAAGCCATTGCTGATGGCAGGTACATCTAGGATGCCAGGGAACCCCAATGACAAGGGGTGTTTGCCAGCACCTGGAGTGCGGAGCCTCCTCAGGAGCCCCAGCTGGGCTGGCAGGCTCTGGTAGGCTTGCTTACCTTGGACCTGCTGACTGACCCCCAAACCCAGCTGCGCACCAGCAGTCAGCCCTGGTACAGCCATGCAGGTCTCACACCGCCTCTCCACCCCCAGGGCTGGCACTGGGGCAGCAGCTGCCCCGCTATTATGAGGTGCTCACAGCCCCCATCTCTAAGGTGCGTGCTGGCAGTGGCAGTGTGGAAATACCCACTGCCTCTCCTCCTGCCTGCCAGGGTGCTGTGGCAGCTCCCCACCCCACGCCCGGCATGCTCTCTTTCTCCTGGGCCAGATCCTGGATCACTGGTTTGAGTCAGAACCCCTGAAGGCAACTCTGGCTACTGATGCGGTGATAGGAGCCATGGCCAGCCCGCACACCCCTGGCAGTGGGTGAGGGTCCCTTCCCTCTGGGGCTCATGCCTGCGCTGTCCCCCCATGCCATGCTTTGTGCTTGGTTCTGCTGCACCCCAGTACCCCATGCCCTGCTCCCCGGCAAGGGGCTGCCCCCATCCCTGCTATATGGCTCTCCTGAGTGGCCCCCACCTATCACTGTGTTGTTTGGACATCTCTGTCCTCAGTTCAGGCTGAGTCCTGGCTGGTGTGTGCTTCCTGTAACTGAGTTGGCATCCTATGAGCTGGCATGGTCCCACCTGTGGGGGCTGTGGCACCATCCTCACTGCCCCTGCAGGGTACAGACCGATCCCCTCAGCCAGCAGCTAACCCAGGGTCCTGCTACCACAGGTACGTGCTGTTGCACCATGTCATGGGTGAGCTGGACGGACGACGGGGAGCCTGGGGCTACGTGGCAGGTGGGATGGGAGCCCTGTCCCAAGCCATTGCCCACGCAGCAACTGCCCGGGGAGCCCATATCTTTGCTGAGAAGGTACGGGGTATCTGGGAGAGGGGAGCTTCCTGGCCATCCCCACAGGCTGCAGGGATGCTCTTGGTGAAGTCTTGTCCCCTACACATGCCCAGGCAGTGTGCCGCGTGCTGCTGGGCAGGGATGGGCAGGCTCAGGGTGTCGCGCTGCAGGACGGGACGGAGGTGAGGAGCAAACTAGTGCTGTCCAATGCCTCCCCCCAGATCACCTTCCTGGAACTCATTCCTCAGGTACAGGGTGCATGGGGCTGGTGGGGGCTTGGCATGTTGGAATCCCCCCCATCCCACACCGCCCCTCATAGCCAGCCTCTGCACCTGTATATTATCTCACCTCAGGAGCAGCTGCCGAAGGATTTTGTCCAGCGGATCCAGCAGGTCGACACACGCTCCCCTGTCACCAAGATCAATGGTAGGTACCAGCAAGGACACTTCCGCCGCCATCCCTGCTGGAGGAACACTGGTGCCAGGCTCAGCAAGAGGCTGCACCCTGCTTCCTCCATCTCCCCATCCCATGCCCAGTGGCAGTGGATCGGCTGCCCAGCTTCCTGGCCGCTCCCAATACCCGCGACGGCCAGCCCCTGCCCCACCACCAGTGCTCCATACATCTCAACTGTGAGGACACCCAGCTCCTGCATCAGGCATTCACTGAGGCCACCCAGGGGCGCCCCTCTAGCAGGTAGGAGCCTGCACTGGCACACCTTGGTGCCCTGGGCAATGGACAGGACAGTCATGGCAGTGGGTGCTGGGGAAAGAGGTGTGGAGTGGCTGGGTCCCCCTCTGCCCACCCAACTGGTGTACTGCTCCCCCAGGCCCATGATCGAGCTCTGCATTCCCTCAGCGCTGGACCCAGGGCTGGCCCCACAGGGCTGCCACGTTGTGTCCCTCTTCACACAGTACACTCCATCCATGCTGGCAGATGGTCTCTCCTGGGATGAACAGGCCAAAAATGTGTATGCAGACATGGGTATGTAATGCACACACAGACCCCAGCAATACCCAAGGGCAGAGCTGCCCTAGAGCTGCTACCATGTCCCCCCAGGCTGCCCACCGGTAGTCCTTTCACCTTTCTCTAGTGTTTGACTGCATCGAAGACTATGCCCCAGGGTTCAAGGCATCCGTTATTGACAGGGACATCCTGACCCCACCAGACCTGGAGAGAATCTTCGGGCTGCCCAGTGGAGTGGGTACCATGCGTGTCAACTCTGAGCATCGCTCTGGTGCCAGTGCTAGTGGGTACAAAAGCCTGGGCCAGGCACAGCCAGCTCACACAAAGCTCTGTTGGCAGAACATCTTCCATGGAGGGATGTCTCTGGACCAGCTGTACTTTGCCCGGCCAGCACCATCCTACTCTGGCTACCGGTCCCCGGTTCCTGGCCTGTACCTATGTGGAAGTGGAGCCCACCCAGGTGAGCAGAGCTGGGAGTCAGGACCCTCCTGGGGACCTGCAGAAGGAAGGAAGGGGTGTGTGGAAGAGGTGCACCACCATTCCCCGTTTCTGCTTTCTTGCAGGAGGAGGAGTGATGGGAGCAGCAGGACGCAATGCTGCCCAGGTGGCTATCAAGGATTTCAGGCACCTGTGATGAGATTAGTGACACTGACTTCACCAATACAGGGTTATGACAGCAGCAAGCCCTACTGATCCCATGCAGAGCCCTGCCCATCCCCAACTTGCTTCCCAAGCACCTCAGGGCAGCATCATCTCCTGAGAACTGGGTGCAGGCTGACAGGGTCCTTGTGCTCCCAGCTGCTACTGTCACCTTGAACAGGTGGCTGCTCCCAGCCTGCCACAACCCAGCCTCGCCCCAGTGGCTCCTGGACCCTGCATGACCATGGCAAGCCTCAATCAGCCCCTGCCTGTGCCCATGGAAATAAACCCTGGCCTGGGCTCTGTCATGAGCACTCTCACTGTGTTTCTAGAGCAATTCATGCAGTTCCCACCATGCCATCCACTCTTGCTGGTGATGCAGCCTTGGGGGAGCTGCGACAGAGGACAGGCACATTTCAGAGTAGTAAACAGGGACAAACAGCCCCTCACCCCCTCCTCTGCTCATTGATGCAGGCTCAGGTGCATGCAGGGCTGTTTGTACAGAGCCACCGAGCTCTGGGTAGGTCTGAACCATCCCAAGGGGCTTAGAACAAGCTGCGAGCCAGGGAGCTGCCTGGAAACTGCTTTGGTACCTGGAGTCCCCAACTGTCCTCAGTTCCCCAGCTCTCGGTGGCTGTGTGTACAGTAGACACGTGCCCAGCACCTTGGAAACCACAGGAGCCAGGACTGGCGGCTGCCCCCTCGTGCCTCACACATGCTCCTATTCCCGACGGAAGCTGCCTGCACGTGTTCTGGTCCCGTCCCTCCATCCCCAGGGCAGATGTTCCGTGCTGGCCACTCCTCAGCCACAGCAGGCCCGGGGCGTGCCCCTCACCCGGGCTGCTGCCGGGAGCCGCTGGCTGCAGATTACAGAGCTCACATCCTCTTCCCGCCCTCTTCCTCCCCCAGACAATGCTCCCGATTCAGCCGCCCGCCTCGCCTCCTGTCGGGCCCTAAATACGGTGCTGACAGGGTGAGCTGCTGCACCTGAGCTGGCTGAATCAATATTGACCGGCCAGGAATAGTCCCGCAACTCACTGAGAATAGCCCCGCAAGCCCGCCCGCCGCCCACAGCTTCCCGCGCACGGGGCTGCCCTGCTGTCGGCCTCATATTTTTAGGTGCTGCCATTGCTGGCTGCCCGGGGCTGCAGATGCTGGCACCCAGTGAGCCCCGAGGGAGATGAGGGACTCACTGGCTGGCCCCTCAGGGAACGGGGGAGCACCTCCAGTCTGCCACGATCGCATGAGCAGCAGGACATAGTGCCCGCACTGCTGCGAGATGAGGCTGGCAGGTCCCAGATGTGGGAGAACCCACCAGCCCCCTCACTTCTCTCTTCTTGCCGTCCCCAGGAGCAGAGGCAGAGCTAGGAGCGGGACTCAGAATGTGCCTGCTCTGCACCCCTGCCAGCATCTTCCGGGAGAGGAGTTCGGGGGAAGCTCCCGGCCTCACACTCAAACAATTGAGCTCCAAAACGTCGAGACGAATGAGTCACGGGCTCCACTGCTGGTCCCAACCCTGCCCTTCCCCATAGCTTTCCGTGGCCCCCATTCTGGGGCTGGCCAGAGAGCCCTATCCTACAGCAAAGGCTTCGGCACATGCCCTGATCCCGGCCAAGGCAGAGGGCTGGGATGAAGGTCCCCTGCGAGGGGGTCCAGAGTTGTGTATCCCTGCACACCCAGAGGTGCTGGAGGCTCTTGCGAGACGTGGCGATGAGCTCACGGGCTATTCCCGGCCGTGTTGATCCTGGCTCCTCCCGGCAGGATCCGGCTGCTTTGACTCCAAACAAACAGCCCGGTGGCCACCGGCACATTCCTGGCCGGTCCCTGGGCACGGCCAGGGCACTGGGCTTCCTGTTTATCCCCATCCCACGGCGTGTGGGCAGCAGGGTGCCCCGGGGACTGGCGGCATCCCAAGCCGGAGGTTGCTCCCGGGGCAAGTCGGGGGTGGGAACGGCATCCCCAGTCTCCACGTCCCACGGAGCGGAGCTACGCCTGAGGACCCTCACAGCCAGCCTGGTTCAGGGATAGCGTAGGTGATGCTCCAAGCCCTGGGAGAGCTGTGCTCCGGGCTCAAGGTACCATCCCACAGTCTGCCGTCGTCTCTGTGCCCCTCGAGTCCTGATCCCACTGCAACACCTGCAGGCAACCTATGCCTGTGAACCCTCTTGAATCACTGCGTGAGTGGGAAGGTGCAAGGAGTGTCCCTAGCTCAGCAGTTCGTCATCTCCAGAAAGTCCATGCTCTGCCTGGTTTGGGGACAGCCCAATATGGGAAGCATCCGTGACCGAGGGCATTGGGACTGGCGGGAGGTCCCTTCGCGGCAGGAAGGGGCTATCCGGGGTAGCTCATATTCTCCTGGTTGGGGGAAGGACAGGGTTTGGGGGAGGAACAGGTTTGCCCCAGTGTTCAGTGTGGCAGAGTAGGGCCGGGGGTGGGCCGGGAGCAGGGCTGGGCTCCAGACCAGAGGCGGGGAGGCGGGGGGGGCCCCCGGATCGGCCCACCCCGCCGCACCATAAAAGCGGCTGCGGGTGGTGCCCGGCGGGAGGCAGAAGCTGCGGGAGCCACCGCCGTGTCCCCTCGCCACAAACGCCTCCTCTCTCCACCACCGCGTTCCCTCGCCACCGCCTGCCCTGCACCGCTGCGGGTCCCGCACCGCCATCCCTCGCCAGGGTGAGTGCCGGGGATGGCCCCGGGAGGGGAGGTTTGGGCACGTGGAGGGGGGTCAGCAATCTGACAAGTGCTCTGAGTGAGAATGAGGGGAAGAGGTGAGGTGACGGGGACTGGGCTGTGTGCAGGATGCGATGGAACCCTGGTGTTCCGTAAAGAATCCAGGTGGAGAATGCAAGGGGGCTCTGTGGGGCCCTCAGCTATGTCCCGAAGCATGGGGCAGACCGGCAACAACAAGAGCACAGGGCAGTGTTCGTGGGGCTGCCCTTGGCTGTCGGTGCCTGGAAGGGCTGTGTCAGGGCTGGGTGACCTGCGGGACTGGGGCTGTGCCCTGAGATGGGGTGTGCTGTAAGTATGGCAGGGACCAGCCCATGCATCCCCCACAGCACAGGGACAGAGATGTCACCACCGTGCGAGAGGGCATAACCCCCAGCATTGCCCAGCTTCTGGGGCACAGGGGGGCTGCAGCTGCACCCCTACTCTGCCATGGTCCCTAAGGGCTCATTGTCGGGCTGTCCCCAGGCATCCCACCCACAAAAGCACGATGGTGATGCCAACTGGTGCAAGTCACGTCCTGCTGGTGTTGCTGCTGTGCTGGGTGGCCCCCAGCAAGCAGGAGCTGGCCCCAGTGCGGCTGCGGCTGGGGGGGCCACGGGGGCCGGCCGGAGAGGGCCGGCTGGAGGTGCTGTACCAGGGGCTCTGGGGCACCGTGTGCGATGACGGCTTCGACTTCCATGCGGCCACCGTCGCCTGCCGACAGCTGGGTTACACCGCAGCTATCACCTGGACCCATAGTGCCACCTACGGCCAAGGGGAAGGTAGGAGGCAGGTGGGAAATGGGGGGCGGGCATCCTGACGAGGGCAATCTGCTTCCCGCTGACCGTGGAAGCTTGCCCATGGGGCGGTGGGTGCAGACAGCTTGCGGGACACACTGGATGGGGGCCATGGTGCTGTGTCCACAGGACCCATCTGGCTGGACAACGTGCAGTGTGGGGGCAGTGAAGGTTCCCTGGCAGAGTGTGTCCACAATGGCTGGGGCATCAGTGACTGCCACCATGGCGAGGATGCTGGTGTGGTGTGCTCGGGACAGCGCCTGCCTGGCAACTCCCCCCAGGCTACCACCTCCAGTCACCTGGGAGAGGTGAGTGGGGGGCCCATGGCATTCCCCTGTGCCCAGGAGGGTACACCAGGACAGGAGCAGGTTCCTCTAACCCTTTCCCAGGCCCTTTCTGAATACCCTGCCCTCAATGCTGGAGCCCCATACCCACCCCATGCCCACTGTGGCAGGTGTTGGGGCTGACCCTGGAGGAGGTACGGCTCAAGCCCATCCTGGCACGGGCCAAGCTGAGCATGCCAGTGATGGAGGGTGCTGTGGAAGTGAAGCACAATGGGCGCTGGATGCGGGTGTGCAACACCAACTGGACCAGGAACAACAGTCGCGTGGTCTGTGGGATGCTGGGCTTCCCCCGGGAGAAGCACATCAACACCAGTTTCTACCGGTAGGTATGCGAGACACTGGCACTGCACCTGAGCGTGTGGGGCAGGTGCCTGGCTGGACACACTGTGGAGACAAGAGACTGGAGGAGTGGTCAGGGAAGGACTGCACATATGGGTGG
Source organism: Dasyornis broadbenti (assembly GCA_013397935.1). Taxonomy (NCBI): domain Eukaryota; kingdom Metazoa; phylum Chordata; class Aves; order Passeriformes; family Dasyornithidae; genus Dasyornis; species Dasyornis broadbenti. Next base: position 4,446,184 of record VZRN01001324.1, read on the forward strand.
GTGTGCGAGGTGTCGGTATGGCCTGGCCATGCCTGGATCCTCTTTTTGGGCCTTCGACAAGGATCAGAGTTGGGCTCAGCAGCATCCAGAAGTCTGTAGGCCTTTCTCTCTCACCAGTCCTGGCTGACAAAGTGTGGGAGAATGGAGAGGAAAGGCAAGTGTCCCTTGGTTCCTCCACCCCCATCTCGGCCATAATGAGCCCCTGCCGGTGCCAGGAGTCACACAGTCCCACTGGGACACACGGTTCAGACAGGCTTAGCACAGTAATTGCCAGTGGGGAGAGAACATGATGTGTCATAGGGTCTCCAGCTCCTGCCGGGGAGGGCAGAAATGTTGCGGTGGGGGGTTCAGAGTCGTGCAGTGTCAGGGTGCTCCCTCACTTCCTGGCTCTGTGCATCCACAGAAAGCTCTGGAACAGGAAGCTGAAGGATCCCAACTCCAGGTAAGACTCAGCCCTGGACAGGGTGGTCAGGGCACCTCGGGTGGGCACCCAGCATGAATGTTGCGTGGGGAAGAGTCTCTGGCACCTGAGCTGACCCTTGCCCTGCTCCTCTCCCTCGGCAGCCTGAAGACCCTCAGCCAGAAGAACAGCTTCTGGGTACACACAGTGCGGTGTCAGGGCTCAGAGCCCCACCTGGCCCGCTGCCCTGTGCAGATGGCCCCACCAGCCCCCCGCCAGCATGCCTGCCCCCATGGCATGCACGCCATTGTCAGCTGTCTCCCTGGCCCTGCCTTCCAGGGCATGGGCATGGGCATGGGCAAGGGCAAGGGCAAGAAAAAGACCATCCCAGGAAAGGTGAGCCCTTGCAGAGCCCCACACCCTCTCCCACTGATAGAGAGTCCCAGAGCTGAGCAGCACCCAGCCACCCCATCTGTACTTGTGCATGGGGGTGGCTGTGTCCTGGAGTTATTGAGTGGCTGCTCCCCATACCCAGGTGCTCCCAGTGCGACTGCGAGCAGGCACCCATGCTGGCGAGGGCCGGGTGGAGGTGCTACGCCACGGGCAGTGGGGCACCGTGTGTGACAAGCAGTGGGACCTGGCAGCAGCCAGTGTGGTGTGTCGGCAGCTGGGTTACGGGACAGCAAAGCAGGCCCTATTGGGAGCCCGGATGGGACAAGGTGAGGCAGTGGTTACAGCATGGGCTTGGGAAACCTCTGGGCTTGGAGGGGTATGATGGGGAAGGCAACTGATTTAATGGGTCCTTCTGGAGAATCCCGGGATGCTCAGGCAGCTCCAGCCTGCCCTGGGATAAGGCTGCCCTGTCTGCTTCTGCCATGGGCAGCCCCATTCCCATAGAGAATGCCCATACCAGGGGAAGGAGGATGAGGGTCCTACTCCAGGATGGTCATGACCCCTTCCTATGTGTTAGGTCTGGGGCCCATCCATATGAGCAATGTACAGTGCACTGGCCATGAGCACTCTCTGGGTGAGTGCCGCTTCCAGGATGCTAAGCAGAATGGGTGTCGACACGAGGCTGACGCTGCCGTCCGCTGCCACATGCCCCACATGGACTTCAAGAGCCAGGTGAGCCTCTGCCTCCTTCCCAGAGTCTGTTGAACCCCAGCCCCATTGCACAGTCCCTGCTCCCCAAGATCTGTGCCCAGTGTGGATGCCCAGAGCAGCCCTGGGGTGACCCAGGGGATGGGTGGACACAGAGCAGCACCCTGATGGGGTTCTGCAGTACGATCTAGTGGCCAAAGTGGTCTTGTAGGGAGCAAAAGAAGGAAGGGGAAGGTGAGGGAGATGTTCAGCTGTATATGTGAGGCTGCCTGTGCCATTGCAGCACTGGGTGGGAGAGCTGGGGATCTGTGCCATGTTCCAGCTCAGCCCTTCTCTGTCAACAGGTGCGACTGGCTGGGGGCCGCAACCCTGAGGAAGGTGTGGTGGAGGTGCTGGTGCCAATGCAGGGGCAGCTGCAGTGGGGTGCAGTGTGCGGTGCACAGTGGGGGCTGAATGAGGCCATGGTGGTCTGCAGGCAGCTGGGGCTGGGCTTTGCCAGCCATGCCCTCCAGGTGAGTGGGGTACCAGCACAGGGCCAGGACTGCAGAGGTCCTGCAGGATGGATAGTGTGGGCATGGGGTGGCCAGGGTTTCTGGGATGGGACAGTGAGGGGACAAATCCTGGTGGCAGTGTTAGGGCAGGAGAGGAGGCAGGGGAGGCAGGTGAGTGCTGGCAGGGAATGCAAGGACTGGTCCAAGCACTGCTCTCCTTCTTTGTTCAGGAGACATGGTACTGGGCAGGCAGCCCTGATGCCACCCGGGTTGTGATGAGCGGGGTGCGCTGTGCCGGCACTGAGCTGGCCCTCCAGCAGTGCCAGCGCCATGGCCCTGTTCACTGCCCCAGCGGTGGGGGACACTTCTCAGCCGGCGTCACCTGCACTGCCCGTGAGTAGCAGGAGCCCATGGGGTACTGCTGGGAGGTGACACCTCCCTTCTCCTGGAGAGTAGAGGGGGCTATGCAGTATGGGGATCATCTTCTCAATCCCTGCTGATCCCATCCATGCCAGACGCCCCAGACCTGGTGATGAACGCCCAGCTGGTGCAGGAGACAGCCTACCTGGAAGACCGGCCCCTGGGACTACTGTACTGTGCCCATGAGGAGCACTGCCTCTCTCGCTCTGCTGACAACATGCAGTGGCCCTATGGCCACCGCCGCCTCCTTCGCTTCTCCTCCCAGATACACAACCTGGGAAGAGCCGATTTCCGACCCAGGATGGGGCGACATGCCTGGACATGGCACCAATGCCACCGGTGAGTGGCCCTTAGGCAGGGGCTGGCAGGGACTGGCCCTCTCCTTGGGCCAGGCAGGGCATGGTGGCACCCGTCCCTGGGAGGCTGTCCCACCCAGGGTAATTAACAGCGTCCGAGCCAGCACTGTCATTATGGCTTTATTTGGCTTCAGGCTTGTAATTTGCTGAGTCCCTGGGTGCTGCCCTGCCGGAACCCCCTGTCGGTGCTGCCTGGGCCAGCCACGTGCTCCCTGGCCAGGCACCAGTTGTGTACTCAGCCCCTGTCCCCACAGGCACTTCCACAGCATCGAGGTCTTTACCCACTATGATCTGCTGACGCTCAACGGCTCCAAGGTGGCTGAGGGGCACAAGGCCAGCTTTTGCCTGGAAGACACCAACTGCCCCGAAGGTAGGTGCTGCAGAGCTGACAGTGGGCACCCATTCTGCCCCCCAAAGGGGGCCTGCCTGTGCCTCTGTCACGTCCTCTCCGTCCTGCAGGCCTGCAGCGACGCTTCGCCTGTGCCAACTTTGGGGACCAGGGGGTGAGTGTGGGGTGCTGGGACACCTACCGCCATGACATTGACTGCCAGTGGATTGACATCACTGATGTGCCACCAGGCAGCTACACCTTCCAGGTATGGGGATGGAGGGGTGGGGGTCACCAAGCTACTGGATCTCAGAGCTGGGGCCTCCCCTCCATAAGCACCACAACAGCCCTCACCCTGCATATAGGGGTGCTGCTCTGTACCCCGCTGTGCATGCCTAGCCAGGTTATAGCAGAGGTGGCCCCAGCCCTGCCTCTTGCCCTCCCCAGGTGGTTGTGAACCCCAAACATGAGGTGGCCGAGTCAGACTTCTCCAACAATATGATGCGGTGCCAGTGCAAGTATGATGGACAGCGTGTCTGGATGCACAGCTGCCACACAAGTAAGGAGGGACAGAAGAATAGGGGGTATGGTGGGTAGAGTGGGGGAAGTGATGGGGCCAGGGGTGTCACAGGTTTCTTGTGTCCCTGTACGCCTGCCCACCCACAACATCGCTCTCCCCAGGTGATGCCTATGGTGCCGATGTGGTGAGAGATCTGGAGAGACAGGAGCAGCTGGCCAACAACCTCGTGTGAACCCTCGGCATTGGCATTGTCCCAGCAGCACCATGGGACAGTCTGGCTCCCATGCCCCAGCTCCTGTGCCCTGGCAGCACTGGACTGAGCTCAGGGACTTGCAGACTTTTGTATTTATTGATGCTGCTGCAGAGGATGGAGATGAGCACCAGGGCTGGCAGGGAGTGCCTGGGGATGCCCGATCCCTTGCTGCCAGTGGGACTTGCAAGAGTGGTGCAAGTACCGCAGCAGCCCTCACCTCCACAGCCCCAGTGCCCTCCAGGACAACTACCTCAGCCCGCCTAGCCGCCCATGCTCCAGCAGACTCAGGACAGTCCCCAGCCACCTATGCACTAGTCCTGTGTTCAATAAAGGTTCTGTGAGATGGGAACAGGGCACTGTGCTATGGGAGAGGGGGTACTCCCTTATCAATCCCACCATCACTTGCTCCTTCCCTTGCACTCTTTCCCATTAGGATCACGAAGCCGGTCCCCAGCCAGGAGCAATTTTGGTCTAGGCAATGTGTCCCCAGTCAGGCAGTGTCTCTCCTGTCCCACACCAGCTCCCTGGCTGTCTGCATGTGGCTGGCATCAAGCAGTTCTGGCTTGCCATCAGTGGTCCTCACAGGCCAGGGCACCCTGGCCCTGAACTGGCTAACCCTGTGCATGCAGAGACCCAGGCAGCTCTGTGGCAGCACAGGCTGGTAACCAGGCTACCAGCCACTGTGTCTGCAGCTGACATGCTGCAGGTTGTCCCAGGTTGTCCCAGGTTGTCCTGGCAGCTTCCCAGACATGGGAGAAGTGGTAGGGCCACTCTGTCCCTCAAAGCCCTTGCTCCTGGGCACAGGGTGGGGACACAGGGTACATCATGCCCTTGCTCTCCATTTCTTACCTCCCATGGTTTCTATTTTTTTTTTTTTTACAACAGGAAATAAAATGGAATATCACCAACACACTCTGTACTGTCTGTTCCCCAGTTTGCCAGCCACAGGGTAATGCCACCCCTCTCCTTGCATACCTCTGCGCATTCCTGCCTCACTGGCAGGCACCAGTCCAGGGTGGGCACCTACCTTGGCCCACGACAAGTCAGGCTGCACCCACACGTGAGGGTCCCTGCACGTGGAGTTGCTGCTGGGAACGGCATGGATGCACTGGAGTGGCCCAAGGCCAGAGACCATGGCGAGACACGTGCTTGTGGAGGCTCACTCGGCCAGGGTCAGGATTTGAGGGATGCCGGATGGTCGGGAAGATATTTTCCACATGAGAGCAGCTTTGCGCCCTGAAACTTCCACTGGCCAAGTCACGAGCATCCGGGAACTGCAGCCGAGATGGCTCCCAGCTGGCAGCACTGCCAGACAGTGCAGGGGCAGGCAGCCGTCACCACAGGGTCATGACCAGCCCCACTGCTGCCAAGCTGGGGGACAGCCAGGAGAAACAGGGCAGCCACATGAGCTCTTCAGCGACCAAAAACATGCAAACTGCTGGCAGCAGTGGCAGAGAAGCATTATCCCCATCCTCATCTCCTGTGAAAGACCCCAAAACCTCAGAGTCTGCAGAGCTACCGGGTGGAAGTGCTGGGGCACACAGGGCTGTTTTTCAGGTGCCGAGAGATGATGCAAAGCAGAGGAGCCAAAGGCAGTTCCCAGCTGCCAGCCTCCGCCCAGGGGCAGGGCAGGAAGCCCCCAGCCCTGCACGGCCAGCAGCATGGCCACATCACAGCCCCATGTGGGGCCAGGAACGTGGCCCTGCCCATGCTCTGACAAGGGCCTTGCTGTTCGGGGCTGCAGCTGCTCTGCGGAAGTAAACAGGGTCCCTGCCAGCACATTCTTGCTGCCATCCTGACCGATCCCTCCTGCCTGCATATCCCCCACACGTGCTGGGGACACCCGGCACCTGGGAGGGGTGGACATCCCTACACACGCAGCTGCCCCTGGCATGCACACCCTCTCCCGGTATGAAGGGAATGGGAAGCCACCACCCAGGCAAGCAAATAAAATAAATGGCATTTATTAGCAAAATAAAGGACAGAAACTCTCACTCGCAAGGCCGTGCCAGGGCCCCCGTGCTCTCTGCTGAGCCCCTTGCATCCTACTGTTGCTCCTGCTGCAGCTGGCAGCTTTTGGGGCTCTGCCCTCGGCAGGGTGGGCAGTGCTGCCTGACAGCAGCAGTATCCCCACAGCACCAACCAGCCCGCATGGTGCTCAGCCCTTCTGGTGAAGCAGCCCAGTGCTTTTGGATGCAGTGCAGAATCCATCCCAGCTCTGAGATGCAGAGTGCTCTGCCTGCCTGCAGAGAGGGACGTGGGCTGAAAGTGCAGCCTCCCGGCTCAGTCCCGGCCCTCCCAGGCATCCTCCCGCTGCTTGTTCTCCAGGCGCTTCCTCTCTGCAGAGACAAGAGGGTCAATGCCACATTGCCGTCATCCCACCTCCGTGTGGAGGTGGCTGGAGTCCACCCTGGTGCAGCTCCCTCCCACCCAGCACCCTGTGAGAAGGAGCATGCACGAGGAAGGCTCCCCCATACTGCAGCCCCTCCAGGCATCCAAAACTCACCTTGAGCTTCTTGCAGCTTCCTCCGCTCAGCGTCTCGCTGGGCAGGTGTCTGGTTGCTCCGTACCCCTAGGGCACCAATCACCAGCCTCCTGGCCAGGACAGCTGATGTTTCAGGGCGTTCCTTGGCCGGCTGCAAGTACTCTGTGAAGATGGGGACATTATTGGGGCATTCTGGGAGGGACAGGGCTGCTGGCACAGCTGCGGAGCCATGCTGGCTGCCTTGTCCCTCCCCAGTTATCAGGATGATGTTGCAGCACAATGGCACAAGCTGGCACAGGGCAGCCCCACTCACCAGCATATGCCCTGGCTTTGGCTTTAGAGGCACGGGTGCCCTGGGAGAGTGGGCGCGTCTTCACCATCAGGTGCTTAGTGCTGAGGGCATCGTGTGCTGCAGGAAGAGAGCAGCATGTCCACATGCAGGGTCAGCCCCATGGCCAGGATCTAGCTGCGGGAGAGGGATGCCTCCTCCCTGCCCATCCCCAGCTGAACCAGGAGCAGTACCTGTTACAGGGCTGGAGAAGATGCCCAGGGCATGCGTATCATCCACCCACTTAACATCAAAGCCTTTTTTCCTGCCAAAGAGAGGAAAGCTCAGCAAAGCATCGGCAACTGATGGGCAACCATCTGGAGCAGAGCCCAGGCAGGGAACCCCCAGCACTGTGGACAGAGTGCTGGTAGACTCACTGATAGCTGCAGAAGACACGCATCAGGTCCTCAGTGCGGAAATCCGAGGGGAAATCATAGATCTCAATGACATGGGGCAGCTCATCATCGCTGATGTCTGGCGCAGTAGGTTCAGCCCCATAGTAGTTGAAGCGGGATGACTGCCGGTTCTCCTGGTGCTTCTCACCCCCTAAGAGCTGCAGGAGAGGCACAACACTGAGCAACCCATGCCCACCTGCCCCACAGCAGTTCCCAAACCATGGCAAGTGCTCCAGGCCTCTGTATCCCACCCCAGCACTGCAGATTGATTCATGGCATTGAGAATTAAGAGTTATCAACCAGGGTTCTCACACCATGCATTTGCTATTCCCGTTACCAGCACCCTTTCACTCGCCATGCTCTGCGGCCCCTTCAGGGACATGGTAGGAATGGCAGGGGTGAAACAACACATGCACCTCCAAGCACACTCCTCCTTCCAAAGTGATGAGATGACTTGAAATACACTTGAAGAAGAACAAGGAGCAGGACAGTAATGCCAGGAGGAAAGACTCATGTGTCTCTGCCACATGGAAGCACCAGGCTCAGCACACCCCAGCTGCAGCACATGCACCGGAGCAGCCCATCAACACCCCAGATGCCAGGAATAAAAAGCCAGTGGTCTCCTGAGGAGCAAGTTCTGTGCACCCAAAAATTTATGGTTTATTTCTCATTTGAATTTGTCTGACTTCACTTTCCAGCCAGCAGTTCTTGTTCTGCCTCTCTGCTGGATTAAAGAACCCTGTGACAGCACTTATGTTAATAAAGTCCCTTCTCAATCTTCTTGATAAAATGGGTTGCGTACCTTTAGTACCTCACAGTGGGGCACCTTCTCCAGTCCTAAAAGATGATGGCTGTAGAGCTTTTCTGCCTTCCACATTTTTCAACCTTTATTTTAAAACACAGGCAGCAGCCTCCTCTGCCACAACACGGGAGTGCAGCCAGGCCCTATTTCCCTCTGTTCCACAGCACTGGTGCCAGTTGGTCACCCTGGACCACCCTCTGCCCAGTGGGTCACCCTGCATTGCTTGCTGAATCCTTGCTTTCCAAACCATGTCATGCCAGTGGCCAAGGGGATCCACTGCCCTGCTCCAGCTGAGACACCAGGCCAAGTGCAGTCCAAAGCCACTGACAGCTCCCCTGTTCCCCCTGGAACATGGGGCTGGCCTGATGCCAGGAATTTGCTACATAACTCAGGTGGGTTCCCACCCCAATCCGCTAAGCAGTCATAGCAGAGCACACCACAGCTGCAAGGTTAGAGACCATAAATCCCAGCCAGCTCAGTCGATAAAAAGTGCTCATTCCAACAATTTTATGGGGAAGATGGATTCACGGCAGGTGAGGGGGTGCTGCCATGGCGGCTGGTAGCTGGCTGAGGGTAGACCTGAGTTATAGAGCTCATGGTACAGGCCAGCAGTGCCAGCAGAGCCACCTGCCCTGCCCCACCTCCCCGTGCAGGGCAGCACACTCATCAGGCACCCTGTGCCTGCTTGGGAGAGGCAAGGGAGACATTCCCAGGCAGGATAAAGCCCTGCGGTGCTGCTTGAGGGAGCAGAGCATTCAGGTAGAGCCAGGCATCGAGAAGATGATTAGAGAGCAGGAGCACAGAGTGCCGGAGCAGTCCTTGACCTTCACAAATCACTAAGTGTGGCAGGGTGGGAAGGACAGGAGCCGTCTGGCAGCAGGGCTCAGCCTGGAGGCAAGCATGGCTCAACACGTCCCCTGGCACTGCCAGCCCCGGCACATAGCATGCCGGCAGCTGTCCAGCCATGGGGCAGGGAAGGGAGTGGGAGCCATTGTACAGTCCCCAGCCCTGGCAGGTATCCTAGGGAGGATTTGCTGATGCATGTACAGATGACAGGGAAAATGAAGCCTGTCCATCACATCTCGCTGCTCTCTAATGACGCACCTCTGCCAGAGCAGGTCAGAGGGGTCCGTGGCTGCTCGCTTACACCACAGCCCTGGGCACGCACGCACTGCGGCCCCTGCCATTCCACACCGCCTGATGGAGAGTCCACTGAGCCTGCAAGGAAATAGTCACAGTGCTTAATTACTCTGTGTTCGAACTGATCTCTACTCTGAATTTGTCTGGTTTCAGCTTCCAGCCAATGGTGCTCACGATGGTGCTTTTTTCCTGCTAGATTAAAGAGCCGTCCGCTATCAGAAATCTCTCCTCCACACAGAACATCATAAATCTTGCTCTCTGCCAGCTATCTGCATTGCATAAGGATTTGGTTACAAGGAAGACGTTACTAATTTTCTTGTTCTTTTTGTTAATTAACAATAGCTCCATCTTCCTGAGAGCCTGCGCCCTCCCCGAGCAGCTACCTCCACCTGCCAAGAGCTCAGGGGGCTCAGGAAGCACCAGGCTCCACATGGGAATCTGCAGGAGACAAAGATGGCAACTTTGAATTGATAAAAGCCTACTTCAGGTTCTTTTTCACCCATTTGGCGGAGCTCCCTAAAAAGCTAAAACTTTTCTCAGAGCTTGTGCATGGGGGAGCTACTACAGATACTCCTTGGAGTGAGAACCTGGACTACATAGCAGAACCTTGCCCACAGCATCCTATGGCTGCACCATAACAGGAATCCTCCCTGAACTTCCTTCCCCGAGGACGAAGCCATCCCCATGGTATCAGCCCACAGCAAGCCAGTGCCACCTGTGCCAGCTGTCATCAGAGCAGCAGTGCTGTCCTCCTCCCACCAGCACTCACCACAAACTGCTATCTGGAGAGTGGGGGACTGTGGCCAAAGAGAGAACAGCCAGGCAAGGATGGGGGTACCCAACACCCTTCCACATGCCCCAAATGCGAGCCCTGTGTGTCCCACTGTCTCAGCATCATGCCAGGCTCCAAGAGGACACATCAGCCCAAGCAAGGCCCTGTAAACAAGGCCGGATCTATGCCCCTCAGGAAAGGTGCTCTTGAGTTAATCTCATCCCTTCACGGACGCTGTTATCAAGGCACCACCCGCCACTTCACACCCTGCTTTCATGTGGGGGTAGACAGACGCTGGATGTGACAATATTTGTTTGTCAGCTGTTTGTTACTTCAGGTACATTAATGTAATTTAGAAAATTACTAGTTTGCTGTGATTGATTTAAAATGCAATAAGGGATATCCAGCCTTGCTGCAGGAGCTGAGCTTTCCTCATGAATGCCAGCAAAACGGTTTGGGTCCTAGCACTAAGCAGCCAAATGTAGTAAATTCAGTGCCATGTGTGCAGAAGAGAATGGCAGTGAGCCACAGCTGATTAAGAAGCCATAGTTTCGAGGAAACATCCCATTGCCGTTTCAATGGGAGCCCATATATCTCAACCCATTTCTTTATCACCAGCCCTGGTTTCATGAGGGTGCAGTTGCAGTTTATGGCACTACAGCAGGTTTTACTGGGTGCACTTTATGTACTATAGAGGGATGATCACCCCAGCCTTTACCAGCAACACGGGACGGGACGGGACAGAGAGGGGGGAAGGTGGAGATCCCCGGCGTTTCGGCACCACAGGGGAAAGCTGGCTCTAAGAGCAGGCAGCACAGCCAGCCAGGCTGACCACATGCCCTGGGTGCAGCCCACCCACCCCATGCACCCACCCCCGAGAACACAGGAACAGACATCCCCCACATTCCAGCAGGCACCAGCCACCACCCCTGCAAATTCCCACAAACACTGGCTTACACAAGTACCTCCTCCAGCAGGCGCGGGTCCAGGCAGTCCCCATCATCGTTGAACAGCACATCCCAGCTCTCCTCGGCACCTGGGCTAGTCTGGCTTAGGGTTTCAGCACTGGCACTGGTCTGTCCTTCCTTTGGGAAGGTGCTGCTGTGGAGACCTCTCTCTTCCTTCTCAGCCTCCTGGCCACACTGGTGCTTCTGCAGCAAGCCCACATCCTCATCTGGCCTCACCAGCTCCTTAGCTGAGGATGCAGGTGAGAGCCCCTCCATGTCACGGCACAGCAGCTCTAGGGATAGCAGGGGCTCACAGCTCTCTGGAGCTGCTCCCTCCCACAGGCCGCTCTCAGCCCCAGCACTGCTATCTGTGCAGGCAGAAGTGCTGCCTGCTTCCTCTACAGCAGGCACCAGGTCACTCTCCCCACTGGGATCCCTGGCAGTGCTCTCCTCCATGACAGGCAGGAGCTGGGATGGGCTGCCTATGCCATGCTGTGGAGTGATCCCCGCTGGAAGTACTGGCACATCACCCATACTATCCCTCAAGAACAGAGGTTCACAGCTGATTCCTGGCGCACACAAGGTGCTCTCTCCAGGAAGCTCAGTCCTGCCTCCCCAGCTCTCCTCTTCCTCCAGTACCCCAGTGGCACCACCCTCGCTCTGCTCTGCCAGGAGAGACCTCTCCTCCTCCTTCTCCTCCCAGGCTTTCAGACCCACTGCCTCCCCCACCAATTGGGGCATCCTGTCATGATTGCCCACCCCTGCTGACTGCATGACAGCCTCTCCCAGGCTTCGGGAGAGGTCCCCAGCTGGATCTGGGGTGCTGTCCCCCAAGTACTTCAACACGCCACTCAGACCGGTCTGACAAACCAGTGTTGGGCTACCAGCAGGTGTTGGGCTAGTAGGGTCACCCCCAGGCTTGGGGGTAGCCTCCACAGCCCCAGCCTGGGCACTCAGTGGGGATAGAGGGGCAGGCTCAGTCCTTATCATCCCATGGCTGTGGCTGAGCTCTCTGAGTCCTTCATGAGGTGCTTTGTCCTGCCTGCCCCTGGACTGAGCAACAGCTGGATCTGGCTCACATATGCTGGGTGACACCTCCAGGCTTTCCAGTGCAATGGGGCAGCTGCCTCCCATCCTTTGGCTATGTCTGGCAGAGGCTGTCCACAGCTCCTTTGGGTTGGCATCCACCTTGTTCTCCCTCCTTGCTGCTCTGCCTGTCTGTGTTCTGGCACGGGGACTTCCACTCTGCCCCTTGCCACTGCCCTGGCCAGAGTCCTGCACCAGGCGGTGGTTCTCAGGCTCCTGGCGGTGCCTGACCTGTGCATCACCCGCTGCTTGTGCCTCTCTCTCCCGCCGTGCTTTGGGCACGTAGAGGGCCATGTCAGGTTTTCTGCGGCGCGTCCGGCTGCCCTCCGCCTCCTGCTGCATGGTGCCACAACTGCCTGCCAAGGAGAGAACAACGTCACTGTCCCGCCCATGGCCCAACAGCCCCACAGCTGAGTGCACAGCAGGCAGCCCCTGCCCAGGTCATCAAGTTGGGGTCCCAGCATCCACCCTTGCTCCCTCAGCAGCTGGCACACAGTGACAGATTGCGGAGCCCCAACACTGCCCCACAGCAGCATATCTGTAGAGAGCGTTTGGCACCCAGAGCACCTCAGAGCCCTACAGCCTTTGGTGGGGTGTATGTGGCCTGGGAGGAAGCAGGGAAACCCTACCAGCATCACTGAGGCACCTGCCCCGCTCCAGCAGCTGCTACCTGGGACCCTCCAGCCCAAGGGACCAGTGTCCGCTGAAGCAAAACACTGAGACCATGCACTACCCAGACATCAAAAACCACAGAGAAGCCTGAGGCACCACAGAACAACAGAAAGCAAACCCCAGCCCAGGGATACCCTGGTGCAGGACCATGGCATGCTGCAGCCCTGCTCACCTGCTGCCCTGTCCCAACAGAGATTTATTTTTCATCATCTTTGGCAGAAGCAGGCATGCCGCAAATGGCCAGGCCCCCCTGCCCCTATAAATATGCATCACACAGCGTTTATGGAGACGGATGGTGCAGGGGGCTGCACTGTGGTTGAGGGGAAGGCAGAGTGGGGCTGGGCTGGGGCCCCATGATTAATCACTGCCCACTCCGTTTAGGGGGATTCATCACAGGCCGCTGTCAGGTAAATCACTGGAAAAACACCTCTTCAGTAATTAATGTGAAGTGACGGATGGACAGCCCCTGGGCCCATTAATCTGGACCATCAGCGCCAACTGAGATTATGAATGTCAGGATGCATAAACTGCCGGCAGATCAATAGGGCCAGGAACCCATCCAAGGCTCTCATTTCCGAGGCACCTCCGGTACATTAGCCTCCCCTCCACACAGCCCCTGACTGAGGCGCGAACACTCTCTGTGGCCCCTCACCAACAGCCAGCAGCGGTGCCGGGAAGGCAAGGGCAGGCCAACCACTGGCTGGAATGTGGCTGGGGCTGCCCATGCCACACAGCATCATCCCTTCTTCCTGATGGATGGACAGACCATTGCCTTGGCATGGTGGATGAGTCTCTCGTGGCTCTCTGGAAACCACTGGAAAAGCCCGTCAGGGCAGTACCTCCAGCATGACTGCAGTGCCTGTGCCTGCACCTCGTGCTGCGAAGGTGGGCAGGAACACAAGGTGCAGGCACAGGTGCCATGGTGATGCTGAGCACCATCCCAGGGCTGCCCCAATCATTTTTCTGTCTCTGCAGCTCTTGTCATTTTTCTCCCCTGCTTTGATACACTAATTTTGCTGGCAGAACGATCCTCTTTATCTTTATCGACCACAAGAAAGGAATGTATCCTACAAACCTTCCAAGGACTGGATTAGTCATTTTTCAATACTGAGGCATTATACATTTTCTCACCGAGTGGCAGCCTGGGTGCCAGAGGGGAGGGGGCAATGGAAGCCTCTCTGGCACCACCATTTCAAACCACAGAGAGCTTCCAACTGCACTGAAGCTTGTTCTGCTAAAGGACTTTTCCCAGCCAAGCCCAGACTCTCAGCCCACAGTTCATCACTGAATATATTGTAGGGGTCAGTGATCTCCCCAGGCTCTGCTTCCTGAGGATTGCCACACGGGGAGCAACCAGGAGCAGCACCGCTCCACGCACATCCCATGTCACCTGCAAGAGCCTTTGCACTCAGGATTTATGGGCTCCTCGAAAGCTTGCCATTCACCTTGCCTCACCCTCCAAAGCAGATGGTACAGCATTAGCCAGACGGCTGGTGCTGGGAGCATCCTCTCCCTGCACAGCTTTGCCTCTGCCTGCCACACACTTCTGGGGAAGAGCTGCTTCCTGCAGCCTGGGAAGAAGCACAGCAAGGTGGTAGATGACCCACACTGGCAGGGATGCTGCAGCACTTTGTTTTTTCCCCACAGGGCAGCACAGCTCCTGCCCCAGCCTATTACACACTCCATTGATGCCACAGCCACGGGTCGGCACCAACTGATTTCATGCTCCAGGAGGCAGAGCAATGGCCCTGGCTTTGGGTCTCATTCACACTATACTAGGCAAGGCAACCCTGCCACTTAAGGAGTCTGGGACCATGCTTGCCCCACAAAGTCAGGTAGCGATGGGCAGTGCATCCCCCAAAAGGCCTATGCTGTCCTGTTTTATGGAGCTGCCTAGCAAAACGACTCAGCGCTGTGGCACCAAGCAGAGAAAGGCCATGGTACCATGGTAAAAGTGCTGATGGGAGCACTGCCCAGGTGTCTGGCATGTAAAGCCCAGCAGGCCAGCACAACATAGCCTGGCAGGGCCAGGAAGATGTTGGATCATCAGCCAGGAGGCAGCCAGAGCTCTCTGAAGGCACAGGCTCCTCTCACACTGTTTCCAGGAACATGCTGCTCATGGGGAGCTTGTGCTCATAGTATGTATTTGTGAGCTCTCAGCAAGCTGTGTGGTCATGTGCCAGCCTGTGTTTCTCCTCTAGCAAACATTTGCAGCAAACATGGGTGGAGTTTTCTCCCTGATCTCTCTCCCTGTCCTGTCCAGGAAAGGACCCCACAAACAACAGTAAACCAGCCACAGTCCTGCTCAGAGAACCTAGGAACAGGCAGGGATGCTGGCCTGTGCTACTCATGTGGAACATGGCAGTTCCTGGACAAGTCTCAGTGCCACGCAGCACCCTCTCAGCAGGCTGCCGCATTTCCTGGCAGGGAGCTGTATTTTTAGCCTTCGAGGTTTTTAATTCCACTCAATCCATATTGCCATCGATAGAGGAGATAACCTTAAAGCCTTGACAGTGAACAGGGATGGCAATACTGGGGGACCAGGAGCCTTGGGGGACCTCACGCAGCCTTGGCATGCAGCTCACACACCACAATGTCACTCTTTACAGCCTGCAGCAGATTGGGCTCTTTGAAGGGGAAAAAAATAACTATAATAACAAGATTAATAAAAAGGCAGGTACAAGGAGATTCTAAACAGCTCCACTGGGGAACCTGCGACTTGCAGGATTCATCCCATGCCAGCCACGTGCCATTGCACACTTACCAACTGCACAACATCAGCCCCTGGCAGCTCAGGCAAGAATTGTCAGAGATTTTGGCTACCTTGCTCTCAGCAGAGCTCCAGCCCAGGCCACCTGGCTCAACAGCAGGGGACAGGGCCAGGGAAGGACCTGCACATCTGGGGGAGACAGACAGTAAAGGCAAGAACACAGAGCCACTGGTACAAGGCAAAGCAAAGCATTCAAAGAGCAAAGAGCTGCATCCCATCCAAGTCCTGCCTGCAGCCCCACCAGCTTTAAGATGTCCCTGTCCCCTGCTGCCTGGAGAAAGACACTCTCCAGAAGCCACAGCAAACACTGGCTATGCGAGGAGGTGGCAAAAGCGTCAAAGGCACTGAGAGATTTCACTTTCACTCAAAATACTTTTAGGAGACACCTGGAATACATGCTCTTAGGAGTTACCTGGAATAAGAGAATGGGAACATTCCAGACAGGAAGACTATTTGTAAGTCAATAGTGTCCCCTCACAGCTGCAGGGTGGGGGAAGGGACAACCAACCAGCAGAAGGAGTTAACACCCAGAACGCTAAGGGGAATACAAAGGACTTTGCAAATATACCCAGGCAGAATCAGCACAAAAGTGAAAAGGTCTATTAATAAACAAGAAGGGAGAGAAAATTAATGATGGCTCAAAAATAAAGATGACTCAAAAGGGAAAAATCACTGTTTTTAAACAGAAAAATGCAAATGGGGCAGAGGCCTTGCTAAAACAGCTGCCGGGAAAGCAAAAACAGCATCTCCACACAGACACAGTCACCTGGCCAGCCTGACCAGTGTGGAGGTGAACCTACTAACCAGCTAACAAACAGTGCAGAGAAGAAACCAGGGCCCTGGCGATGGGGAGAGCCAACAGGGCACTGATTTTCTTTGCAAGAAAGGACAACAAAACCAGAGCTGGGAACAGGATAAACCCTGTTCCTACCCCTAGTGCAGAACAAAACTGGCAGTTGAAGGGGCCTGCATACCCAACACCATGGATGATGGACTCTGGCTTGCCCAGAGGAGTTATTTCAGAAGAATTGATGAGCTAAGCTTTTTGATAATGCAAGCAAGAGCCAACTTAGCTGAACTTCAGGGTCTCGTTTGACACTGTCTCTCAAACTTTTACTTGAACAGTGAATTGTCATTAAATTTGCAGATGATACTGAGCAGTAAGCTGTTGCATACATCATCCAGAGTAGAGACACCATGCAAAGGATCCAAGAAATCTAAGCAGGAAACAAACTAAGACCCAGCCTGGGAAAATGAAGGTAAAATAACTCAAAGCAGCTACTCAGGGGGCAGAGCAGCCTGAAAAGCAAGGCCCAGAACCCCACGGTGCACTTAGACCAGAGAGCAAGTGATTGGGGTGACCACCCCAAAATGTGCAAGAGGCAGAATCTGGTCACCAGCATCATGCCATGGGCCACTCTGGGGTTGTGACAGCGCCACAGCAGGCAGCACATAGAATCTCGCAGGTGGTGCGAAGGATGGACGCCCCGGGCCCGCAGGCTGCCATGAAAAACAGTGTTCAGCGCTTGTGAGCACCAGACACGCGTTTTACAAGGCATGGGGACTGGCGCACCGAGCACCCCGGGATCCGTGTAACTCCCTTGCACCCAAGGGCTGACACATCGCCCTGTGACTCTGTACAGTGCGGAGAGTTATGGGGTCTGCAATGTGCCGTGTTATGGCATGTGCGGGTATCCCGGGGGTTGCCTGCCAGCGGACTGGGAGAGGTGGGACCTCAGGTGGGGATCAGGGCTGGGACAGGGCGTGGAGGGCACGCCTGGGAGAAGAGACGGGGGACAGGGCTGGGAGAGAGGGTAAGGATTATGGCTGGGACACCAGGGTGGGGGAGAGCGGGGCAGCGCCGGGACCGG
>VZRN01001324.1:4463447-4480600 GCA_013397935.1 Dasyornis broadbenti
GCCGCGCCGAGCCCGCCCGCCGTGGGGAGCGCCGGGAGGTGTAGTGCGGCCCCGGCAGCCGCCCCGCCCCGCACCCCGCTGGCGCTCCTCCCTCGGGCCGTGGGCTCAGGGACCTCCGCCGGCGGTGCTACGGCGACCCGTCCTTCCCCAGCACCGCCCGGCAGCCGCAGGAAGGGGTCTCCGTGGCTGGGACGGTGGTGGACAAAGGGAGAGCGACTCCCGCTCCCGCCCACGGTGGCCCCGTGTGAGCCTGCTGTGGGTCTCCCGTTACCGTTTAATGCCACACGCCGGGCGGAAGCGGTGGTGCTCGCTGTCACTGCTCGGGCAGACGTGTGAACACCGGACTACGAAGGCTTCGGGCAAGCTGGTGCGGTCTCCCTTGTTCGTTTGGCTGATGGGCAGAGGGTCTCTGCCCTCTCACCGGCCCAGGACCTGCCTCCCTGTGAGCCGAAGCTCTCCGATGCAATTTCCAACCAGCTGTTTCCCAGCCAGCCTCATGGTGTGGGTACCGGAGAAGAGGCGACCCGGGGAACAGGAATGTCCCATGGCGTGCACGCTGCCTGCCCGTGCAGGGACCGTGGCAGACGCCAGCCAGAGCGGCTTCTGCAGCTCCCCCGAGGCCGTGAAGCTGCCGAGGGACAGGGGACCGGTCTTGGGTCACCCTGGCAAGGTGCCACCGAGGCATCGAATGGGACGTCCTTGAATGGGGTTGTGCCAAGCCTCTTATCCCTCCTTAGGTGCAGTTACAAAGCTGGGACTGCTGATGCCTGAGGCCCGGGATACCCTGAAGTACTCGGACCTTCCTGACTGCCCAGTCTGGGTCCCAGTGCAGCCCCAGGGGCTCAGACTAGAATAGGTATGGCCATCCCACCTCAGACAGGTGCCTCTGTGCAGGACAAGGAAAGCTCCCACCAGACAGGGCCACTCAGTATCCTCTGGGGAGCTGCCCCTATCCCAGCCTCATGTGGCACACAGCGGACCATGTTCCCTCTCACAGGTAATCGATGGCAGCAGATCCTGATCGCTTTCATTATTATTTTTTCTTATGCATGTGCGCACAGGAGATTTATCGCCAGCTATGGAGGCAAAATCAATTATTCATGTTATAAATTAGAAAATGATTTATATTTGTGGGAGGCCAAGCAGCATGGAGCCCCTGGCCACGTGGGAGCTGGGTTTGTCTGGGAATGGCACCAGGCATCCCCCACCAGCACTTCCCCAGTTTCTTCGTCCCTTCTGTTCCCTGGGTGCCCCACCCAGGGATGCCCCCATCTTATAACAGCCCCAGGGTGACCCAAGGATGGTGACTCGCAGGCAGCATCCAGCCTCTCCCACTCTGTCAACTCTGCACAACTCGGGTGTGGACAGAGCCCAAAGAAGGCTGAGGAGTGCCGTGACCTGGTCACCCTGGCCAGTGCAACAGAATGATGCTCCACAGTAGTTTCCATGGCAGCAGTAACACAGTCCAAGCATTGCAAGGTGTGGACTACAGAAGGACGCCCTTTCTTTTGTCCACTAGAAACATAATCTTATGTCCTCTCCAGCCTCAGCCACTGTGTCTGTGCTCCTGCTTCCCTCGAAGGACACGGTGGTACCCTCCAGACTGCCACCCATGGGGACAGGGATCCCTTGCACCACTAACACCCCCATGATCCCAAAGAAAGGGTAGATGGGTCAGGGCATCCCACCTGAACCAATCTCTGAGGCCAGCTACCCCAGAATGATATTGTAGGGTTTGGCTTGACCATGGCTCAGCTTCTCCCGGGCTAGAGTGTTCTGAAGTGTCCTGGGAGTCTTCCCAGGCATGGAGATCCCACACTCTAAGGGCTGACAGATGTTCTGTGCAGAGCAGGGTGGCACTGGGCTCCCACTGCTCCCAGTTTCGGGACAGGGAGTCAGCTGTCGCTACCTGGTCTGCCCAGCCATGCCTCAGGCACTCAGCCCAATGCTGGTGGGAGCTGCAGTATCCCATGGCTCTGCATCAGTGGTCCCAACACCTGGGTCGAAAACCCCGCTGCCCATGGCATGGTCCCAGTGGGAGCGAATGCTGGGGCCAGCCAGCCGCTCTCTGCTGATAGCTGGCGTTGTTCTTGCTTCTGAAGAGTCTTGATCTAAAGCTGCCATGTCTGTGCCTCCCAGGGGACAGAAGAGCAAGCCGGGAGTTGCTGCCTGGCTCTCCTTGTCTATTCATCTGCAGCTGCATCAGCTGGGGCCATGGGGAGGCACAGGCATAAAGGAGCAGCACAGGAGAGAAAGGAGCTGTCGGCAGCCTCGGACCTGGGATTGATCTCAAGTAAGCTGTACCTCTAGCTCCTGCTTGCACAACATCCTGCTCTGGCCTGAGCCCTGGCCCTCGGGATGGGAAGGAAGGATAGCATGGGGTGACCTCAGGTCTCCCTGACCAGCCTTTTCTCTGTGAGCCCTGGAGCGTCTTCCCAGCTGCCAGAGAGCCTCTCAAACCCTGTGACTCCCGGGTCTCTCAGGAAGCTGAGAATTTGCTGGTTCAACGTACATGTGGGGGTATCAGAGGGGGCAGGGGTTTTATCTGCTCCTCCCCAGCTCCTTGCCAGGGTTTGAGCAGGGGGAACATGGACAGCCAGGCATGGTCCAGGGACAGGGAGCCACCTTGTCCACAATCGAGGCTGTTGCACTCGTATCAGACCCCAGCCAGTCCTGGGGACCCTCTGGGACTGCACATGGGTGCAGAGGGGTCCCTGGTTGCTTTGCTCTGGTCCTAAAGGCCCCAGACAACCCAAGCAGTTCAAAGAACTGCTGCCTGGAACCCCACTAAGCTGTGGGCAGCCAGGAAATGAATGAACCACATTCTGGGGCTGAGCATTTCCTCAAGCACCTTGCTGCACCCTGGTCCCGGGGAGAATAGGGCCGGCCCATGCTTGTGTGAGCATCCCTATGATTTATTGCTGCGGAGCAAATGCTTACAGAGTACTTTTGGCAGAGAAAAACTCTGGGAGCTGCAAGGGGTGTGCAGGAACAACAGGGGAATTGCCCGTCAGCTCCATTGTGCCAGGGGCATCCAGAGCACCCACAGCCCTGGGTCTGTCTCCCATGCCTGGCCAGGGAACACGTTCAGCCTGTGGGGAGGGGACTGCAGGGAGCTTGGGGCTGGGATGTATTAGATCTGCTTTGCATTATTGCACCAAACACCTGGGGACTCAGCGGCTCGTGACAGTGCTGTATAATGCAGGGAAGCAGGCAGTGGTGCAGGCAGACACTGGTGCTGCCGGTGGCTGGCAGGCAGGGAAGCAGTACTGCCCCGAGGAGTGTGGGCTGGCTGTGGAGGGGGGAGCCAGGTTCTCTTGCTCCTTGTTCTCCTGCACATCAACAATGAATAGACACAGAGGCAGTGCTTGTGCTGCAGGAATCAATACCGCTCCAGGAGTGGCCTGGGTGCTCCTCCCTGCACTCCCGTGGGAGCCGTCCCCCAGCGTCTCTCCCTGAGCTATCACTGTACGTCCCTTCCCGCTATTGCCTTGCTTTCCAGCACTCAGCAGGACTGTGCAGCTGCAGGGGGTGACAGCACCGGAGTTGGGGATCTTGCTAACCTGGATAGCCCGGCTCCTTTTGGAGATGGGGGGGAACACGAAGGAGAGACCTCTTGTGAGGGATCCAGGTTTTATATCAACTCGAGCTGGCTTCCATCAGCACTGTCACAGCCTGCTCCATCATGGCCCATTCTGCCACAGTCCCTAGAAGGTACCAGGGCACCATTGCTGACTCTAGTAGGCACAGATTCTGCCAGGATGTGATTTCTGCCCAGCAGACAGTGTTCAAGGATGTTGAAACCTGAAGCAGCTCCCAGTCTCACCCAGTGCTGGCTGTGGCAGTGCTGCTGCATCCAGTGCCAGCCCTACCCCATGGGAAGGAGCTCCACTGCTTTTGATAAACTTTAATTGATTCATCAATGGGATCCACTTGGAGCTGATAAATCTTTCAGGAGCCCTGGCAGAGGAGGCTGAGCTGAGCAGGCTGGGCATTCCCCTGCCTCCTTGCTGCTGCACGGTTTCTCTGAAGCAGCCAGCTGCCCCAAGTGTGTCCTGCCAGCCGCACGTGTCCTGCCAGCCCTAGCTGGCTGCCAGCAGCACCCCAGGTTCCGCTGCAGCCTGTTTGCTCTTTCCAACCCAGGGATGCTGCATGGGAGGGCTACAGCACAGCCTGATGCCTGCACCCTGCTGAGACCCCTTGGCCAGGGAGCCCCATCCCAGTGGTTCTGGAAAGGGACAACATTGTCCTTGGCTGAGAAGAGCTGATGGTCCCTGGATCCATCGCAGCACCAGCCAGGTCCTTCCTCTGTCCTCCTGTCCCCTCTCCTGGCATGGGACAGGGCAGTCTCCAGGCTAGGCACTGGTACTGGTGCATCTCCATACCAGACACGGCTCTGGGAGCTCAGGGAGGCAAGTCCAGCTCGTCCCATAGGGCCATGTCTTGCAGGGGGATGGTGGGATGCTCTCACTCCCCCACCCTGTGTCCCAGCAGGTAGGAGGGAAGCAGGGACGGGGACTGCACGGCAGGAGGCAAGCACAGGCGGATCCGGTTACAGGCAGCACGGGGCAGAGAGATGGGCAGAGAACAGCAATGCAGCAAAAAGGGCTTTTAGTGATAATAAATAATTAACATTTCTAATGATGTCCCGGCGACAGGAAGAGTCCAAGCGAGGACCCGGGGGCACTGTGCACGGTGACAGGAGACGCTGGGGACCGTGCATGGTCCAGGGAGGCTGTGCAAAGACAGGGGCTAGGTTGTGAGAGAGCTTCAGGGTTGGGGGTCCCAGGGCAGGAGCTGGACACCTCTGGGCCTCCCCCGGGTGAGCAGTGTCTGGGGTCCAGCATTCACGCCCTGCTGCTGCCAAGGGTGCAGGAAACCTGTGAGTAAGAGGACTGGAACACTAGATTAACCAAATTTGGGGGTTAATCTGACCTCTGTGATGGCAATGCCTTTGCAGGGTTTCCCATGCCCAGCGAGCACCTGAGAGGGACACCTGACTTCTGCTGGCAGGAGGAGGGAACTGAGGAAAGGTGCTGGGAGGCAAAAGCTCACAGGGAACCACTGGGATGACTGACAGTCACTAGGTCATTGCCAGCCCCAGCATGAACAGCCCCCCACGCTGAGAGGTGTCCAGGGGACACGGGAGCAGTGTGATGGCCTGGGGTGCAGGACCAGCGAGAGAGGAGGTTTCTGGGCAAGGCAGGAGATTAGACACTGCAGGACAATGACAGGAAGGGGACAGCAGGGAGAAGAGGGATAAAGTGAGCAGCCATCTGAGCATGGGAGTTCATCACTGTAAGCTACTACACAATTGACATGCAGACATGGAAGAGACAAAAGCAGTCCTAGGAGGAACCAGGAAGGCATTTCTGGCAGGAGTGGGCACTTGTTTTCACCCCTGCATGGGCCCCAGGGGACCTGCCCGTGCTAGAATCAGCCTAGAAGGGGATCAGAGGTTTCACAGGGCTGCCAAGAGAGGCAGAGCCCAGGAGATCCATGAAGAGAGGACAGCGACTCATGCCCAGCACAGCACAGGCTGTGGGGAAACGGAGTGCTCACTATAAATACATCAGCAGGGTAAATGCCAGGGAGGAGGAGAGCTATTTCAGCTAAAAGACAACATTAGCACAGGAACAACTGGGGATAAATTATCCATGAATACATTTACAGTGGAAATTAGACCCTCAGAGCAGGGATGTCCCAGCACAGCCCCTCCACAGAAAAAAGCAGTGCCAGGGAAGAGCCAGGGTTGGTTTGGCAGCTGAGGGATCCCGCAGCATGTTGTGGTGACAGCATGTGCCCTCTCCTGTATAAAACAGCAGCAAGGGTGTATGATGAGGTGCATGCACATTGCTGCATGCACGTGTGAGTGCAGGTGTCTGTGTGTGCATGTGCTGCATACACATCTGGGTGGCACACTGAGTGCTCACACAAGTAGATGGGGTGGCTGTACACAGACTGTTGTGTGTATGTATGTAGGTGAATGTGAGTGTGCTGGCAGTGTGTGAGTGCGTGTGCTGTGCACCTGCCAGGCTGTGTGCAGGTGTCTGGCCTTCATAATGCTCTAGAAAGAGGAATGATGGCTCCAGTGAAGTGTCCTGGAGGTTAGTTCCTTGAGTCAGCATTCCTGTGCTTACCTGCACCCTGTTTGTGTTGCACCATCTGGAATTTGGTGGAGGCGACATTTGCTGGATGGGTGCTCTATGTATTCAGCTCATCCTGAGTTTATTCCTGTCCTGCTCCCAGACCTGTACTGTCCCTGCAAGAGCCATGGGGATCATCTGGCACAGTCACCACACAGGCTTACTCTGCTTGGCAGTACCCTGTGCCACCCCCCTGCCCATCACAATGCAAGCAAGGGGCAGAATGCTCCCCAGCATCCTGCTGCCTTCTCCCCAGGGAGAGCCTGAGGTGGCAGATGAGCCACCAGGCAGAGGGTCACCGAGTGTCAGGGTTGCTAGCTTTAAGAGGGTCCCCATTCCCTGGGAGCTGGGTCAGCACGAATGGGGCCCCAGGAGCAAGTGCAAGGGGAAACTGGGACATCTTAGTCCTGGGGATGGGAAAGGGAGATCCCAGATGTGCAAAGAGGTGGCTGGTGCTCATACTGGTCACAGCTCATGCTGGCCACAGCTCAGCAGAAGAGCCTCCCCTGCCTTCGTGCAGCCCTCAGGGGAGCGCAGCATCTCCCTTCCCCCCTCAGCATGTCTGGCTGCGGCTCGCTCTAATTTCCTGTGCATTGTCCCCATCACCGCGCCACCGTTCCCTGCACCACCGCTCCGCCATGCACCACGCTGCCAGGCTCCCTGTGCCCCAATGCCTGCGCCCTACCTCACTGCTCTGCAATGTCCCTGTGAATGTCGTCACGCATCCCAGCTCATTTCACTGATGCTCTGTGCTCCCCTCTGCAGCTCTTTGCACAGACCCATGTCTCACCCCCAGGTTTTTGCCCCGCTATGTCCCCTACATGGATGTGTCTAGAGGGGTGGGATGGAGACATCTGGGCCAGCACGGGGTCCAGGGACTGATGCAAGTCTGTGTCTCATGGCCATTGCAGTTGTTGTGCCAAGGTGCTTGCTGGCTGCTCTTCTCCCCCAGAGAAATATCCTAGCCCAGCAAGGTGGCAGCATCCATGAGAAGGACACTGAGGAGCTCTGACAGCAGGTATTGGTGAACACCTTCCAGTCCCACGAGTGGAAAATCGCCCTGCTGGGTGCTGGTGGCAGCAGCTGGAGGCTGCAATGTGCAAGATCCTCTCAGCATGTGTGTCCTGCTGGCACATAGCACGCATGTGCTCATGGGGTGCCATGGGGTGAGCACATCCCTGTGGACACGGTGTGTGCACCTGTGGAGCTGCGTGTGCACGCACAGCACTGCATACCCAGCTGTGCCCATCTTGCAAACACCAAGGCACGCGCACGGCTGTATGGGTGCATGTGCAGCTGTGCTCGCATGCTGGCAGCCCTGCCTGTGTGTGCATGTGCTCACGGCCAGAGCCAAGTCCCACTGTGCTGGCATGCTGGGTTTAGAGCCCCAGGGAGATGCTGTGCCCAGTGCCATTCACAGTCTTGGCATGCTCGAGCTGTCTTCCTGCCAGCATGTGTGTGTTCTGTACCTGCCAGTTGTAGTGAGGGCACTGGGAGCCAGCTTGCTGTTTGTGAGAATAATTATCCAGGTGGTTACCAAACCTAGCATGAGCGAACAACTCAGCAGCAGGGGTGCTCACCCGAGCACACATGCACTCGTGCAAGGCTGCAGCCAGGCACTGGGGCAGTGGACACTGGCAGGCAGAGCACACCTGCAGCTCTGGAGTGCATGGGGTCATACGAGCACAGCCTTGCACATGTGTGATGGTCACTCTGACATCCCAGTCTGGTGGGTTTACTTGGCATCATGGCTTTCCATGGAAAATGCAGAGAACAGACATGGTTCCTGCCCCATGGCAGTGCCCCAGAGCAGGTTTCCTGTGCCAGGACACCAACATGCTGGTTGTGAGGAGCCTGCAGCAGGCAGCAATGCAGCAAGCCCAGTGCTCAGTCAGGCACCCTGCAATAGGGAGTCATCATAAATTAAATAAAGGGGTATTTGATGGCCGTATGGAAGCACCCTTGTGGGAAACCATCACTGTAACTGGAGAGCTCTCAAGTCCAGCAGGGAGAGAAGAACCAGGAGCAACAGGCAGAAGCTGTAGCCAGACATGCTCAATGAGAAGTAAGGGCTTTAGCAGAGGAGGCAATTAGCCACTTGAAGCAGACCGAATGGCACGAGTTTCTGTAGTTCCTGCTGTCTTCCAGCATGTCTCTCCTGCTGTGTCTCACGGTGGATGCAGCCTCAGACTCTGTGATGGGGCACCTGTGAACATGCTATGCTCAGGTGACCTGGTAACCTCGTGCCCTGTCAGTGCTATCCCCGTCCCTGGCACAGCCACTTTGTGCTTTCAGAGATACACAGAGAGCTCTGTGCCCAGCCTCTCAGGAAAAGAACATGTCGGGGAAGGCAGGCTTGTGTAAACACGATCCTGCCTCAGGCATCCACTGGCTACAGGATTTTGGGCAAGTCAATGCCTTGCATAACCTAAGATGGGGTCTTTCTTGCGGTTCAGACTGGCTGCCAGGGTACAGCTGCTCCTGGGGTCCCTGCAGACAGAGGTGGTGACCTGCAGGGTGATGGCACAGGAGCGTGCTGACCCCTCAGAGTGTGGCTGTTAGATTAATAGAACAATAGAATGGTTTGGGTTGGAAGGGACCATAAAGATCATCTAGTTCCAATCCCCCTGCCATGGGCAGGGATGCTACCTACTAGATCAGGTCACCCAGGGCCCCATCCAGCCTGGCCTTGAACACTTCCAAGGATGGGGCACCCAAAACTTCTCTGAGCAACCTGTTCCTGGGTCTCACCATTGTCACAGTGAATAATTTCCTTCTAACATCTAATCTAGATCTCCTCTCTTTTAGTTTAAAACTCTTCTCCCTTGCCCTTCCAAGGAAATAGTGTTGCACCAGGGGGTGCCCAGCTCTATTCCCTTTCCTCCTCCTGTGCCCGACCCCCGACGTCCCCAAGCCGGGTCAGGTCCTTGGCTCTGCTCGTTCCATCACCCCAGCTGCCCTTGCAGGAGTTGGAGAGCTGTGCCCAGTCATGCCCCGACTGCTTCCCACCCAGCACCCCTGAAGTGACCGCAGTGAACCGAGACACACTCCCCACCGCGGCCAAGCAGCTTTCCCTGCCGCGGCTCCGGCGTCCCGGGACGCGAGGCCCCGCTCGGTCTGGAGCCCCGCACCGCTGGGCGCCGTGCCAGGGACGATGCTCCCCGATGCCCCCCCGCAGCACCGCGGGGCCGGACCTGGCGACGGGCGGCCCCACCCCGCGCTCCCCATTGGCAGCGGCGCCCCCCGCCTTGATCGCCGCCGCCGCCGCCCGTTCATAAGGCGCCGCGCGGCTGCACCGGCCCCGTCGGGAGCCCGGAGCGGCGCAGCCGGAGGCGGGAGGTGGGAGGCGCGGCGCGGCGAGGTGGCGGTGCGGGATGCGTTCCCGCCGTCGTGGGGGCGCCGGGCGGCCCCCCTGGCCCGTGAGTAGCGGTGTGGGTTTGCTGCTCCGTGAAGTTTCCCGGGGACTCCGGGGCGGGGAGGGACGGCTCTCAACTCCGGCACAGTCACCGGCCCGGGGAGAAGTTGGTGGAGGGCGGAGCTGGACCGCGGGCACGTAGCCTGTCCCAGCGGCGTGGAAGGGATGCGGGGCAGTGAGCCGGGAGGGAGAGGGAAGAAGCATGGGATGGGGATGGAAGGGTGTTGGGCTGGGGAAGACCGCACTCAAGAGCTGGACAGTGATGGGGGATGTGTGCTGGGACTGGGGAGCGCTGTCAGGGGCGGCAGGGGGGTGAGCAGCGAGGGATAGCCCCTCTTTGTAGTGGCTCTTGTGCTTGGTCGTGGCTGAACCCGTGGAGGAGTGGGGGGCAGTGGGCAGAGGTGTCCAGCCATGCACTGCCTGCGTGGGAAGGGGCTGGCTGTGTGCTGTTGGGCCTGAGCCCCGCAAGGACCTGGTGTCCCTTTGGGGTGAGCTCAGAGGCTAAGGTGACTGCTCATCTCCACACTGCATTAGCTGCTGCTGGCTGAGCCCCAGCCTGCCAGGACCGGCACTGAGGAGTCCTGCATAGGAGGGACAGGCTCGCAGCAGCGAGTAGACGTCGCAGCAGGACCCAGGCTCGTGGGCTTTAGCTGGAGCAGAGGCACTGCAGGGTCTGGGCTGCTTGAGACTGGGACTGTGGAGAGGGCACTGCTGGTACTCTGGGCAGCCCAGCTGCTGCGGAAGAGGGGTCTACTGGGTCTGTGGGACATCTCCTGCCCATCCTCTGCCCTGGCAGGTATAACTGTGACAGCCTGGGAATGGCAGGAATGAGAATATGATGTTACTGGGTCATGTGCAGCATAGTGGCATGAGGTGCTGTGATGTCATCATGCTGTCACTGCTTTGGGGTGCATTTGGGGTACAGTGAGGCCCTTGCAGCATGATGTCAAGAAATGTCGTAGAGGTGCTGGAGGTGACTGCGGCCCGGAATGGGATGTTGCTGCAGTGGTGGCCTGTGACATCACTGGGGTGCATGGTGTTGAGGGCAGCAATGTCACAGTGACATGTGGGACCTTCCCCATGATGTAGATCAGGGGCTGGGGGATGCCCATGTGTGTACAATGAGGAGCTCTGGGGACAGCATCTCCCCACTTGTGGTGAGAGGTTTGGGGCACAATTGCCTGCCTGCACTATGGCTCTCTTTCCGGTCCCATACCACCCTCCACACTGAGCACTGTCAGCTATGGCAATTCATGAGGTCAGATGAACCCTATGTACTGCATTCCTGCCATAGGGCCAGCACCCTGCCCCTGTGCTGCCTGGCTGTACCCTACGTGGGTGCCTGTGGTATCCTCCCAGTGCCTCTATGCCTGCTTGGCACTTTGGCTTTTTGTCACCAGGCTTAGCCATACTGAGGAAACACACTGGGGTGACCTTGCCACCAGATGCCATAACACAAGCCCAAACGTGACTCTACTGGAACAAGACAGACTGAGGTCTGCCCTGCATACAGGCAGAGCCCTATAGCCTCAAACCTCAGGGGAAGCTTCATGCTGGGACTGTGGTGCTAACAACAGCATGCTGGGAATGATGAGGCCTTTCTGCATCTGACATGCAGAGCCTGAGTCTCCCTCCCTTCCCAAAATGACCTGGCTCTGAGCTGGACATCCCTTCCCCATGGCATCAAGCACCGGATCCACTGGGAAAAGTCTTTTGTCTCCAATCAGGAACATTGTTTCCTCCTGGAAAAGCTCCATCCAACTTGGAGGGATTTCAGGTGCAGCTGGATGGGGGGGGGGGCACTTGGGTAAAAGTCCAAGCTCTGGTGAGTGGGAGCTGAAGTGGGGAAAGACAGAGAGCCCTGCCAATGGTCTTGAGACAGCCACTCATCGCCTGGCAGCGGCTGGGAGTGAGGCAGCATTGCTCTGCAGGGCCAGGGGTTCATGTGGTAGCCCTGCACCCATATGTCTGCAATGTCAGTGGCTGTCCCCCATGCTTGTTTTCATAAGCCCAGAGTGGGGCTGTGGCAAAGGCTCCCCTCCTTCACTGTCTGGCACTGCAGAGTGACACCCAGGGAGTGTCCCATCCTTGAACAACCCAATGAACCCTGTCCCCAACACATGTGTCCTGAATGGGACCCATGCACCAGGGAAAGATCCAGGCTCCTGCCCTCAAGAGCTGCACCAGACAGTATGGCAGGGTAATGGGCACAGGAAGAGAATAGGAGCAGGGCAGGGTAGAGCTGGGGACACACACGCCCTTGCAGCTGTGCCTGGGGTTCAGATGGGGCTGGACAGGAAAAGAGAGCAGGACTGGTGCAATAGTATCCAGGGCTCTTGGTGATCTGGGCAGTGGGGTTAAGGTTTCCTCCGCAGCTGGAGAACAGCCCCTTTCTGCCCAGCCATGTGAGCCTGAAAGCTATTTAGTTGTAGCAGCGGAATCCTGGCCACTCAAAGAGCGTTGGGACTATTCCCATCCCCAGGGGAGGCAGCAGCAGGCTGTTTTCCACAATCCGGTGTGTCTGCTGGGATCTAAACCTTGGGCACCTTCCCCTCTCCAAGCTGGACATATGTAGTACCATGCAGTTGCCACAGCTTCCTTGGATAGCTGTCAGAGCCCAAGAGCATGGGGATCAGCTGGCAGCAGGGTCATTCACTCCTGTCCAGGGGGTCTGTTCCTGGCTGGGGAGTCATTCACTCCTGTCCAGGGGCATGGCACAGTCACATGAAGCACTGTGCTGTTGGTGGCCAGATGCCCCAACCAGCCATTCAGTTTGCAAGCATGGGCCAAGCTGGTTTTTTTTATCCCAGGTGGAGCACAGGCATGTGGGTTCATGCCCATAGCCTGGGGACACACAGCTCATTTCTGGGCTCTTCCCCTCTGGAGAGGACTGCCTGGCCTGGGATGAGGGGTAGCCCTCCTAAGTGCCATCTTGCTCATCACCTGTGCTACAGCCAGGTCAGAGCCAGCTCCAAAATCTCTGCAGCCTTGCCAGCAGTGCTGGCAGGCACTGTCCTCCGCAGTCCAGGTTAAATGAGCCTCTCCTCCCAGTCTCTTGTTCCTCCCAGCATCTTCTCATGGCTGCATTTCTGTGCAGAAGCCTTCCCTGCCAGGCTGGAAGGAGCTCACCCTGCAGAGACCCCGGGAGGACCAGTTCCAGCAGGGTGAGGAAACTGAGGCACATGGGAGTAACCTGGTAAAGTATCCCTGTGTTCTCCCTGTGGACTCCCCCAGCTCTGGAAGACCAATGGGACAGAAGACAAGCTCCTCAGCCCGGTGAATGCCTTCTTCCTGTGATCCTGCCAAGGAAGCAGTGATGGACATTTTGACTTACCAGGACCTTGGATGCTAGTGGCCCCTTAGGGCAGAACAAGCTGGGCCTGAGCCCAGCTTTGTCAGCACCCCATAGCCCTCCTGCTGCCTCCCCAGTTCCTCTGATGGGATGGGCTCACAAGGCTGGGCTGCTGCTCAGCCCCAGCTCACTAGAGTATGATCTTGTCCCAAGGATGAGCAACACCCAGGGCAGTCCCTTAAGGGGATGCCAGAGGGGCAGTGCCAAAGGTCAAGGGATAGGTGGTGCAGTGCAGGCTGGGATGCTGTGGCAAGGGGTGAAAAGAGAGCATCTCCCACACAAGGACAGTGGAGCTGCTTGGGCATTATGGAGCAGGGTCTCCTCCTGGAGCTGACAGGCTGTAGGTTTCTCCCAGGTGTCCAGGATGCTGGCGTTGTGCCTGCTGTCCCTGGCCTGGCTCAGCGAGGGCTCCCAGCGCAGCGAGCCCATGTTCGCAGCCGTCACCCACCGCCTTCTCCCACCTGACTACGACAGCAATCCCACACAGCTCAACTATGGCGTGGCCATCACCGACCTGGATGCTGATGGTGACTTCGAGATTGTGGTGGCAGGGTGAGTGGTGCACCTAATGTCTCAGTGACAGGCCTGCTGTCAACAGGAATTCCTCCCCTCTCTGGTCTTGTGGCTGGCTGGGGGGATTGTGCACAAAGGTGGGTGGGGGTCTGCACGCATGCACTAGTGTGTGTTTGCGCACCCATACAGGGTGTTGATGCCAGCTGAGTGCCTGTGTAGGATCACGAGTGCCCCCATCAGTCCCTGCTCTGTGGGGTGGTGGCAGCTGCCCAGCAGCCAGGGTCCACCCTGCAGCGCACAGCCAGCAAGTCCCCAAGCCATCTCAGTTCCGCTGACAGGACTCAGCGCTCTCCGGAGATTCAGTTAATTGGCTGGAGGTTTTTTATAGTCCTTTGGCTGGGAAGGGCTGGCAGGAGCCGGGGAAGCAGTGTGCTGTGCTGCCAGTACCCAAGTGGGCCTGGACATGGAGCAGCTGCTGCCAGCAGGTCCAACCCTGGTCAGGAACAGCAGGGACAATAGTGCAGACTCAATAGTGTGTGTGCTGGCACTGCTGTGAGCTGCTTCTGCAGGGTATCTGTGTACATACCACCATCCTCACTCCCAAAGGAGGCTTGCACACACAGGTGTGCTTACCTGGGGAGTGTTCTCTACCCTCACAGATCCCATCCAGCTGGATGGAGGCACTGTGGTGGCAGGCAGGCAGAGTCTGGCCCTGCTGCTGCTCTGAGCATAACTGAGGCAGGAAAACATGGGCAGCACTGGGAACCCTGGAAGGGTCTGGGCCACCACTCCCAGCTGTGCTGAGTCAAGAAGCCAGCTGGGGTTTTGTAAGCAGTCGTGGTTCCCGTTGTATAACTTGTTTACTGGTGCATTGGGCAGGAGCAGGAGAGGAGCCAGTGGGATGCACTATGCTGAGAGGATTTGCCTTGTGTGCCAGTTTCCTTGCCCTGGGAAAGCGCTGCAAGCAGGGACCTGTACCCCATCCTGTGCAGCTATCTGCCTGGCCCCCACTGCTGCCCTGGTATTGCCAGACATGGGATGCCTGACAGGGTGTCCTTGGCCTCCATGGACCATGCAGGTCTCTGCAGTGCCCATCATTGGGAAAATCCAGTATCACACCCAGCATCCCCCCAGAGATAAGACAGGGACTTTCATCCTGTTCCCAGGCCTTGGAAAGCCATCACCCCTGCTCACCCTCACAGGTACAACGGCCCCAACCTGGTGCTCAAGTATGACAAGGCACAGGGGCGGCTGGTGAATATGGCAGAAGATGAGCGGGGCTCCCCATATTATGCACTGCGGGACCGGCAGGGACATGCCATCGGTGTGACGGCCTGTGACATCGATGGCGATGGCCGTGAGGAGATCTACTTCCTCAACACCAACAATGCCTTCTCTGGTAAGTCCTGACGGCAGCTGAGCCCCAGGCACGGGGGGAGCCCCTGGCATGGCCGCCTGCGACCTTCGGTGTGTGAGCGATGTGTGCGGGCTGGAGTTAATTTCTCAGTTGAGTGGCTTCATTGATTGATGGCAGCACGGGTGGGACACTGAGCCCAGCCAGCCACCGAGTCAGCACTTCCAGCTGCCCATCACCCTTTTTGCAGCACCCCAAGTCGGACAGAAGATTCCCTTCTGCCCCCTGTGCTGTCCTGCCACAGGGATTCTGTGCTGCAAATCCCAGCTGTGCCCTGCAGCGGTTGTACCCTCCTGTCTCCTGGCTGTCCTGTGCCTGCTGAACCAAGTCAGGTCGAATCCTGCCCCTCTAGTGCTGTCCCTGCTCCTGGCATGGCTGTTG
This sequence comes from Dasyornis broadbenti, assembly GCA_013397935.1. Classification (NCBI taxonomy): domain Eukaryota; kingdom Metazoa; phylum Chordata; class Aves; order Passeriformes; family Dasyornithidae; genus Dasyornis; species Dasyornis broadbenti. The sequence goes on from VZRN01001324.1 coordinate 4,478,669, forward strand.
TGGGAACAAGACTTATGTGCTCCAATTTGGCACTGGGAATCCCCAGAGCTCCCTGGCTTGGTGCTCCAACCCAGGTCTGCTCTGTGTCCCCGACCTCCAGGCAGCAGATCTCTCTTCCCAGTGCTCCTAATTACCCAGGCTGGCAGTGACTGCTGGCACACCTGTCCCTAAATCAGGCTCTGGTATTGACATTGTCACGAGCAGTGTAGCTCGCTGACTGTGCCTGCCACTGAATCGATTTCTTCTTTAATTTTTTTTTTTATCTTCCTGGGGATGATATACAGGACTGTGCCCCATTGGGACATATTTTAGCTTAATGAGTTGATTCTTCTGTGTGTCTCCCAATGGCCCATAAGGGTCATGAGGCTCTTGCAGCAGCCCAGCCCTATGGCACTATGGGAGGCTGCAGGGACAGCAGATATTTGGGATGCTCTGGAAAAAGGGTGCCTCTTCCATAGCCTCCCTTGCTGCAAAGTTCCGTCCTTGGGAGGATGTGGGGTGCTGGAGCTCACCGACCTGTGCCTCCTCCCCCAGGCATAGCTACCTACACGGACAAGCTCTTCAAGCTCCGCAATGGGCGCTGGGAGGACATCCTGAGTGACGAGGTGAACCAGAAGGTGGCCAGCCGCTTTGCTGGGCGTTCCGTTGCCTGCGTGGATCGGATGGTGAGCAGGCAGGGCTCTGTGGATGGGGTATCTCTGACCTCTTCCCACTCCCAGTGCCTCTCCAGTGAAGTCCTGGGGGACTGCTCTCCTTGCCAGTCCCATCCCACCCACCACTTGGGCCAGGGGTGTCCCCCAGATGCCTATTGACTGTCAGGGCTGGCAATCCCCCCAGCTGTGGAGACTGTGGATGCCTGTCCACACGGTTGCCACCAGCTGATAAACGTGCCTGTCGAGGTGATTTATGTTCCTGTCACCTGTTCTTTCTTCATCCTCCTCCTCCAGCGGTTTGTTTCCAAATGATTATCGCTAAATCAGGGTGCAGCTGATGCACGGGACAAAGGAGGCGGTGGAGATTGGGAGGACCTGGCACACTGGGGATGCTGGGAGGTGGGGGGTAACGTGCCCCCTGCCAGCACTGCGACCAGAGAGCTCCTGGAGGCAATGGGGCACATCCCTACGCATGGGATGCTTCTCGCCGTGGGCTTTGCAGAGCTCTTGCTCAGCACATGGTAGCAGTGCCTGCTTCCACGGAGCGATAAGAGCATTCACGGCAGGCATCCTGTAGTCCCCGTGGAGATGAGTTTTGGGGGGGTGGGTGCTGAGGCAGTGCTGCTGGCTGCAGGGCTCCGGCAGGTACTCCATCTACATAGCCAACTATGCCAGCGGCGACGTGGGCCCCCATGCCCTGATTGAGATGAATGCGGCTGCCAGTGACCCTGCCCGTGGTGTCGTGGTGCTGGTGGATGTGGCAGCCCAGGCTGGCGTCAGCAAGTACACAGGTACCCGGTTGCTGTGACCCCGAGGAGGGAATGGGGCACTGCAGGGCATGGCAAGCGTGAGACCCGGCTGTGGCAGGGCAGTGTAGCCGGAGGTCCCTGCCACGCATTGGGCTGCCTGACTGCCCCATCTAGTGGCAGCCCCATGGCCCGTGGAAGGGAACCAGGACCATGGGATGCGTGCCTGGCGGGACCCCTGTGCCTACTATCACCGGCGCTGATCCCTCCAGAGCTCACAGCATCCATAGCGCAGACAGCGGGGTTTGGGAACGTAGGCGTAGGGGGGAACAAGTCTGCCTGCGCCCCATGCTGCCCCACTGCCACGGAGACTGCTGCATGCCCCAGCGGTAAATTGTCACTAACTAAGAGTGCTGTCACCATGGCTATGGCGGTGATTAGGGTTGGGAGACCCACAAGCGGCTGCCAGGCCCAATTAACTCCTGATGAGAGGGATTGGAGGCGGGCAAGGAGACACCGGAGGTGGGAATGCG
>VZRN01001324.1:4490322-4507482 GCA_013397935.1 Dasyornis broadbenti
CGGAGCCGCGCGGGGCCGGGCGCTGTCCGCGGTGCTGCCGAGCCGAGCGGCGGAGGCGGGCCCGGCAGCCCCGTGTGCGCAGCCGCCCGGTCCGCAGCTGCCCGCCCCAAGGCACCGGGAATGGGCACCCGCCGCCACCGACACGGAGCCCCTGGAGGACGTGGCCCCGTTGCTACGGACGGCGGTACCGACTACCCCGGGGCTGGCCCCAGAGAGGGCCTGCGAGGGAAGGCTGCTGCTGTGCGTCCCGGGGGTCCTGCACGGCGAGTAAGGGAGACCGGATGCCCTTGGGATGCGGCTGTATGTCCCTGGGGGGAAACTTGGCAGCCGAGGGGATGGTGCCGGAGGTAACAGAGGGTCTGAGCGGCCGTGAGGCTGGCCCCACAGGGATTTGGGGAGTCGACAGTGGGGCTGGTAGCCTGCCGTGCCAAGGGCCCTCGTCTGAAGCTGTTTGTTTGGGAAGGAGTTGCAGCTGGTGCTGCGATCACAGCGCCGGCAGACATCAAAGAGTAGAGCTAACGAATTCCCTGTTATCTCTGCCCATTGACAGCTCAATTAGAGCCGAAGAAATGCCGAACAGGGAGAACAGAGGCTCTCCCAAGAGGCGAAGGCGGGGGCTGGCAGCTGGGACTGTGATGGGGCGAGAGGGATGCTGTAGCTGGGCACAGGGCCCTCAGCAGGCAGGAGAGCAGCCAGCCCTTTCCTCAACACCTGGGCGATGCTGGAGGGAGTGCGGGGCCTTGCCGTCACATCTGCTCTGGCAGCGAACACAGCGAACACAGCTGACACACAGAGCTAACACACACAGCTGACACACAGCTGACACACAGCTAACACACACAGCTAACACAGCTAACACACAGCTAACACAGTTAACACACAGCTAACATACAGTTAACATGGCTGACAAACACACAGCTAACACAGCTGACACACAGAGCTAATAGCTAACACACGGCTAACACAACTAACATGGCTAACACTTAGCTAACAGACAAAACTAACACAGTAAACACAGCACAGCCAGCTGCCCAAGCGCAGGGGTAGCTTGGCTCTGACTCCTGCTTCCTGCACTGAGCACCAGCTCAGGCTTTGAGCAGAGCAAATAGAGGCAGGGCCTTGGGGTGGTTGGTAGGCAGCCCCTCTTCTCTGGAGCATGGCAGGGTTTGTGACCAAGGGACAAAAGGACACGTGCCATCGGCGACCCCAATTGAAGGGTTCCTCTCCCCCACAGACACAAAGCTACGGATCCCATAGCTTTTGCAGGAAACCTGCTGCTCCTACTGTTCAGAGCAACCCTGCCAACCCACATCCCACAGCAGTGAGGTACATCCTGCCCTGATGGTGCCACAAAACCAAAGGACCCCCCTTGAGGGGTGGTGTGTGAAGTCTCCCATGCACCCAAATGTGCACAGGCACTCATGCGTGCACTCAGATGCCTACATCTGCCTGCACACCCCATGCACCCCAGGCACGCACCCAGGTGCACATGGAGTGTGCTCACACACCTAAGCCTGTCCCCAGATGTCCCCAAACCTAGACCCTGTATCCTATCTCCTCCCCGTACTGCCTGCCACTGCCACGTCAGTGCTCGCCTGCCCGCCTGGCAGGTCCTGCCAGTTGCCATGGCGATATTGTGCCTGCTAGGAGATGAAGTTTGCTCTCCTGTGCTGCAGTGAGGGGCCGAGAGCAGCCGGGGGGATTAGCTCTCCCTCCCCAGTCTCTGCCCATGATCTTGCATCCTGTAGTGTTGCCCCAGGTTGTCTCCTCTGGCTACACCAACCCAGCCCAGCATAGAGCTTTCAGTTCAGGCCTCCATCTGCCTCACAGGCCATGGACCTGCAGGACCACAGCACATGTCAAGGAGTATCCTTTGGTAGAACATCACCCCACCATGGAGAGCTGCCTTCTGCCAGCCATACTGCCCATGACCAAGCCTTGTCCAGTGGCAGGCAGGACATGGACTTGCCCCAAAGCGCTCCCCTGCACCACACATATGCTGGCCCTGCCTGTAGTGCCCGCAGAGCCTGGCATATCCGGAGCCCACTGGAGTCTGCCAGCTCCCCTGTGTGGGATGTGACGTCATGGGCTTTCCAGTTTTAGCCAGAGCAAGGACAGATCCTGCTGCTTTCCGTGCAGAAGGACCAGGCTAGTGCTGTGTCATGCTATGCCATGCTGTGCTATGGCTTCCATCAGGCAGGTCAGAGGTGGAGAGAGGCTTAGCCAATGGAATTCCAGTCAGTAGGAGCAGGGACAGCAGAGGCTCGGGGCAGCCTCAAAGTGCTGCATGGCCCTGCTGCCCTCCCCAGACCCTTACACTGTGAGGGGGACTGGCAGGGCTCTGACCCTGCTGCTTCATTTGCTCAGCCCAAAGGAGTTTTTTTTTAGGCTGACCAGCAGCAGGGACAGGCATGGCTGATGCCAGAACTGCCTTCACTCCCCTGGCCGACTCTTCCCTTGCGCCTGGAGTGGGACAGCTCTGACCTGTCTTGTAGACAAGACACCGCAGATCTCTCCTTGCTCCCAGTCCTGGCTAACCTCCCAGAGGCCCTGCCCCTGGCCCCATGGGACAGACATGGGGCGCACTTGGTACCCCTATGGCCACCCCTCAACCAACAGTGTGCCTGTGCCCATCACACCACAGCAGCCATGCCCCAGCAGTGCCCCTGCTCCAACCCCTGCACTTGGCTCCTGGACCAGGACCAGGAAGTGTCCCTAATGTGTTTCTGGATGCACGGTGCTGCACCCCATCCCAGCATCTCAACCCTCCCTGCAGTCCAAGAAGGATGGCTGGGGGCCATGGAGGAGAGCTGGAGCCCTGCAACCAGCCCAGGACCAACCCCTGAGGCTTCATCCTGCACCCACTACCTGCTGAACCCCTCCTCAGCCTGTCAGAGCTTGTCAGCAGCTCCAGCTCTGCTTCAAAGGGCCTGGCAGCTGCTTCCCCCAGCACTGGGAGTGCTTTCAGTAATAGTGGAGAGCATGAGCTCACCATCCCAGTGAGCACAACGGTGACATTTGGGAGGCACAAACACAGCACGATTAGCTGATAACCTTTCCTGAGAATTCCCAGGTGTGTGCATCTGTGGGGGGAGAGGGAGGGGGACATGACCCCCACACTGTTAGCCTCTGGAAAATAGCTCCAAATGCCCCAGCCTGCCCCTCCACACAGGACATGGAGAGTGCCCCAAATTGGGGCCACTGACCCTATGGACTGGGCACCCTGAGTGTGGACACCCCACTGCAGCACCTACAGCACTGCCATGTCCAGCTGTGTCCACCCAAAGGGGTGGTTCTAGGATCCCGTTGCCCTGGGAGGCCCCGCAGAAGGTGGGGGCAGCCCCGCAGCACATTCCACAGGAGTCCACAAGCGCTGGGGCCACAGCATCCTCCTGCACACAGGCAAGCAGAGGAGGATGTGGTTTCAGAGACAGGTGCCAAGGTCTGGCATTAACAAATGTGCCAGCTGGGAGCTGAGGCTGTTGCGAGGATTGCTCCCACGCTACTGATGGGGCTTTGGTGGGAGCAGATGTGGTGGGGTGGGGAGGGACAAACAGCACTGCAGAGAGGCTGCTGCACCCCGTGCATGGTGCCATGCTGTGAGGGAAAGGGACTCCTCTTCCTAGAGTCCCCACATGCGACATGCCCTCTGTCTGCCCTGCTGAGCAGGACCAGATGCCGGGGGCCAGGATTGGGGTGTCCGGCAGTGAACAGGGAGGGTCTGTGTGCAAGCTGGCAGGAACTGGGCAGGGCCAGGAGGTGCTGGGTGGGGGCTGGGAGGGCGCCAGGGAAGCCTCGGCTCCGCAGCTAGGCCGGGAGCTCTGCCAGCACATTCCTGAGGCTGCCGGGCAGCGGGAGTGTGCGTGGGCGCAGGGCAAGTGCACGGCAATTGCTGACCCTGCCCACTGCCCACCCCGATGGTCCCACGTTGCCCCCGGCCAACCTCGACCCCACGGTGTCCCCAGTCATGCCCCAGTCTCCCGCGGCCACTCCCAGACAGGACCACCCCCGCAGAGCCCTGCTGCCGCGCAGCATTGCCCCCCAGCCACGGTGCTGCTGGACGCCATGGGTCACGAGTCGCTGCACGGACAGCCCCAGCGTGCTGCCCCCTCCTGAGGCTCTCTTCATGGCCAGCCCCAGTGTGCTATCCTCTCCCAAAAAGCCCCTATTCCACAGTGGATGCAGCCCATGCCCAGCACTGTTGCAGCCCAGGAACCAGTACGGGGCTGTGACAGGGAGAATGAGAGGATGGGGAGAGAGGAGGAAGGGAGGGAGCCCACCCAGCCCACTCAGCCCACCCACCCAGGCCCAGGGGATGCATCTCTGCTGACAGAAACAATGTAGGTAGCACCCAAAGCTGCGGCAGGAGAGTGGATGGGGACACAAAAATGGAAAGAGGTGGCCAGGACCCTACTCAGATTCTCACTTCTCGGGAGCCTCCCACTGCCCTGGCTTGGATCTGCTCTGTGCTACAACCAGGTACAGGTCCTCCACAGGGAGGGTCCAGAGTGTTGAGGGGGCATCTCCAGGGGATGTCCTCTTACCATGCCACCTTGGCTGGCGTCCCCGAGGTCCTCACCGCAGAGGGGCAGCCCCCATGGCCCTGCTTCCGGTCTCACTGCTATGACAAGTGGCACAGGCAGTGACACAAGTGGTGGCACAGCCAGCTCCCTGGAGTGACAGGAGCAAGTGTCAGTGTCACAGACAGTTGCATGGGTGCAGAACGGGAATGTGGCACTGGAGCACCCTGTGCAGACAGAGCACAGGGAGGGGTGCCAGCTCCAGCTATCTTGGGTCCATTGCCTTCTCTGGGGTACAGCCCAGATCTACCTTCCCTGTGGCATCCTGGGTGGGAAAGGGTTAAGGAAGCAATGCGAGTACAGCAGGGACTCCCCAAAGTAGAGACACTCTCTCAGCTCGGAGACAAGGTTGCCAAGACACCCCACAGGGGGAGAGCAGGGAACAGACACTGTTTTTCTGGAGCCAGCCCTGGTCCCCTCAGCATGGCCAGAAGGTGACTCAGGGCTCTAATGAAGGTATCATGACAGAAGAAGGGACTGGGCCAGCTGGCATGGAGACCCTTGCTCAGGCCCAGCCTCACCAGCCCCCTCACCCTCATCTGGTGGGGTGCCAGCTGGCACAGAGTGCTCAGCACCCTCAACACCTTCCTGGGAGGTACTGGGGATGTATGTGCCAGACTGGGCTGTGCGATGGGAAAGGCTGAGAGCCAGGAGCAAGTCCATGGTCAAGAGTAGGACGGTGCTGGCAGTGCCACGGGAACAGCCCAGGGACACGACACACCCGCGACTGTGCTCAGCATCGGCACGCTGCTGCTTCACCCTGCACACCTAGCCTTCCTCTGCCTCCACCTCCCCACTCCTGCTCCCAGGCCTCACTAGCCCCTTCCCAGCCCAGCTCCCATGGCAATTACACCCTGCCCAAACCCATCCATCACGGATTAGCTATTTTCTATCAGCATTTATCTCCAGACAATCTCACTCCTGCCGTGACAGCCTGATGCCTCCATCACCCTCCTTCCTGCTACCAGGCAGCCCTGATAAAAGGCTGCTGTATCTTATCGGGCTCCCCGGCAGTTACACATTAATGGTGCCATCTCCGGGGCTTGGCTGGGGTGGGACGAACCCAGCCCACCCTCGGGCTGGAAGCAAGAATCACTGGGTGATGCAGTGAAGGGCGCTGATCGCAGCACAGAGGGCATGGGCAGGGCAGGCAGGCTGCAAGCAAGGGCAGGTGGTGCAGTTGAGGTTCCCAGCATTCTCCCAAAGCAGATGGACCCCACCAGGGCTCGGGGAACGGTCCCTGCCCCCAGCCCGGGGCAAAGAGCAGCTGCTATCACTGCCTGCACCGGACTGTTTGCTCTATCGCCCATTAACAGAGCTGCCTTATCCGGTGGGCAGGGGCCAGCGGGAGCCCAAAGTCTGTTGGCCAGGCAGGGGCATCGATCACGGGAAAGGGAGGGGGTGCCTCAGATAACCCCTGCAGACAAATGGGTTTCTAATAGGGTCTTAAGCCTTGCACCCCCCATCTCCAAGGGAATGGGGGAATGTGGTCCTGGCAGGACCCTCACACCACTTGGGCTCCAGCTTTGCCCACAACCTGAGCACTGGTAGAGCCTGGGTGCAAGCCCGTTGCTGGGAGGTGTAATCCCAGCTACACCTGTGCCAGCAGACCATGGACTTCCCAAGGTGCATTCTGGCAGAGCCATCCATGCAGAATAAGGACCCTATGCCCGTGGCATTACCTTGGCATTGATGGCACACCTGGCACCTGGATACCCCAGCCTCCCCAGGGCTGCAGCATGAAGCTTCTGGGGCGTCCTCTTCCTTTAACCCCAGCACCCCAAACATATTGTCTTGGGAGAAAAGAGTGGGGAGTGGGGTGGCACACAGTAGTAACCAGGGTCCCCTGCCCCATGACAGAGCGTGCCTCTGGGGTGCCAGGTGGGACCGGGGGCAGAGGGACTCATGAATAACGGGGGCAACTTGTGGCCGTAACAGCCTCCATGGGACAGGCGAGCCAGCCCTTCTAGAAAGCGTCACCCCAGGGGCACACAAAGCCAGGGTGGGCTGCGGAGTTGCATGCAGGGGGTCTCCCCGAGAGGGCGAGGGGCATGGAGCACCATGCGCCGGGGAGGGAGGGAGGGAGGGAGGTGGCAGCGGTGTGGACAGACTAGGAGGACCCGGGGCCCAGCCCCGGGGGGCCCGGCAAACAGAGCAGATTGGCTGCCGGCGACGTCTCCAACCTCCTTAGAAAGGGCAGTGAGCGTGGGAGGCGCTAACGGAGCGGGCAGGGTGCCGAGCCGCGCTCCCGTCCCGCTCGGCAGCCGGGGCCGGCAGCTACAGGCGGGCAGCGGTGATGCCGCAGGCGGGCAGCCCCTCGGCGTCCCGGGGCACAGCGCTGCTAGCCTTGGCGCTGGCGCTGGCAGGGTCCCTGGGCGGCGGGCAGCACTACGACTACTATGGGTGGCAGCCCGAGAGCCTGCCCTACGGGCGCTTCTATGGGCGGGAGCCGCAGTGCCTCGACATCCCGCCCGATATGCAGCTCTGCCGCGACGTGGGCTACAAGCGCATGCGGCTGCCCAACCTGCTGGAGCACGAGACCATGGCCGAAGCCAAGCAGCAGGCTGGCAGCTGGGTGCCCCTGCTCGCCAAGCAGTGCCACACCGACACCCAGCTCTTCCTCTGCTCCCTCTTCGCCCCTGTCTGCCTCGACCGGCCCGTCTACCCCTGCCGCTCCCTTTGTGAAGTGGTACGTGACTCCTGTGCCCCTGTCATGGAGTCCTACGGCTTCCCCTGGCCTGAGATGCTGCACTGTGGCAAGTTCCCCTCTGACCACGAGCTCTGCATCGCCGTCCAGTTTGGGAACAGCAAAGCCACACCGCCACCAGGTAAGTGGAAAAGGTACTGTGAGGGGATGGGAATGCATGTGGAGCCCCTGCACACCCATCATTTCACCCCTCAAAGCACAGTGCAGGACACGGGTTGGCCAAGGACTCTCTGTGTCTACAACAGGTCACGAGTGGGCACAGTATCAGCTTCGTCTGGGCACCACTCATTGCCCAGAGATGCTGGGCTTCCAGCTGCCTGCATAGAGCTGCCCCGGGATAAGGGAGAACATGGGATGAGGTAGGAGTCACTGGCAGATCCACTACAGTTCTGTGTCATTCTCCTCCCACTGGGTCCCATGCCAGCAGCAGAGAGCATGCTGAACCTGCGGGTCTCAGTCCCAGGCTGCTGCTGCAGGGTGGCTGTCCCCTCAAGCAGGAGCAGGGACATCACTCAGAGGGAGCCTAGGGTCAGGATCAGGGCTGCAACACCCTTTGTGGGTGCCACCCTCACTGTTGCTGTGCTTCAAAGCGCCAGCACCTGATGAGAGGGTGTCCCCGTATCTCCACCCCTTCTGGGGGATGACCCTAGTTGTCGAGGTGCTCTGTGCCTCCCCACATTACCCCAGCACAGCTACCTAGGGAGCAGAGGAGCTACTGAGCCTCTCCCAAGTGTGTCCCCGAGGAGCTGGCCCAGGTGGCAAGTATCAGCAGCAGAAAGCTGTGACAGTGACTGGTCTCTCATTGCAGTGTCCAAAATCTGCACCCAGTGTGAGATGGAGCACAAGGCGGATGGCATGATGGAGCAGATGTGCTCCAGTGACTTTGGTGAGTACTGGGGTCTTCTTCCCAGCCGCGCTGGACAAGGGTCTGCCTCTGTGAGGTCTGACAGCTGGGGCAGGAGCTGGCCAGAGGGCGGGGTTGTATGGGGACAGCCCCATGGGAGACTACCGAGCCAGTCCCTTGGACCTTTTGTGCATGGCATGGGTGCACCACAGGAAAAGACATCGGTGGGGGGATAGGCAGAATGGGACATTTGGGAGGGTTACTGGGAGCCTCTGCTGGACCTCCCCCCAACAACCCCTTTCCCTTCCCCACACAGCAACTTCTCCAGAGACCCACCCCAGGGGTGGGCTGGCCCGTGTTCTGCACAGGCGCCTGGCCCAGACCCTCCTATCCCCAGTACCCTAGCAGTGCTTCCCTCCCCAACCGTGTCCCATGGCTGCCCTACACAGTGGTGAAGATGCGCATCAAGGAGATGATGGAGGAGAATGGGGAGCGGCGGCTGGTGGCTGCCCAGAAGAAGAAGGTGCTGAAACTGGGCCCGCTGAAGCGCAAGGACACCAAGAAGATGGTGCTGCACATGAGGAACGCCGGCGCCTGCCCCTGCCCCCAGCTTGACAGCCTCAGTGGCAGCTTCCTGGTCATGGGCCGCAAGGTGGGCAGCCGCCTGCTCCTCCTGGCCATCTACCCCTGGCAGAAGCACAACAAGGAGATGAAGTTTGCAGTCAAGTTCATGTTCTCCTACCCTTGCCCCTTTTACCACCCCCTTCTCTATGGGGCTGGGCAGCACTAGGGCTTTGCCCATCCTGTCCTTTCCCAGGACTCCTGGGAACAGGAGCACTGGCCCAAAATCACACCCTCAGCCTCCCTGGCTGCACCCCAGGACCCCAGCTCTGTTCATCTCAGCCCCTTGGTTGTGCCCCAGAACCCCGCTTTGCACCCCCAGGATTCTCTTCTGCATTTGTGGGAGCCTTGATCCACAGCCAGGACCCCTGCCTCCTCCTAAGAGCCCAACTCTGCACCCCTGAGACCCCTGTTCTGCTCCCAGGACCCCTGCCCATGTCCAGGAGCTTAGTCTGGACCCAGGACTCTTGTTCTGTCTGCCTGGGAGCCCTGGTCTGCGCTGGAGACCATTAACTACTCCCAGGTTCCCTGCCCAGAAGCCCGGAGACCCTTGCTTTCATTTAGGATCCCCACTTAGCCCTCTTGCCTGCACCTGGGACCCCTACCCTGCACCCACGTCCTTTGCCCAGTTCCCTCATGACATGCACCAGTCTCTCAGCCCCCACAATCCCTGTTCCAGCACACCAACACGTCCCATGCCCTCACCTTGAGCTTACACCCAGCCCTGGATTATCTCACTTTCACAGAGACCTGGCCCAGCCCAGGCAGGTCCCTTCTGCCCCACTCTCCCCACAGACTGTCCCTCTTAAGACCAAGTGCCCAGACCAGCACAACCCCTTCCTGGGCTCCTCCACTCCCCATTCCAGATGGTTCCACTGAGCCACACATGGCACAGTGTGTGAGGGGGTCCACCTCCAAGCCCCCCAGACCAGCCCTGCTGCATCCCTTGCACACACCCCTGCTGTGACCCAGCCCAGGTATGCCTTGCCCATCCACACCACAGTAAATTATTCCACCTCAGAAAAGTCTGTGTGCAGCTCACTGCAGTTCATGGGTAAGGGCACCTTGGGCTTCCTCAGGGAACTCAGAGGAATGGGAAGGGGATCCCAGTCCTGCCCTGAGTGAGGCAGCCTGAAGGAGCAAGATCACCCCAGGCTCTGGCTGTAGCCCCCTCCAGGTGTTGTGCCCAGAGCCTGAAGCTGGGCAGTCCAACCAAGCCAAGGGATGGGGTTCCTAGTGGTCACGGGCATCACTGGAGATGCAGGCACCCCTGCCACTCCATGAAGCCTGGGAGGGCATTGAGATGAGTAGGATGAGGGGACAAGGCCTTCACTGCTGCTGGAGCCCCACAGATGAGTCTGATTTTCTGCCAGGGAAGTTTCTTCCTTTGTCACCCCAGGGGATAAATCCATGCTCTGGGAGGTCACAGCACTTTTGAGAAGCCTGGCACTGAGCATTGTAGGGGGCAGATACTGCATCAGGCAGCTTCCAACCCTGTCCTCCCCCACACCCTATCACCTGAAGGCCCTGTCTGCAGCTTCCTGCCAGCCGTGCTCAGCTGCCAGACCTCCCATGCCACAACCTCCAGCCCCCTCTGAAAAGATTCCTAGGGCCACCCACCTGCATTAGCGCAGACCCTCCCAGCAGCACAAGGACTGGGCCAGTCCTCAGCCCGGCCCCTCTGATGGCAGCAGGGTACTGCATCTTAGCTCAATGCAACTCCCCCGGCTGCCCCCCAGTCGCAGCTGGCAAGGGGGCAGCCTGAATGCCCCAGTCCTTTTTACCCAATGCATACCACCCGTCCCAAAGGCAGAGCAGGGCCTGAAGGTGGCCACTGGGATATTTACCCAATGCCTGGCTGCCTGACATTGTGTCTTCTCTTCGGAGCTGGCCCGGCCTCAGGGAACCTCCTGGGACAAGAGGGAAACTGAGGCTGCAGGATGTCTGCACCCACCCTCATCCTGGCTGACGAGAGCACTGGGCACCTGCCCTGTTCCAGGGGGACCTCTTCTCCCTCTGCCCTCCTTGGGCATGGCCTTGGCCCCACTGGTCAGCCTTCAGAGCCCCAGATCTCCTGCTCTGGCTGGGGAGAGGTGCCCCACAGACAGCCAGGAACATGGGGCAGCCAGCCTCTGCCCCAGCCTCACACCAGGGGCAGACACTTACTAGATCCACCTTCTTCCCTGGCCACTGGGAAAAAAAAAATGGGGAAAAAAATTCAAATATTATTAGCAGGTATGTTCAGAACCTGACTGCTGAGCACACTGCCATAGGAATAAACATTGTCAATTATGACATTTCACTGCAAAACTAAAAAGCATAAATAAAACCCCATCTCCCACAGCCTAGGTTTATCTGTAGCCCTCTGTGCTCTGTGTCATTAGCATCTTCCTGGAGAGTGCTCAGACATATGTGGTCATTGCACTCATTGCTCCAAGTGTTTTCTCTAGAAATATAAGTAGCTCCTCTGCCTCCCACCATCAGCTGAGTGAGCTCACCCCTCCCAGCCCAGTTATCATCCCATTGCAGACACCCCCACAAACAAATCCACACCTCTTGGGGTGCTGCACACCCCCTTCCCCAATGTTACAGCTGCTCCACTGCCCCCACTAACTGCTCAGCCCTCTGCAAGCCAGTCCCCTGCACACCCAGCATAACACAGACACCCTCATCATCAAATGCCAAGTCCAGCTTTTCCCCATATTTCCACGTGAAGGAGTTTATAAGTCCACAGCCAGGATGAGCGCTTAGGCTGTCAGCCCCATAGGAGCTCCCATGCTGGTGGGATGTAGTGCCTGCAGCAAGGTCTGGGCTCCAGCACCTTCTCAGATTGGTGGGTGTCAGAGCCTGGTGGGCACTGGGCAATGCCAGCCCAAGAGCACCTCCCCCCCCAGATTTCCTGGCTTGGGGGAAGCTGCAGCTGGCCGGCACGGACCCAGACCATGGCTGTTCCCAGCTGCACAGCAGCCAGGGTCACATTCCCGGGATAGCTGGGAGCTTTGCTGTTCACACAAGGAAAGGTCATCCTTGTGCACACAAGCAGCTGATGAGACCACCGCCCAAGGGAGAGTAGGGGAAGGAGCAGCCATGGGAGGCAGAGGAAGCTCAGTAGCTCCTGCCAGAGCTGAGGTGCTCCCTGGCTCCAGCCCAGCAGGATCCAGCCCTGGCACAGCTGACAGGCAGCCGGACACAGCTCTGAGCAGGAGGCAAACAAGGCTACAGCAGGACAGAAGATGGAAATTCCAGTAAAGTACAGAGCTGGTGGTACAGACACACCATTTCTCCAGGAGCACCTGCAGGATAGCAGGGCCAAGGCCACAAGAGGTGTCAGAGTGACCTGGGACTGGGACAGCTTTCACTGGGATGACACAACAGCCAGCTGAGGACAAGGGATTTATTGGTCATTCTCTACATGCAATTATATATTAATCTGTAGTAGAAAGCAGCAGTCACTAACTGCACAGAGCAGCACCAACTCCTGCCTTTTCTCACACTGGAGACCCAGCCACACAGCCCAACCCACTTATCCTTTTTCCTCCTCTGGGCTACAGCCAAATCCAGGGGTAGAAGACTAAACCTGCGGGCAGTGAGGCCAAGGAGCACAGTAGTGACTAGCAGTCTCAGCTGAGCCAGCATTAAAGTCCTAGCTAGTCTAGACCCCAAGGGATGAAGGCGGAGCTCTGACTTGATCCCAAAAATACAGTCACTTACAGCACAGTGCTGGGAAAGGTAGGGACAGAGCCCTAAGGTTGTTCTGCCCCACCCAAGAGGTGAAGGCAGGACCACGAGTAGGACGGATGGCTCTTCCATTACTGAGCCAGGCCAAAGGGCCTGGGCAAGCACATGACAGGGCACAGCAAGTGCCAGAGAGCACTTAGGGCTTGGAGCAGCTGCAGGGATGGGGCACAGCCGTGGGCAGTGCTCCACCACAGGGATGCAACTGGTACATGGGAAGGAGGGCTGGTCCATCCAGCCTAGTGCTGGCAGAAGGAGCACTAGTGCAAGCATCCTCTGGCAGGGGAATGCCATGCTGGCATCCAAACAGTTCAGACTCCCAGTGGCAAGGGTGCCTGCCCGCTGTCCCAGGTGTCAGACAGTGCAGGACACAGGAGCTGGCTGGGCCTGATTCATCACTTGATGAGCACTTGGTTGCAGAGAGCACACACGAACACTGTCTCCTTCTGAGCCTCTGGGGCTGGAAAGGAAAGCAGACATCAGATATGCTCCCCCCTTTCCCACCAAGGGCTAGGGACCCCAGCCACAAAGCTGCTTCGAGAGCTGCAAATTCATCACTGCTCTGTCCTGAGCCAGGGTATGCTGGGCATGCCCTGTCTACCCTCCCCACCAGGGCTGGGGCAAATGCTTGGGCAGACAGAACAGGTGGAAGCAGAAGCTCTTTCCTCCTCCACCTTTCAACTCACCCGTGGCTCCCATCACAGCTTTGGGGACTTTGAAGGAACAACACCTGGAGCAGAAGCTGTTGCCGCAGTTACTGCAGCTCCGCTGTGGAGAAAGATAGAGGTGAGTCCCAGATGTATATCAGACTAACCCAGGAGTAAGTGAAGGGGACCACAAGTCTGCAGAAGGGGACAGGAAGACAGCAATGTGAGCCTGGAGGGGACAGGAGACACCTCCTCCTGAGAACTGCTCACAGACTGTGTGCCAAGCATCACACTCAGGGCTCAGATAAGGCAACAGGTCATACCCACTAGCAGACCCATGCTCTGGTTCATCAGAAAGCCCTATGGCCACTGGAAATGGACTAAACCAGGGCACAGAGCAGGTACCTTCTACAATACCACATGTGACTTTGGCCTGAGGCAGCTTCCAAAGGAGTAAATAGACAAATGCTCTACAACACAAGGCATCCCTGGTACCATTAGGCGTGGGTTGCCTAACATATGCAGATGACCTCAGCATTTAGCTGTGACCGAGGCTGTGATCTGGGCTGTGACCAAGGCCAGACACCTGAGCTGCTGGACAAAGCCAGGGCAAGCCAGACACGAGCAACACCACTGCCCCAGACACAGACAGCAAACTGGAGCAGAAGCTGAAGACTCACCCTCTTCTTGAGCACAGAGAAGGTGGCGGCACAGCCTGTGCAGTTCCCTGGAAGAAAGAGAACAAAGGTAAGGCAGGGCTCGGCTGCCTGGGACTGCAAGTGGCACAGGAACATCCATAGCTGTTGTAACGGCTCAGCTCTATGACACTGCTGCACCTTCCCATCCTTGCCCTTCCTAGGAGTGCTGGGAACATCCTCCTCATGGAATGGAAAGGGTCATTGGAGGTGTCAGCACAGCCCCAGCAGGTACCACACCACTCTCTCCACTCCCAGTGCTATGGTCACCACCAGACGCAGCACAGACCCCACGCTGCTGAGCTCCCCCAAAAGCACCTGCTCCCAAACTCACCAAAGTTGTTGCTGGGGTAGCGCTTGCGCAGGCGCTCGGTCAGGCGTGACACTTTGCTGCGGATGACCTCATTTTTGCTCATAAAACCATTGTCTGGGAGGCTGAGGTCAAAATCTGCTGAGCACTGAGAGCTCTCATCATCCTCCTGCAGAGAGCAGAGCCAGCTGAGTACAGTGGGGTGGCTGGGGGTACACTGAGGGCTGCAGGGCAGCCCACACCAGAGACAGGCACCCAACAAGCAGGGCACTCCACCTGGCATTTCTACAAGCCAGCGGCAAACCAGGCAAAGCTCCAGCTGGGAGGAAATACCACATCCTGGCATGGCAGTACTCACCATGACCAGCAGCTGGTTCTCCTTCTCCCGCAGCATAGGACAGAGAGGAGAGTGAATACAGAGTCAGAGGTACCCAGCCCCAGTTACCCTCCCTGAGCATTCAATTTGACCAACAAGGCATTTGTCCCTTTCCCATCTCAGCTGCCCTGCAGGCACAGCCCACCCCAACCAGCCTCAAACCTCAATAGCATCTTTGAACTCTTCATCAGGTTCTGCCTCCTCTGCTTCCTCGACACTGCCAGGAGTAAGGTCCTACAAGAGATTCACAAAGCTAGTCCTGCTGTTCCTCTGCCTCTTTTCAAAGGTGGCCCCACATTTCTGAGCAGGTTCCAGGACAATGGACCTGGCCTCAGGCAGCCCTACAGGTGACACAAGTATCAGAAGGTGAGCCCCTGTCTCCTCAGACCACATCTTTACATGTGGCAAAAGGACTGAGCCAAGACCCTCGGGCAGAGAGCAGCCTCCCAGCAATTCAGGAGTGGCTCACAGGCTTCCAGCAAAGCTGGCAGCTGGAAGAAGTTTGTGTCTACCAGGACACAGGCACAGTCAAACCCAAGGACTGACTGCAGCTCCCACCCCACAACTGCCAGCCCTGGCCCTATCTCACCTCTGCACTGGTGGGGGTGGGGGTCCGATCTGGGGCAGCAGCTGGTGGCAGGGGTTCAGCAGGCTCTGGAGTGCTCTCGAGGGGTTTAGTGCCCACACACTGCTCAACGGAGGTCTTGAGTTCCATTATCACTGGTTAAGAGGGGAATACAGCTGGAGTAGGGCAGCACTTCCCTTCTCCCAGACACACCACACAAAAGCCAGCTGCAAGACCTGGTCTCCAGGGCTCAAGGTGGGGCATTGACACATATCATTCACCCATCAGATGTCCTGAGCCCTCCTCTGCTCACACATCAAAGTCAGGGCAGCAAGGAATCCCCATCACCACCTGCCCCAGCTCAGGATAGGGAACAGCAGGGGCCAGTGTCACAGCTCAGACACATCCAACACTTCTCCAGCATGAGCCACAGAAGAGGGAGTGCCTCCAGACCCTCTCCCTTCCAATGGCACATTTTCAAGCGTGTGTCATACATTGCCACAGGCACTGAACGTGTTTCAACTCCCAAAGAGCAGAGTCAGGGATCAAAAAGGGTGACAATGCTCACACACAGCCTACATTGCCAGACCCTGGTTTGCCACACCACAGAGAAGAGAGGGAAACAGCACCTAGGCCAGGACACACATCAGGAGAGACTCTCATTTCCAACAGCTGAGCCCTGGCACCACACTACACCACACCACTCCTAGGACATCATTGCCTTTAGCGGGGTTCAGGGTCTATGGCGGAGCCTGACACAGGACAGTGGACTCGTGTGAGGGTGCTGCGAGAGGCCCAGGGCAGGATTCCTGGCTTTGGAGGGCCTTTCCCCAACCCATCCCACACAAGACATTTCCAGGGAGATCTCATACCTTGGTAGAACTGGGTGTTGCCCAGGAAGAGGGTGCTGTTGAGGATGGCCAGGACCCAGCAGAGAGGCAGCAGGTAGAGGACACAGATAGTGCCCAGCAGCGCCCCATAAAACCTGTGGAAAGCAGCAGGATTCTGTGGTCAAGTCAGAGCAACTCACATGACAGCATAAAACCCTTCCTTCATCTGATGTTCCACCTGTTCTCTCCAAGAACCAAACAAATCAAACACATCAAACACAGTGCCACAGGCCTGGCTGAGCCCCTCTCCCCACCAAGCCCACCACAGGATGCCTGACCCAGTATTACTCACTGGGAAGAGACAGTGGGGTTCTCCCAGTACAGCACATGGTACACTGCCTCGCAGCTGCAGCACATCCCACTCAGAAACCCCTCCAGCTGGATCAGGCTGCAGATGAGACAGTCATAAAAGAGCCGCACAAACACACACCCTCGTTCCCCGACATTCACACGGGTTACAGCGGCCAAACAGGCACAAGCCCCCCACAGCCTTCGATAAGTCTTCCTGGCTGCAGAGGCCCCCACAGTCCCACCGCTGGGGATGCCCCAGGGACTCACAAGCTCTTGACCTGGGCGATGGCCTCCTGCCGCGAGAGCTGCACCTTGCGCAGATCCTCCCTGCGGATGCTGTGGTACCTCCGGCGCACGAGCTCCGGCTCCGAGGGCCGGGTCCGGCACGTCTCCTGCAGGTAACCTAGCAGGGCCGGCACCGCGACCAGCAGGGCGAGCACCGAGTACCAGGCAGCTGGGAAAGGCGGGACAGCGTCAGTCCAGAGGGTCCGGGGAGGTGACCAGCCCTGACCTCCGACACGCACCTTGGCCGAGGGTGAGCAGTAGGAAGTTGAGGCCGAGGCAGACCAGGAGAGAGCACACAGGACGCTGCCACCTGCCGAGAGGGGGGAAGGCAAAGGACATGAAACCCCGGGGACGGTTTCAGTCTCAGCCTCGGTCTCGATCCCAGCCCAGCCCGCACGTACCGGAGGAGGGAACGGACACCCTCGGCGGCGTCCCGCAGCGGCTCCAGGTAAAGCTCCAGCCGCCGGTAGCTCCGCACCAGCTCCAGCAGGTCGAACGCAGCAGCGGCCTTGGGCAGCGACGGCTCCGGCGGGGCCTCACCAGCCCCCGCTGCCCCTTCGGGGCCGCCTGCCGCCCCGTCCCGCTCCACCGCCTGCATGACGATGATGGGAGCG
>VZRN01001324.1:4507527-4520810 GCA_013397935.1 Dasyornis broadbenti
CGCTCCCGTGACGCGACCGGGAGCGCCGCGAGCTCCTCGCGCAGCCAATCGGAGCGCCGGGCCGGGGCGCGCCGCAAAGCCCCGCCCCGCGGGGGGAACGGGCGGTTCTGGGCGCGGCTGCTGAGCTCCCGGGCCAGCCCGGCTTTGCCCGCGGTGGGTGCCAGGCTGCGTGCTGGGTCGTGCGGCCGCTCTGGTGCCGTGCGGCTCGAGGCCGAGTCTTGGTGGGCCCGGTCTACGTGGCTGGGCCCTGGCCCGGGGCTGCTCAGCGTCCCGGCCCGGTCCCGATTCGGGTCTGCCCTGGTATAGGGCTCAGTCACAGCCTGGTTTCGCTTCCAGTCCGAGGCTGGGCACTTATCCGGGTCTAATCCTGGTTCAGGGCTCAGTCCCAGTTTGTGTCTTGGCATGGCCTGCATCCAGCTGTGTCGGGCACGGTGGGTTTGTCCCCATGAGCCCGTTGCTGGGCCACCTCTCCGCGAGGAGAGACCAGAGAGCAGCCCCACACCCGGAGTCCCTGGAAGGGAGCAGCAGGTTCCCCACAGGCCCATGAGCGTGACTGGCAGCTCATTCACTGCCCCTCCATGCCCCCAAAGCAGCCCAGCCCTGGGTGCATTGGCACTGCCCTTCCCAGCAGCCTGCAGCCCTGCCCCCACTGCTCCGGGCACCATGGGCTGTCCTGACAGGTGCTTGCAGTAGAGCAGGGATGGTGGCTCCCAGGGATGCTCTGGGGATCCTGGGCTTCATCTTATACCAAAAGTTATAACCTTGTTATAACTGTGCTGGCTCTTGAACAATGAGGGCTCAATGCTGCAGCCAGCTGCTTGCAGTCTCTGATGAACAAGGCCTGTGTCCCATGGGCAGAAGGCCGGGGACCCAGTGACACCACAGCTGCGGTTCCAGGTCCAAGACTCAACCCAGTCCCAAGAGCGCATCCCAGAGCTGGAGCCAGTCCTGGGAGATGCTGGCAGCCCTCCATTGGTCCCTGACCTACCAAGGGCCAATGTGTCCATGACTGCCCAGCAGTACCCTGGCCCCAAAACAGGGGGCCCTTTCAGCCTGAAGTGACGAAGCCCTTAGGAATGCAACCACATCCTGTCTTCAGTGCATCCTGCAGCCACAGAGCCCTGGGGACTTGGCCTCCCTCTGCTCTGTCGGGAGCCCCATGTGAGCAGCAGACTGTGCCCTGTCTCTGGAGAGGCAGCAGGGCTAGGGATGGCCCCTGTCCCCAAGGGCAGAGACTTAAGCCTCTCTAGCAGGAGCAGTGGTTCAGCACCAGGGAACCTGCCTGTGACCCCAGAGCACCCCAGGACTTTGTGACTATGGCCAGAGGCTCCAAGCAGGGAAGCCCCAGGGTGCAAGGCTACAGAGATGGATAGAATCTCAGCTCAGACCTCATACCCAGCAGGTCCTCAGCCCCAGCACAAAGCCCCAGACACCCAGTGAGTGCCAGTGTTGCTTTATTTGGAAGGTGAATCCATTGGCACCTGAAAGGCTGTAGAGAGATAGAGCTGATATGACAGACAGGGCTGCAGAAAGCCTGGGAAAGGCACTTGTGGTGGCAGAAGCACTTAGGGCATTTTGGACAGCCTGGGCCAAGGGCTGCACCAGAGTGGGTAGAGGCAGGTGGTGTCAGGGACCAGCCCTGAAACAGGGCAAAGACAGCATGTCCCAC
Source organism: Dasyornis broadbenti (assembly GCA_013397935.1). NCBI lineage: Eukaryota > Metazoa > Chordata > Aves > Passeriformes > Dasyornithidae > Dasyornis > Dasyornis broadbenti. The sequence continues at coordinate 4,509,197 of VZRN01001324.1, forward strand.
TCAGAGAAGGGGTACATGGCCTGGGGGTTGGCAGGGCCCCTGAGCACAACAGGGTATCCGCTGGGACAGCACCTCATGATGGAAGTGGTGACCCAGTACCAATCCCAGACCCCTTCAAGCCCCCAGGGGATCATAGCTGCTGCTCTCCACCTCAAAAAAGGCTCCAGGCAACAGCCAGAGCCTGTGGCCAGCTGCTGGGGACACCCATCTCACTGATTTGAGTTCACACAGAGACTGGAGCAGACCCTCCCTTGCACCATAAGCAACAGAGAGGACCGGCTTCCAGGCAGTGTGAGGAGGGCTTGTGGCAGGGCAGCCCTAGTGTGGTGCTGCTCCAGAAATTCTGCCTCTGGCTGCTCATTTCTCTAGTCACGGCCTCATCAGGGCTTGACACCTGGTGGGTTGTGGAGGGTGATCCAGGGCTGGGCTGGCTCCAGTGCCAGTGTTCTCTTCTGTTCTCCAAGGCAGGCTGTACTCCCACAATACTGGCCCCAGCTTCCCCATGGCCAGAGTGCCAGCACAGACTAGTACTGCCATGCTGCAGTGTTCACTCTTGCCCTCCACCTCATCACAGTCTCCAGGCACTGCCCAGTCCCAGAGAGTCCAGAGATGAGAATTTTCCAGGGTGATAAACCAAGTGCGGTGGAGACAGGCAGGGCTGCAGACTGGTCTCCAGAACCATCAGTGAGGCTGTTCCGGTCCCTTTTGGAGTAGCCTGGCCCCAGGACTGGTTCAGTGGCTCTGGGTGGCTTGCAGCACAAACCTCTCTGCAGAACAGCAGGAGGAGACAACAACACCATGACCGGCTTCCCTCAACCCCAGGGGCACCTGGCCCCATCCCAGGACTGTACAAACTCCAAGGCTGGACGAATTTACCCCCTGCCCAGGATCACAGATCAGGTTACAGCTCCACTTGCCCTTCCCCTTGTTCCACAGCAATGGAGGCTTTGTTGCCCTGCTCAATCCCCAAACCGGACTGGGGTGATGCTGGATCTGGCTGTGCTGTACCTGGGTGTCTCCACACCCCCAGAGTGCAGGGCAGGGAGGGGTTGAGCTCCAATAAAATGAAGGATGTTTTCAGGCCAGACAGAAGGAGGGGCCCAGGCTAGGGAAGTCAAGTTCAGAGCCTTCCTTAGGGAATTGTGGAGGTGACAGGCAGCTGGAATGGCGAAAAGGGGCTGCCAGCAGGTCAGGGGGGTTTATGCCCATCCAACTCCACTAGGCACTGCTGCCGCCAGCTCAGCTCCCCCAGGCCAGTCCCCCTCCACCCCAGGGACAGGTCAGCACCCACCTGAGCATGCAGCATGTGCAAGACCAGGGGCAGGGGAGTTTGGCTGGAGTCCTAGGGGGGCTCCCAAAGATTGGTATCCCTCTTGGGGGCTCTTCATTTGGGTCCTTCCACTTGCAGTAGCCTAAGTCTGTCCAGGGGTGGGAGAAGGGCCTGTGCATTGGCTGGGTGTCCACGCTGTCTCGGTGCGTTGCAGGGGAAGCCATGCTCGGCAAAGGCCTCTGTCTATCCATCCATCTGTGCAGGAGTCTCTGGAGGAATTGCAATGCAGTCAGCCAGGAGGGGATGGGGTGGCAGGGTCATTTCGTCCCAAAGATGGGCTGTGCTCTGTCTGTGGCTGAGAAGTGGAGCAAAGTGGCACAGAATCTCAGATGATGTCTCGCTGGTCCTGGACACGCCGTGACAGGCAATAGAGCCCAGAGAAGAGGTACAGGCAGGCAGTGATGCCCCCGCAGATGGAGGCGCTCAGGTAGGCACGGTAGGGGCAGTGTTGGCTGTAGCCCGGCAGGTTGCAAAAGCTTCTCTGCTTGGTCTTGTGACCCATGATGCCAGTGGCAGCTACGTAGAGCCCCACACCCAGTGCCAGGTCGTGCACCAGGTTGGTGAGGAGCCAGCGGGAGCCCAGGCAGGGCACCAGCTCCCAACGCCCCAGCAGGCTCAGCCCGAAGAGGGCCAGGGTGAGGAGCCAGACCAGGACAGCGGCAAACAGAGCGAAGTGGGCCGCCCCCTCGTACTTATTAGCCGCTACCGTCACCCAGAAGGCAGCGCCCAGCGTCAGCTGCCCCATGCGTAGCAGGCCCAGCGGGCTCCGCAGGTAGGCGAGATGGAAGCTGAGAGAGCCGCGGGCCGGCGGCCCCGGGGGCGGCGGCACTGTCGGGGGAGCCGTGCGGGCCATGGCGCGGCCCTGCCTGCTCCGGCGCGATTCGGGCGGGACTCAGGGCCCCGGCAGCGACTTCCTCCCTGACCGTTGCCAAACATCTGGCACTCAGCGGTCCTCCCCGCGCGGGGCCTCTCTCCTCTCCGCCCCGCCTCCGCGACCCGCCGCACCTCCCGCCAGCCCATCGGCCCCCCGAAGGCCGACGCGGATGCGCCGTCGGGCAGGGACCGCCGCGCCCCTCCTGCCACGGCTGGGGAAGGCCACAACACGGGGCGCAAGGGGTGGCGGGAGGACGTGGGAGGCAGCGACCGATGTCGGTGGTGGGGCCCAGGGACAGTGCACCGGGACGCGGTGCGGCGGCCAGCGGTGGCGCGCAGCGGGGCTCCCCTTACGTCATCCGGGAATCCCCTCGGAGTGATGCGCGCCGTGGCCCCACCCTGGGACGGGGCCTTGAACCCCACCCGTTGACGTCACCTGCGCCACGTGGCCTACTGAGCGTTGCGGCGCAGCCGCACCCCTCGGCGCCGATTGGTCCTGGCAGCTGGAGGCGGGCGGGGATTGGCGACGAGATGCGGGGCGGCGCGCAGCGAGTGAAAGAATGGGGCGCGCAGCCGTGGCGGGGACGCCGGTGGGGTGGCGCGAAGCGGGTCCGGGAAAGCAGCGGGCACCAGGCAGAGCCGCCACCGCCAGGCCTATGCGAGGGGCCGGTGGGAGCGGAAGTGGGTCACGGCGGGGCCCAGCGCCCCCAGCAGGGCGGGACCGGACTTGCGTGCGCCAGTCCGAGCCGGGGCGTCTCCCGCGTTCCCGGGCGGCCGCTCCCGCGCGGCTGGCCTCCTGCCAGGCGTCCCGGACCGCCCTTCCCCCGATGCCCCCCCCTTGCTCACTAGGCATCCGCGCCGGATCCCGGGGGAGGAAGACCGGACTGGGCGGCGAGACCGGAGCTTGACGCCGACTGTTCGGTGCCCGCAGCGGCCAGGGCCATGGGCACGCCGGCCTCGGTGGTGAGCGACTCTCCGGGACGGGCGGCGCCCGCAGCACGCGGCCGTAAGCGGGCCTCGGCCAACATCTTCCAGGGCGTGGGGCTGCTGGAGCTGCGGAGCCTGTTCCGGACCGGTGGGGCCGAGCGGCCCGAGGAGCGCGCCCGCCTCGTCTGGCGGTACGCAGGCCAGCAGCGCATGGCGAGGGCCCAGCGCCGGCGACGGCGACCAGCCCAGCCCGGCGGCAAGATGGCAGCGCTACGGCGCTTCGAACACCTTCGGTAGGTGCGGGCCGGGGCCAGTGGGGCAACTGGGGGAAGCGCGGCAGGCCCACGCCGCTAACACACACCTCTTTCCCCGTAGGATCGCGGAGAAGGAGGTGGAGGGTGACTGAGGGGCCGAGACGGGCTCGGGGGCCATGTAGCAGCGCTGAGCGGCTGGGCCGTGGAGAGCAGCTCTCCAAGGACACTAAATGTATTGGCCAGAGTGCAATGAATGGTTAATAAAAGGCGGACAGTGGTGGCTGCGTGAGGCTCTGGTTGTGTACTGCCCAACCCTGGCCTTTCCCCAGAGGGGCAGAACCACGGTCCAGGACGTTGTACGGCACCCAGTGCAAGGGGAACAGCCCCACACCACGGGTCAGATTGGAACAGACCATGGTGGGTCATCTGGTAGAACCTCCCTGCTTAAGCAGGGCCAGCTTAGAGCAGATGACACAGGATCGCATCCAGATGGTTCTTGAATATCACCTGTGAGGGAGTCTCCACAGCCTCTCTGGGCAACCTGTTCCAATGCACAGCCACTCACACAATAACTGCCCTGGCACACTCACAGGGACAACTGGAGAACAAGCTACATGCTGCCCCCTTCAGGAGAAGGAATGCTTGGAAGAAAAAAAATCGAGCTTCTCCAGGGAAAGATTTCTCTGCTGGAAGACCTGCTGGCCAAGCTGGAGGAGTGCAGCACCGAGGAGAACGGAGAAGTCATGGGGGATATTCTAAAACTGGAGGAGCTGAAGCAGAAGGTGCCTCACTGCCAAAAGAGCAGAGCTCCAGGCCATGGTCCTGTGGCTGAAGGAGGAGAAGCAGCTGTGGGAAGCAACCCTGCAGTCTGAATGTGGCCACTTCGAGGAGAAGCACCAGATGGACAACCTCATCACCAGCTTCCAGCGCTCCCTCTCTGAGAGCCACTGGGCCCAGGACAGGCTGGAGCAGGACCTACAGATAGGATGCCAAGGGACAGCCTAGGCAGCTGGTTGCCCTCAATGCCCAGCATGTGCAGACACGAAAGGGACTGTCCTGCAGCAGCTTCAGTTGCAGGAGGCCAATGCATCCCTGCGCAGGTACATACAGATACCAGCCATGGGCCGAGGAGCCCTGACCTGCTCCAGTGTGCTGCAGAGGCACAGATGTAGCCAGCTAAATGGCAGCTCTGTTATTCAGATGGTTGCATGATTTAAATACATTACATACATTTCTACAGTGCATTAGAACAATACATTTTGGGTCAGTCAAATGCAGCTGGGCCTGGCTGGGGAGCTGGGATCTTCACTGCTACCCACTCTGTGCTTACACAGCCAGTGCTGAGCGCCCTCCCCATTGCAGGAGACAAAGCAGCTGGTCTGCCCTCCCAGGCTCAAGCAGCAGAGCCCCAATCTGCCTCCATCCCCCACACTCCCCAAAGATGGGCTAACAGGACAGCAAGCCCCAACACCGACTTTCCCCAGAGGCCTGAGAAGCCTCTGCTCAAGAGGCTTCTCTGAACAAGAAGCTCAAGGCAAGCGGGTGCAGGCAGCAGCTCTGGTACTGTTTTACAACCTCAGCAGCTGCTGGTGAGAGAGGGGCTCCCTGCCTCCCCCACCCACAGCAGGCTTGCAAGATTGTCAGCTCCAGGGCAGCCAGAAGGCCATGCTAGTCCTCCAGTGCTCCCACCCATGTGGCAGAAGAGCCCCTCCAGCCCTTCCCTGGCAGCCCCTGCCCCTCAGGGAGGTCCCTAGGTACAGACAAGGCTGGCACCATGCTGGCTGCACAGCAGCCAGGGAGCTTGCTGGGAGAGGGGAAAAAGTCAAGCAAGAGCAGCCATGGAGACCTGGCAGAAGAAATGGACTGGGGCAGAAGCAGAGAGTTCCCATGGGAGAGCTCTGTGAAGCTGCCTGCTCTTCACAGGGACAAGCCAGCACCTTCTACCCCTTAGTGTCTAACTGCACCCAAGCCAGTCCCATGTGTTGTCCCTCTTATCTCCTCTCCTCGAGCCAGAGAACAGCCGTTCATTGCAGTCCCCGCTATGCCAGTGGGCAGCAGGAACTCCCCCTAAGGAAAGCAGCGTGCATGGGGTTGGAGCAGGGGAGGGACAATGGAGAAGTACAGCACACCCTCAGGGAAATGGAGGTGGTATCACCTGCTAAAGGCCTTCCCAGCCCTGCAGCTGGCATGGTGGGGGAAAAAAGGGCCAATAAAGGGCTGGACGGATCCTGGCTCAGGCAGCCTGTTCATCCCAGCCCCAAGCAGGGGTGCTCAGAACCACATGCAGGCCAAGAAGGGAGGCAAGGGCAGGGTCCCAGCCATGCCACAGTTCCTGGCAGATTCCCACACCTTCCCCTGGCCTCTGCCCCAGGCAGGGCACCAAGCTCCAATGGAGCTGGGGAGGGACCATGCCCAGTCTGCCTGGCTCCTCCAGTTCAGCTGCAGGTTCCTCCAGCTGCACCTGCTCGCTCTACCCTGAAGGTCGAGTCCCAGCCACAGGAGCCAGCAGTGGCCCAGCTCCTCTCGCAGTGCTAGTCCAAGGTGGCCAAGCCCTGCCCATGGCTCCCACAGCTACCACCATGAGAAGAAAGGCTTCCGGCTCTGGAAGCTCTGCGTGTAGGACTCACTGGCGGAGCGCTGGTGGGAACGCGCTGTTTCCACAATCACAGGTGGCATCTGAACCAGGTGTAGTGGACTCTTTCCATCTTTCAATGCCTGAGTCAGGTTCAGGATCTGTACGGCACAACAGAGCAATGCCTGAGCTACCCTGCCAGAGCAACAGAGCATCCACTCCAGTACCCTTCCTGCCACACAGGCAGGATGAGGCTTCACACCTCACCCATCTCTCTTCCCTGTGCACAGCTTACCTGGCCTCTCATGACAGCAATCTGCTTGTGAAACTGTCCCCTGTCAAAGCCAGGGTCTTTCTGCAAGAGAGAGAGCAAAGAACACAGTGGGATCCACCCACGGCTTCATGCCCTGCACAAGATGCCTATTCCCCAAGTAAGCCCCTCCTTCTGTCGTGTCCCATGGGTTTCCTGCTTCTCCCTACATTGAATCTTCAGCTCTTGGCCGAAGGATAACCCTGCTGTGCCTCAGCCCAGAAACACTGTCAGGAGCTTGACCATCTTTCTGTTCCCACAGCCTTGACAGGGAGCTCCCCAACACCACTCCCTCTTTTCCTCCTCCCATGTCATCTTCACCCTCTCCCCCAGCTTACCTTGAAGAGCTCATACAGATCTTCCTCCAGGTCCTTGACAAAGTTGGGGTCTGAGATCTTGGGAAGAATCAGGTCCTTGATCTCCTGTGAAAAGGGGATTTTGGCCTGGGGCAGCCATGCCCAATAGAATGGATCTGTGGGAGGAAGCAGGAGACATTAGAAATGGGGAAAGCAAAGCATGCCCCTGGGTGCTAGATTCCCTGCATCTGGGACACAGGGTCCAGCACCTGTCTTCTACAGTCTCTGCTGAGGAGCTGCCCATGAACCCAGAAGTTTCAGAGGCACAGCCCTAGCCTGCTCTTCTACAGTCCTTGAGGAAGATGCCCAAGCATGGAGTTGTATGGCTTGCCATGGTGCCTTGGCATAGCCCAAGGGACTCACAAGCTCTCCAGGAGTCCGGATGTTTCAAGGGAAAGGCCAAACCATTGTCTATAGCAGCCAGCTTGATGATGGGCTCCTTCACCACCACCCAGTCACTGTCCTGGAAGGAAGTAAAGCATGTCACAAGGAGGTACTCCAAGAAGGAACAGTCCCACTCCTACTCCCTGCAGCCCTGCTATCAGGATCTCTGCCCTGACTACCACAGAGGCACAGCAGCTGCTTGCCTGTAGCATGGCCCCTTGACCGCAGGGAAACATTGTCTGCTTTGGGTGGGAAGGGGGACAAAGTTATTTCCCCCCCCAGGCCTCACTCCAAGGACACACAGGTCCAGTAACACCAGTGTTCCCCATAGAGTTCAGCTGCATCCTCATGAAGTCCCGCTAGGCCCCAAACTACCAATGGAAAGGGTAACAAAAGACCCAGGAGCCAAGGTCAGGCCTCCACACACTTGGAAACCCACGCCAGATGGGAAATTCCTGTCCCGCCTGCCAAGCAGGCAGCTTCCAGGAGCAGAGTCACCGTGGAGCCCCTGCCCAGAAGCAGCCACTCACCCGCACACCCGCATTGTCCAGGGGACAGTCATACTTGATGAGCCAGTTGTCATTGCCCCGATCTGCAGGGAGATAAAATCAGCTTTGTCAGCATCTGGGCCTCCCTGCACCACGCTGGGCAGAAGACTATTCCTCCTCTGACCCAGAAGTGAGACAGACACATTTTAGGCCCAAACTCTACCCCAGAGCCCTTAGGCTTGCTGCAAGCATGGGAAGCCACATCAACCCACTCACAGCCAGGCCTAGAGGTCCACATATCACCAGCTCCTGAGAGAAAGGTCAACCTGCAAGCCCCACAGTGCAACTTCAACCCCTTCCAGCCTGGCAGAAACTCAGTGCGAGATGGGATATAGGGGGACAGTCAGGTGCTGGATTTCTGGATGTCCCTGGATCCTCACAGCTGGCAAACCTTCACCTGAGCACTGTGGTAGACCCAGATCTGCCAGAACACAGGCCAGCAGCCAGAGCCTCAGGTGGTGAGCAGCCCAGCAGCTGCACTCTGCCCAGAGGCAGATGTTATCTGGCAGCAACTGAGGGGAGAAGCATTTCGGGCGCTGGGAAAAGCCACCAAGACCCTATCTCCCCTCCCCTTTCTCCAGCATGGTAGGACATGAAGGAGCAGGGAGCATCCAATGCCAGGCAGCTGGCCCTACCTGTGTTCCTGATGATGTAATCCAGCACCACCAGCCGCTCGAACTGCAGCAGCAGCTGCCGATTAGTGTTCTCTGGGAGTGGGTCGGCTTCAAAGCGCCGCAGCCAGTAGTCTGCATCCTTGTAGCCTTCCACAAAGAGCTGGAAGGAGCCCACCTGAAGCAAGGACAGGCTACATCACAGAAGGCCATAGAGGCCACAGAGGTGCCAACAGGCAGGCATGGAAGCTGGTAGCCCTACCTTGGGTGGCAGACCAATGCGGTTGAAGCGCTGGCCGACTTTCGGCACCTTTTCCAGGGCCAGCCTCTTTCCTCGGGACTTCACCCTGTCAATAGCACTGTAGTTAAAGGTCTCGCTGGCCAGATACACCACCTGGAGGGACATGAGCACAGACATCAGCAAGGGCCTCTGGCAAGTCACAGGACTGCCTGATAAAACCAAGACACAGCATTTCCCACAGCTCTCCCCAGCACAAGGATCCCCACAGTTTGAGTAGGAACAGTCCTGGTCTAGAGCACTCATTCTCCTAGGTCAGCAGTGCCACAGGACAAGGAACAAGAAGAGCTGTGTGGAAGCACACAAAAGTCTCCCTGGAACAAGGCCCCAGCAGCTGTCCCCTCACCTTTGTGCTGGGAACAATGTTGAGTTCCAGTTTCTGGTCTACCAGGCTGGCACCCGCTTCTGACAGGTAGCCCTGGTTCAGGACAAGGCAGTCTCTCCCAAAGCAGCACGGGCAGCACAACTTCTGCAGCCACTTGGTCCACTTGGGATTCAGCTGCCCGTATGGCTCCTCATTCTTGGGCTTGAAGACGCCAATGATTTTCTGTGAGTGGGAGAGAAGAGGGCTGAGTCCAGGCAGTTTGCAGACATGGGACCTCCCCCGGCCCCTGAGCCAGCCCACAGTGGGGACACTAAGGAATAGGTCCAGAACTGCCCCTCATTAGGATAATGACTAGCCTCTGGGACCAGGCAGAACCCCACAGCTCCTGGGAGGGAGGTGGGCAGAGCTGGGAAGGACCCCTGTCCAGTCAGTGCTCCATCCCACAAGAGCAGGGTGCTGCCCAGAGACCTTTATACCCAATGTGTCCCAAAAAACACCAGTGATGATGCAGTCTCCTGGTAAACACATCAGTCTCATTCCAGTGACCTTTGGATAGCTGGGGAGAACTACTGCTCATCGTTGGTCATTACATCCACACAGAAGAGGGACAATTGCCAGAGCAATCCCTGCCCTAGCTCAAAAATCTATTGAACAGAGCTGATCCCAAACTGACCAGAGGAAAAGGACCATAGGAGCCAAGCAGTTGCAGGACCCTGAGGAGCCAGGGCTCTGTGCTGGGGGGCCTAGCAGAAGGGCTAGCTCTCTGGGTACACTGTGAATGAGAGGGCACAGGCAGCTCCAAACTGGCCACCAGCTGGCACCAGCAGCACTCCCAGCCCCTCAATCCAGCCTCACAAGCACCAACCCAACAGTGGGGACAGCAGTATAGGTACCCCACTGCTGCAGAGGGCATAAAAGCCTTGTGCTGGGCACTGCACCACCAGAGCCAGTGCTGCCACAACAAACAGATGAGAGCAGGGCTGGGAAAAAAGCAATGTCACCTGTCCCCACAGGTCAGGCATCTCTGGGGAGCTGTGCAGCAACTCTGGGCTGGCAGCCTCTCCTCTGGGGTGACTCAGCAGCACACGCAACCAGCCTTACTCCCCATGGCTAGTGCTAGCCCTGGCCTGAGTGGGTGGCACTTCCCCAACCCAAGCTCCTGGCAGAATGTGGAAGTGGAACATGAGTCCCAGTGCCTCAGCAGGGAACTTCAATGCAATCTCAGTCTGTCAGGGGCCAAAAGCCAGCCCAGGGCAAGCAGAACCAAGGTTTTGCCCACTAGGAAGACAGAAAGGAAGGGTTTGCAGGAACAGGATCACTTGAGCCTTGCCCAGATCACATGGTGGATCCACTTCCCCTGAGTGGGCAGGAAGGCAATCCCCCACACCAGCCCCATACGACTGTAACACATCCTTGGATATAAGCCTGCAAAGAGGCCTGTCAAGAGCTCTGGCAACATGGAGCCCTGTGCTCCATGGAACCAGTCCAACAGAACAAGGCTCAGCCAGGCAGGGAGTGTGGAAGCAGAGACCAGAGGCCTGGCAGCACACCATCCCCTTCCAGACAGACTCATGCTGGGAGCAGCACCGACAGGGAAAACAGATCTGCCTGGTGCCAGCAGCAAGGCAGAGGGAGTCTGGCCAGCACAGAGGAGCAGCCAGTAGTGGGGTGATCACAACCACTGGGGCTGGGCAGCACAGCCCAGATGGAACAACTCAGGCCTCAGTAGCCACAAGGGAAATAAAGAGGAAGGTTCTTCCCACCAGTATCTTCCCCCCACTGCCCACAACACCCATGCCAACAGTGGGACATTTCTGGTGACCCTGGGCAGCAACCACAGAAACCAGTCACACACCAGGTTTGATGACAGCAGGATGGTCTGGGGGACCTGCCAGGTGACAATGTCAGCAGTGCACAGACTTTGGCTCCTTGCACTCCTGCTCCAGCAGCTGTCCTTGAGCTTGGGTCTCCTACAGCCAAGCAGCCTCCACCTTGCAATCCCCAAGCAGTTCATCTGACTGCCCACTCCAGGTCTCATATTAGGCAGTAGGAAGGGAACAGGAGGGGGCAGGGCTGTGGCACAAGAAGTGTCTATTTCCCCACATGCCATCAGCTCAGCTGGGAACTGCCTGCCACAACTTCCAGGAGCAGGAAAACTAGGACACACCAGAGACCACAGAGCTCAGTGCTGCTTCCCTGGAAGCATCCCACCACACACGCGGTGAGGGAGTAACAGGAAGCAACAGCTCAAGTAATCGGGCTGGGAGCAGCAGGTCACAAGACAAGCCAGCCTATGCTACATATGCATCCAGTCAGTGGCAGAGACGACTGCCACACAGCTGACCAGGTCTATAGGGGACCAGCTCCATGCCAAGGACTTTGACTCCACTATACCAACCACACAGCCACAGAGAAGACATCTCACTCATTTCAAAAAAACAAGCCAAAACCAGCTCAGCCCACAAAGTCACAGCCCTGGGACTGAACTCACTGTGTTCAGATGCTGATGCTCAGGCCTGGGGGAGGGGGTGAGCCTCCCTCTTTGGGCACAAAGCCACAGAAGAGGTTAAATCAGCACTTGGACACTGCTGCCCCTCAACCTCGCTGCTGGTCCCACTGTACTTCCCCCCAGGGAAGCTCAGAGCTGCTCTGGCCGCTCCTATCAGCCCTCCGTGGCCCGTCACCTTCGCCAGCGTCCCGCTCCCAGCCAGCGCCGCTCAGCCCACAGGCCTCTGGAGCCACGGAGACGGCACCACCCCTGGGTCGGCCACACGGGGCCGGGCCCACCTCACCCCCTGCGGGTCCTTCACGAAGTAGCTGCCGCTG
>VZRN01001324.1:4520993-4537858 GCA_013397935.1 Dasyornis broadbenti
AGGGCGCGCACGGCACCCCCCGGCAGCCCGTAGTCGGGGCCCTGCGCCCTCTCGGGCGACACCAGAGGGCTCGTCTCGTCCATCGCGCCGCCCGCCCGACCCCACCGTGCCTGCGCTGCCGCTTCCGCTTCCGGTCGCGTCACGGCGCCCCACAAGCTGCTCCGCCCCCCGCCACACCCCAATGGCTGCTCCGCCCCCTGCCGCACCCCAATGGCTGCTCCGCCCCCCGAAGCGCCACGCCCGGCCCGGCAGCTGCAGCGGGAACCGCAGGGGCGGCTGCCGCCATGATACCGGGGGGGCGGGGTCGGAGGCTCTTGCGCCTCTCACCGCTCGTTCGCGGAGGCCGTGGAGGGTTCGCCACCCTCACGCCCCCGCCGTGGTGGCTGTTGCCGGTGCCCCACACAAAGATGGACGCTCTGGACTGGCAGTGCCCATCGCTGCCCTTCACAAGGATGGCGGCAGGGTGAGGGCGCTGCCCCTCTGCAGCCACGCCCACGATAGCGAGAGCTTTGCCCCACACAAAGATGGCGGCCGGCGAGGGCGTGCTGCGTAGCTGGCCAATGAGCAGCCGTGTTGCTAGCGGTTGCCGTGGAGACAGCCAACGGCTAGCGGGGATGGACGCCGACGGCGTGGCACCGCCCGGCGGGGCGGGGTGCTGGTAGGGGCGGTGGCGGCCACCGCCCCTCGGTGGGACGCGGTGGGGGGCGGTGTAGGCGGACAACGCAGAGCCAGGTGAGCGCGGGCCGCGGGTCCTCGCGCCGCCCGGCCCGCCCGCACCGCTCCTGGGCACGCACCGGACCCGCGAACATCCCACGCATGTCTTACTGGTGGGGCGTGCGCGTATCAGCCGCGGGTGCATGAACACACCGGGATGTGGGTGCATCAGCCGTGGGTGCACGGTCACGGCGGGATATGGGTGCACGGACACAGCATCACCCGGGGGGACAGGGACACGACGGAATATTGGTACATCGGGGTGTGGGTGCATCACCCGTGGGCGCGGTCACGCTCCCGGACACACTCTCCAGGTGGGATGTATGCGCATCCCCCGTGAGTGCGTGGGACGGGCGGGATGTCCGTGCCTTTGCCCGGAGGTGTGTGGCTCAAGGGGGTCGTGCACCCCTCGGCCCCTGTGCGATTCGGGCTGTGCTGGGCGCGTTGCCCCTGCTTGCGGCGGGCGCGATGCGTGCAGGCTCTGGGCGGTGGGAGCCCAGTGCGGGCGCATCGGGCTGCTGGGCAGGCTGGAGTGCTCGTGGGCTGCTGTCCTCCGACTGAAGTGTCACAGGCCGTGCTGGCCGACTTCACAGCCGCCGGCAGCACCCCTCTCCTCCGTCTGGCAAAGCTAGGCAGGCTGCGCTCCCGGTCCCTCCCATCGGCAGAGAGCACTATTCAGTCGCCGTTCCCCTTTTGGCTGGGGCCATTTCTCTGGACACAAAGCCCTGGCAAGTTCTTGTGCTCCGGAGTGCCGTGTCCAGCTGGTTCGCATGTTGAGCACCCACCTCTTGGGTGATGCACAGCCGGGTGTAAGCAGATAGACCCCGTTTGGATGCGGGGAGCCCCTTCCCGTCACTGGCACTTGCCAGAGCCGCACCGGCAGCTGCTGGAGAGGCAGCGCCCAGCACACCGGCGGGGCTGTCTCCGTGCTGGTGCCTTCCTTGTGTGCTAGGGAGAGCTGTGCTGCGTGGCAGGGCTCTGTGAGGTGCGCAGGGCTTCAGGGGCTGCTTGCTGTTGGCAGGCAGGTTTGCAAATTCTGAGTAGTGGAGCAAAGCCCTGAAACACCAGGATCCTATCTCTGCTGTCCCTCTTAGGAGGAGTTGCCACTCATCCCTAGAGGTGAGCCAGGTCTGCCCATTCTTAATGCTGGATCTGGAAACTCCACGAGCAGGACCTCTGGGGTTCTGCTGGAGTGCCATGCCGGAGGCAGCCAGCTCCTGTCACTCTCCTCTTCCTCCCACTCACTCACATTTCACAGGGCTGTGACCTCGGTGGGCTCACATCTCCCTGAACCCTGCAGTGGGGCAGGCAGCAACCCGAACCTGGCGGCTGGGGTTTCAGAGCCAGGGCAGGGCAGCTATGCCCCTGGAGTCATCTCCTCATCTGTGCCATGCCCCATCAGAGCTGTCCCCAGGCCAGATAGGTACCTCTCTGCAAGCTGAGAGAATGCAAGGGCTCTGGGAAAGCCAGGCTGCTCTCCCCACCCAGCAGCTCTCTGTGCCTCTCCCTGCCAGCTCTTGTCCTGCTGTGCCGGAGGCTGTTGCCATGACCCTCACCAAAGGCTCCTTCACCTACTCCAATGGGGAGGAGTACCGTGGCGAGTGGAAAGAAGGTGAGATGTGGCAGGAGGGGACGGTGCCACATGTCCTGGAGGATATGCAAACCCCGCATCCCTGCTCAGCTCCACACTGGAGCAGTTCCCACCTCTGTCCAGTGCTGCCCATTTCTGCTCTCACCTAGGTCGCAGGCACGGCATCGGGCAGCTGACGTTTGCAGATGGCACTGCTTATGTGGGGCACTTTGAGAATGGGCTCTTCCATGGCTGCGGCGTGCTCACCTTCTCCGATGGCTCCAGGTGAGCACAGCACTCCTGTGTACACCTCCCTGGGCATTCCTGCTTGCCATGGGGAGCTGCTGCCTCAGGAGATCTTCCCACACAGGTACGAGGGGGAGTTTGTGCAGGGCAAGTTCAATGGTGTTGGAGTCTTCACCCGTTGTGACAACATGACCTTTGAGGGCGAGTTCAAAGGCGGGCGCGTATATGGCTTTGGTGAGTGCTGGCGGCATGGTGCAGGCATCTGCACAGCCCCTGCTCAGCACAGCCCCTTCCAGCATCTCCCATGTTGTCCCTCCGTCCCTGGACCCATCCCCGGTGGGTGTGGCTCCCTGCCTCTTCTTTTCCAGCCCTTCCCTCCCCTCCCCAGGTCTCCTGACCTTCCCCGATGGCTCCCACGGCGTGCCCCGCAATGAGGGCTTCTTTGAGAACAACAAGCTGCTGCGGCGGGAGAAGTGCACGGCCATCATTCAGAGGGCCCAGGGCGCCTCCAAGTCTGCCCACAGCCTGACAGCATGATGGTGCCCCGCATCCCCTCCCACCAGAGCAGGGACCTCCCTCCTTGGGCACTGGCTGGCCCTGCTGGCCCTGGAGAAGGGATGTGGCACTTCCGGGTGCCTCCCTGCCCTCCAAGCGTCCTCCTGCCGAAACCCTGCCGCTGGAGGGGATGGGACCCTCCACTCTCCACCTAAGTGCCCTGGGGCAGCCGTGGTGCCTTCTCTTTCTGGCTGTAGCCCTGGCACCTGCTGGAGCAGCAGAAGGACAGGGTGACAGGGGCTTGGGCCTTCTGCCCCCCCAGGAAGACTGTGGACCACTAGGGCTGCTAGCCAGCTGCAGAGCATGGAGCCGGGGGGTAGAGGCTGGTTCCTGACCCCACTGCCAGGGTGCCTTGGCTGGAAGCTGCTGGCTGGACCATGTGCCCCCAGAGGGCACACTGGCTGACTTTACTGCCCTGGTCCAGAGGCACGGTAGGCACCCCGTGGCCTTCACCCTCAGCTCTGGGTGACTGGCCATCCCCCTGCATGCCCAGAATCCAGCCTGCTCTCAGAGCCAGCCGATGAGCTATGTTCCCCTCATCCCTATGCTAATCCACCCACCCACTGCCTTGGGTACATCAGCAGCACATCACCAGCAAGGGAAACTGGGGAATGCCCAGCCTCGTGCATGTCTGCTGCATGCTGGTGGAGGATGGTAGCAATGGTGAGCAAGGAGAAGGGTCAGCTGGAGCCTGGAATGAGGGGCATGAGCAGGGCTGTGTGGGGTGTCAGGGCTGGAGCAGGGGGCCTGGGCAGGGCGGGAGGGGATAGAGGTATGACAAAGGGGCAGGCAGGGGGCACATAGCTCCCCATCTTGCCCCCCACATGCGTCCTTCATCTCCCCGCTGCATGCTCACCTTCATCTCCGGTGCGGTTTGGCTGGCTGTGGCACAGGGGTCCTGGCAGCCCTCACTACCCAGTGCAGGGCTGCAGGGGCCATGCCCTCCCTGCCAGTCTCTGCCTGCACTGGGTCCTGTGCCTTGCTGTGACCCTGCCTTGTGCTGCTGCCTGCACGGGCCTCAGCTGAGTAAACCATGTTGCCAAACAACTGTGCCATGTCTTCTTTGCTGGGAGCAGGGATGGCGCAGAGGCCTTGTACAGACAGGACTGCAGACACAGATAGGAGATGGCAGGTTTATTCATGGCACAAGGATCTGCCTCTTCCCAAGTGAGAACAACAGGACTGTGGGGCCTGGCAGGGATGCAGGCTGGCCTGGGGTTGCCTATGCCACCCACTCTGCCCAGCATACCCCTGTCCAACAGACAAGAGTAACATGGGTGGCCTTCTCCTGGGCACCTCTCAGTGTCCCCAGCATGCCCCCAGTTCCTGGGATCCCTGAATCCTGTACCTTCCCTGTGTGGGAAGGGGGCAGATGGAGAACACCTTACAACCAGCCATTGGTACTGAATGTGCACCTCAGCTCTTCAACCTGGGCAGGGCTCAGAGGAGCCAGGGGTGCACGGCAAGGACCCCCGTAGTAGCCAAACCACTCCATGGCCTTCTTCAGCCCTGGGATCCCAAACTGGCGGGTGACCTGTGGGAGGGAGGGCATGGGGGCTTGCCGGCTCCCGTGGGTCAGCATGCTCTGTGGGCTCTGCTGTGCAGCCCCTGGTCCTTTGCTCGCCATGACTCCTGTTCTCCCCTTGTGGGTCTGCAAGGCTGGGCAGGGTGTGAGGTGGCTGCAGCAGCCCATGAAGTGCCCACCATGGGGTACGGGTGCAGAGCACACCCACGCAGGACTCTGCACAGGAGCTCTGTGACACGGTGGGCTCTTTGCAGCATGGACAGGCTACTCCGCAGTGGGATGAGGAGCCCAGAAAGGAGCATCTCTTCCCCCCCCCAAAACACTCTGCTGCCTATAAATAGCCTGCAAGGCTCTCATGGAGGGTCAGGCAGTGCCTGCTGCCAGTGGACATGATGTTCTTTAACATGGCAGGGCTGGCGTTTCCCACCCTCTCACCTCCAGCCTGCCTCAGCTCACTGGCCAGGTACCGTGCTGTCCTGTCTCCCTGAACCACCCCTCCACTCCTTGCAGCCCCAGGGACTTCCATTCTTTGCCTCCCCGTGGCTCTGTCATGGCCTGGCACCCCCTCCCCTCAGCATCCATGGGGTTCTGCCTGCTCACCGCTGTGTTGGGCTCAATCAGGCGGTGCTGCAGGTCACAGGCCTCCTGCCACTGGCCCTCATGGCACAGGCGATCCAGCTGGCACAACGGGTCACCCAGAACATTGGCGAGTGCACAGACACCCCCAGAGGCACCTAGAAACACCAGGACACATTGGCAGCCAGCTCAGCATGCTGTGCCTAGCCAGCACCTCCTGGTCCCTCACCTGCCTTCCCCTGCCAGTGTCCCCAGGCAGTGCCTCCCTGCCAAGGATGGGCAGATGCACTTACCCACAGCATAGCTCGCCAGCAGGAAGCCAGCCGATCCTGCCAGCACCTGGAAATCCTCCTGCCTTGTCTTGTGGACCATCAGCCCCATGCGGGTGATCTGGGGAGAGACATGCTATGCCCTGGGGCAGGCATCACCCAGTCCCCCTTGCTGCAGAGTGCCTACTGGCAGCCCTGGGGTCCAGGGAAGTGCTGCAAGTCCCAGTTCACCATTCCCAGTTCAGGTTCAGGTTTGGTGGTAAGCAGGCCTGGGACAGTCCTGCTCCACTTACATCTCCACCGCTGTCTTTGATCCCAATGATGTTGGGGTGCTGAGCCAAGGTGATGATAGCCTCCAGGGGCAGGTCCAGGCCGGTGTTGGCGGGGACACTGTAGAGGACCACAGGGATGGGGGATGCGTCGCCAACCTGCAGGCAGCGAGGCAGAGCTCAGTAGCTGGGGTGGGTTGGAGACACATGGGATATGTTCTCTATCCTGCTGCCCCAGCTGGGGCTGCTGGCAAGCAGTGGATATGGCTCACCTCTGTATAGTGATGGACCAGAGCAGCACTGGTCATGGCCCCCCGGTAATAGCAAGGTGTCACGACCAGTGCCACGTCAGCCCCCGCCTCTGCCATGCTGACTGTCAGTTTGATGGTGGCCTGGGTGGCTGGGGAGGAGGCAGAGGGGTGAGGGGTGCTCCAGAGGGGACACGTGCCCCCTGCACTGCCCCCCAAACTGCCCACACAGGCACTCACATTCACAGCCAGAGCCAGCCAGCAGCAAGCGGTCCCTGGGCAGAGCCCGGCGCACACAGCTCACCACCTCCACCTTCTCATGGGGTGCCAGATACGGATACTCTCCATTGGACCCCAGCACCACCAGTCCTGGAACAGAAATGTGGGGAGGGCAGAGCTCAGGCACAGGCGAAGGGTGCCAGGACTGTCATGTATGCCCATCACTCTCATTCCCTTCTTTGCTGCTGGCACCCAGGCAGTACTCTGCAGCCCACAGTGTGCCCTCTCCTGTCTATGTCCCTGCAGTCCCAGCCTCCTGGTCAGAAGAGAGGAGACTCTGGGGAACATCCCTGTGAGGCTCTGCATCCCTGCAGCCTCTTCTGCGGCTCGTCTCCTATCATCTATCCATCCTTGGTAATTGACAGATACATATCTCATGCATGTGTGAGAATGTGCATGGGAGTGCAGTGGATAGGTTCAAGCCTGCACATGTGTGGAGCATGTGTGCAAGCATAGGCTGGCATGTGGTGGGGGTGAGCAAGGACACCCATTTGTGCCTGGGCATATGCCATGCAAAGGGCCCCAGGTGGGTGACCCAAGGGGCTGCCAGCCCCAGAGCAAAGTCCGGCTGCAGGCTGAGCACCCTTGGGAAGCCGGCAGGCTGCCTGCATGCTGCCTCACAGCCTCTGTGGCAGGCAGGGATCTGACAGGAACCTGCATGGAGAGGGACAGTGGGCAGCACTTACCTCGGAAAGGGATGCTGGCATAGTGGCGCAGGTTCCCCTCCAGCTGGGCATAGTCCACATCCTGTGTGGGTGAGAAGGGGGTGGTGAGGGGTGGGAAGATGCCCCTGAGATTGAGTGAGGGTTCTGATCCCTGTGGGGTGCTGAGCCCCCGGCCCTGCCGGGGGCCTGCCCAGTGCAGAGCTGCCAGGGTGCGCCAGACGGAGGAGGCGATGCTGAGTGCCATGGTGTCTGGGTGCTGCCACTGGCTGTGCCGCCTGCCCCACTGAGGGGCTGTTAATGTTTGACGAGGCACGTGAGGGACCTGCAAGCCTGCTGGACAGATGACATAGGGGGGTGGTACTAGATGGGCTCAGGATGTCCTTCCCCCCTCCAGGAGCTGGCTACAGGAGTTCAGCACCTCCCGAGGTGAGCTTTGGCCACCCCAGCTGTGTTTTCCCTTCTGTTTGCCAGCCCTGGCAGCCATCCCTCTGCCTCCTACAGGGCCAGGCTACAAGGCCAGGGAGAGACCAGGCATTGGAGGCAGTCCCAGGGCTTTGGTGAGGGATCACCTGATCTGGCTGTCAGTATAGTGTCTCCTGTAAACAGGTGAGTGTGAGCATTTCTGTGTAGGGAACTGTGAGCACTGCATTCATCATTTGTCCCAGCCTGCAGAGGGACCACGTGTCCCCTGGAGATGGCTTCAGCAGGAAAGGCAGGAGGACAAGAAGCAATACAACCCCACGGAGTGGCTGTCCAGCAGGGGTATGACTGCTACTCCCTGGCACAGCCCCAGCCTCCAGCACAACGCGGACTCAGGCTGAGCTGCCCTCCATGTGTTTTTCCTCCCTGAGCTTGCCCAGGTGGGACTTTGAAGGACTGTGAGCAATTAGCATGTCCTGCAGTGAGGAGTCCTGCCCTTGAACCACTTGGTGTCACCACGACTTGAGTCCCAGTGATAGGAGGCAGGGCTCATCATGCCGCCAGATAACCCTGCTCCCAGGATAACCCAGCTTCCCAGGCCCATCAGCCCTGGCGCAGGCAACCTCATGGCCACATGGAGGCAAATGCTGCTCTTTGCTGACTTTTATTGACACAGGCAAGTCTTGTCTGGATCCTGCTCCTTGGAGCTGAGCCCAGCCCCTGGTCCCTGCCTGGTGCCATCATGCAGGGACCTCCATCTGCCCCTGAGGCTGCTCCTTGGTCTCCAGCGCCTGGCGTGTGTCCACCTGCCACTGCTGCACCAGGTCTGTCGGGGTCTTGCCAGCCTGCAAGAGTGGGCAGAAAGAGAAGGTGGGCACAGACTGGTGCGACATGGTTGGGCAGCAAAGGGCCTCAGTGCTGGCCCCCCACACTCACCTCATTCTTGGCCATCATGTCAGCCCCATGCAGGATCAGTGTTTTGATGATCTTGTAGCGACTGAGCCGTGTGGCATCATGCAGTGCTGTGTCGCCTTCCTGCAAGAGACACAGCCTCACTGGAGATCATAGACCAGGGACAGGGACCCTCTGCCTGTCTCCAGCACTGCTCCCCAGCTCCCAGCACACCCACTTCCCCACGAGGATAAG
The DNA here is from genome assembly GCA_013397935.1 of Dasyornis broadbenti. NCBI lineage: Eukaryota > Metazoa > Chordata > Aves > Passeriformes > Dasyornithidae > Dasyornis > Dasyornis broadbenti. The sequence continues at coordinate 4,529,476 of VZRN01001324.1, forward strand.
GGGGACTGTGCCTGTCCCAGCCCTGGCTGTGGCTACAACCACGCTGGGACAGGGATGTATGTGTCCAAATGTGCCCCACTATGGGTGCTTGAAGTCCTTGGAGGAGTCAACAAAGGGAGGGGGGATCAGTGTTGCCCCCCAGTGATGCCTGCATGGCTGCAACACTCACCCTATCTGGGGCATTGATATCCACCCCGCAGTGGATAAGATGCTCCACAATGTCAAGGTGTCCAGTTCGGGTGGCCACATGAAGGGGTGTGCTGAGCAGCTTGAGGGGGTATGAGATGGATATCAGGGGGGATCAGCACGCACACCTAACCCAACACAGGGTCAGCTCTGGTACTCCAGGATATGCCCCTGTGACCCCAGGCTCTGCACTGCTCACCTTGTCCTTCACATTGAGGTCTGCCCCACGGTCCTGCAGCAGCTTAACAGCATCCAGGTGCCCACCCCGACAGGCCCAGTGCACAGCAGTGCAGTCCAGCTGGACACACAGTGCTGTGTCATGGTGGTGGACACCCCTACCCTGTGTATGTCCCCTGCCCCAGAAAGTCCCCCTGCTTGAGCTGAACTGGCAGAGCCCTGCCTGCAGCCACCTCCATGATGGGGACAGCACTGCCCCACAGCAGGATCCCCAATCCAGCTGTAGTTCTGGCTGCACCACACCCAGATGTTCAGCCCAGCACGTAGCTGGAAACAGGATCCAGCCTCACCCGGTCCCTGAAGTCAACAGTGGCCCCACTGTCCAGCAGCTTCTGCAGGATTTCCATGTGTCCCTCCAGTGAGGAGCGATGCAGGGCTGTGCGGTGAAACTGGGAGACAAGGTGGCACATTGGCAGACGGATGCATCCTCCCCAGCCCAGTCTGGTTGTGCCTCCAGCCCTGTCCCAGGGGTCCCAGCCCTCGCCCACAGGCATGGTGGAGCATAGCTACAGGATATGGTGGCAGAGCACAGGTCGGGGGCAGCCAGTGGCTGTCAGGGATGCTACCTCATCACACGTGTCGGGGGAGCCACTGTCTGCCAGAAACTTCTCGATGATGTGCATCTTGCCCTGGACAGCAGCTCGCAGGAAGGTCTCTGGCTCCACAGGACCCTCCTGGCAATGGGACAGACTCAGGGTTGGGGCATCACAGGGGTGCAGTAGAGGGGATAACATGGGGGACCCCTGCCCTGCTTCCCCAGGAAGGTCTCTGGCTGGCAGGATGACCTGGGGGCTGGCCTGTGGGTGGTCCAGCCCCTGTCTCAGCAGCCCCCCTCCCGCATCTTGGGACCCCCCGATGTACAACCTCCAGGGGCTCAGGTGGCAGGGTGGGCTCGGGGGTGGCCGCCCGCTCTGCCCGGCGCTGTCGGCGCTGCTTGCGGAGCTCGATGAGTCGTTGGATGCTCCCCACATCGATGATCTCCCGCCTCAGATCCACTGAACTCCTCCGCACCCTCTCATGGCCCTGGTGAGCACACACAATGCCCCGTTTGACTTCTCTAGGACCAACCACCCCTGGCCACCCTGCACTCCAACCCCCTCACCTTGATGGCTTCAAGGCCCCAGTTCCTGGGGCCACAGCGTTTCTCCTCCTCCAGCTCAGGTGTGTTCATCCGCTCCACGGCCAGCGGCTCCCGTGCGCCATCCCCTTTGAGTTTCTGCACAGGCACAGCGGGGGCTGCATGGTCTTGGCTGGGTACAGAACAACTCCACTGCTTCCATCCCCAGCCTGCTGGGGGGAGGGGGCTCTGGGCATGGCTCTGAGCTCGCCGCCGAAGTCTACAGGGTGCCTAGCAGCCCTTGGCCTTGCGCTTGCCTACCCACCCTGCTTGGTAAGCTGGGCACCCGCCTGCTGCTCAGCTCTGTCCCATGGGCTAGAGCTGCCGGGTTGGGAACCTGATCCCCATGAGAGCCCTTGGCCACCTTGCTACATCCCCCAGGATGGCAAGGTCGGTGCCAACCTCCTCATGTCTAAGTCCCTAAGGATGGATACAGCGCAACGGGGGTTCCTGCTACAGCCCAGGAAGGTCCGCCTGCCCTATGGACCCACCTCCTCCTCCTCTGCCAGCTTCTGCTCGATGAGCTCCTTGGCCTGTTCCACATCCAGCTCCATGCTTGCCCACAATGCACAGTCCTGTGCAGGATGTGTCCTCTTCTCCTTGCCACCACGGGTAGCGAGTGCCCAGTCCTGGCTCCTGGTGCTGCCGGCAGCTTTGCTGGCCGTGGGGCTTTATGCCGCTGGCCCCTCTGTCCCACAGCCCAAGGGCACCAACAGCTGTGGCTGCTCCACATGACTGGGGCAGTTTTGCCGTGAGCTCACCCTCCTGCTTTCTGGTGGCCCTGACTCACCTCTCCAGCCCCACACCCTCTTAAAGAGACCCACTGCCCCCCTTACGGGTTGACCAGGACACCTGTGCTTGTTATGGGGAGCTTGGGTGTGCAGAACCTGTGACAGCCAGTCAAGAGAGGCTCAGCAGAGCAGAGACATGATCCAGGGTCAACACATAAGCATGGCACCTATGCCTGTGCCACCCACCCTGGGCAAGCAAGATGCTCCCATGGCTCCCATCACCCCATCTCTGTTCAACCAGTTGCTGCAGCAGCCACCAACATTGCCTGAGGCTCCCTGGTACCTTGGACGGGGAGGGGTGGCTGTGGGGGGGGCTTCCCTCCCCAAAGGGAGGCAATGGGTCTTCTCAAGTCTCTCAGCCAGCAGCAGGCAGCATGGGATGCCAGGATGGCCCCTCTGTGCTGCTTTAGAGGATGATCTCAGGTGTGGAATGTCCCAAGCAGCCCTGCCAGGGTCCCCGTGGCTGCCTGGCCTCCCCTGCTGCACATGGCAGCCTGGCAGCAGGACTGGCCTCACGTGGGACCAACAGGCAGAGCCGGCAGCTATTCCCGGCTGCAGGAACATTGTTCAACCCTCCTGAGAACTCTCCCCTTGTAAGATGAGGCCAGCACTGCCTTGGTGTCAGGACAGTTAATGCGCTGGGCACTGTCAACCAGCACAGGACGTGGGGGAGGGACAGACAGCTACACATCACTGTTACCCTCCTGGGCAGTCCCCAGGGTAATCCTTGGGTGCCCTGTCCCACGGGTGCCACAGCCTCTGGTAGCAGACACTATTTTCACCAGGGCAGACCATGGTGGCCAGGAAGGTAGTCTTGGGACTGTTCCCCTCCACAGACTGTCCCACCGAGCTCAAGGGCAGACACAGGCTTAAACCTCCAGAAGGGAAGCACCAGGAAAGGGAGGTGGTGACCCCACACTGAGAAGCAGCCGGGAGGAGGATACAGGCAGACAAAGAGCCAGGGCTGGCAGGACAGGATCAGGTTGGCACTAGGGAGGTGAGCTGGGGTGTCCAGACTACCCTTGGCCACCCTGTGCCCATTTTGACATGGGAGCAGATTTGGGACAGGCACAGGGACTTCCCATGGCTATGGGTTACAGCCCCCTCCAGCCTGTCCCCAAGGCCAGAGGAAGGATGAAGGTTTTATTGATAAATACAGAGTATATACAGAGGGGAGACATCTCCACCCAGCCCAGCACCCCATGGGTCTCCTGGCCAGGGGGAAGCCAGAACCCAGTGGGTCACAGCCTCTCCCCGCCAGCACAGCCTGGCCGAGGAGCCCAAGCCCCAGAGACATTTGGTATTAAACCTCCTGCAGCAAACACGGCACCTGCCCATGTCCTCAGCCAAGAGGAGCCACCATGGTGGCACAGCCCCATGCAGGCCTTCCTGGGGAATCACCCATGTGGAGGGCAGCCTCAGGGGGGAGCAGGAGCAGCTCCAGATGGACACAGCACAGGGAATCCCCAGAGGGGATTGTCCACTGTCCCCCAGCCCCCTGCCCTCTCCCCTCAACCAGTAGGGGGTGACTCAGTTCCTGGGTGGAAGGGGCTGGTTGACAATCACTTGCACAACAAAATCCTTCTGGATCTTGGTCTCCTGCAGTCGTGTGCGGTCAGTGAGCAGCTTGCCTGAGAAGAACCAGCGTTGCCAGGCCAGGTCAATGCCCTCCTGTGCCTGCAGCTGCTTCTTCAGCTGCCCAATGGTGTCACTCATGCTGGCACTGAGCCTCAGGTCCTTGCCAGTGGAGAGGCGCACCTTGAGGGCGAACTCCCGCCGGGCATTGGGCAGGGGCTCAGCCGATTCCACCACCTCCTCCTCACTCCGCTCCAGGATCAGGTTGACGGGAGGTGCAAGGCAATAGACGGGTAGCTGGTACCTGTTGCCCAGCTCATCGTAGCACTCCGTCAGGGACCCTGGGGACAGCAGGATGAGATGCTAAGGGTGGGCATCCCCACAGACCACCCAAATAGGGACAGGGCCACCCCAAGCAGAGTGGGGTGCTCCTGCCTTGCTCCCCTTGGCTGGGCTGAGCTGTGGATGGCAGGTGGGAGTCCCTCTCCACTCCAGCCTAGGACCCCCATGTGCCCAGATATGGGGCACTCAGCACACACCTCACCCAAAACCCCAGTGCTGTCCCTCACCATGGGGCAGGGTGATGCTGGCTCCATCGAGGATGGCCTGGGCCAGGCTGTGGTCATTGGCTTCTACAGCATAGGCAGCTGCCTTCAGGGCATCCCAGATCTCCTTGCGGCCTTCAAAGGCGGGTGCCGTGTCCCAAAACTCGTCCCGCTTGCTGCGAAGCTGCCCATCTGTCATGGGGTAGTCGCTCTTCCACTTGGGACACTCCTTCTTCAGGGGCTCGTTACGGCCTGCAGAGCCGGGGATACTCAGCCAAAGGACAGGGTTTCCCCATGGGCCCTGAGCCTCCCACCTCCCCATACCTAAAGTTTCTTCCTGGGGACCTCCTGCACCCCAGTGAGGATCTGAGGGATCATGTCTGCCCAGTGAAGCCGGGAGAATTGGGCAACCACTAGCCCTGCCCAAGATCCCACTGGCCCCATAACAGTTGCTCCCCCAAGTGACACCCTTTGTCCTCAGAGGGGACAACGTCTCTCGCTTCCATGTTAGGGGAACTAGCTGCTGCCCCGTGGGGTGGCCACAGGGCCTCAGGGCCCTTTGAGGCAGAGCAGTATTTATAGCTTGGGGAATTAGCCAGGAAATAAGCTGGTGCGTCGGAACGAGAAGGGGATTACAGAGGCTGAGCTGCAGTGAAGGGGAGTCAGGACTTCACCGTCCCTTCTGCCCACCCGGGGATGACACAGACCAGCTGCAGGCAAGACAGCAGGTATACAGTGTCCCGGGCATCAGGGGGACAGAGGGCATTGCTGTCAGACTGCAGCTGCCCCAGCAATGGGCTGAACCGAGCTGGCTCTCCACGAAACAGCCCCCAACCACGACCCCACAGACGTTCAGCAGCCAGCATTGCCCAGGGATCTGCGCCACCCCCATGGCAGTCCCACACCACCCTCACTATGCTAGGCTGCAGCTCTGTGGGAACAGCCCTGTCTCATTGGCCCCACGACCAGGCCAGACACGTGAGGCAGGAAGGAGTTGTTGTCACTCCCAGCTAAGCTGGGGACAATGAATGATAACAGCTCCTTCCTGTCACCCCTCTCCCTAGGCTGGCCGGCTGGCACCCTTCCTGTGTGAGTAGGACAAGGGAAAAGTGAGGCTCCAGATAGAAAGATACCTGTGCCCACACAGTGACCTGCTAGGCAAGGTGATGCCACACACCCCAGCCACTGGAAACAGCCACCACTGCCAGCTGTGAGCTGAGCCATGTTTCCCAGACAGCTGTTCCTGAGCAAGTGTGTGGTGACACAAGGCACTGTATGACCTTTTTGATTGTACCAGCCCTGCCTCACCCTACCCAAGACCGCTGGAGCCAGCACAGCATCTGCTTCCCAGCAAGCACCCACCCAAGGGGTCCCCAAGGGGCACAGGTGCTCAGCTACCCCAGGACTGGGCACTGAGCATCCCTGGCAGGCAGCATCCTGCCTGCATCCCTGGAGGAGCATGGGCAGCCGGCTGCGGCCAGTGCTGCCGATTCAGCAGTCACGGTGCTGGGCCAGAGGGATTTGCAGCACCACAGGACAGTGCAAGGTCAAAGGCAACACCTGCCCTGGGAGGACAGTGGAGAAGTGTCCCCAGCCAGCCTGAAGGACATGTCTGGGATCACGTCCCCACACTGCTGTGGCCACCAGGCTAGGGCATGTGTCCTCACAGCCAGAACTCCTGGCCAGAGCTCCCAGTCAGCACCATTCCCCCAGCTCTGCTTGCAACAAAGGGAAGAGGCTGGCCCAGCAGAGGTAGCTGGATTGGAGCTGTGAGGGTTGGCTCTGGCAGGGAGTAGGGACAGGCTGTAGCTGCCTCGTGTGGACAGGCGTGCCCAGCAGCCTTGCCCAGGTAGGTAGGGGCTTAAACCTCGTCTATTTATTGCTACCGCCCAGCTCGGCCTGCACCTGCTAATCACCTCCTGCCGCTCTATTCCTGGCCCCTTGTGCAACTCTCCATGGCAGCACCACCAGACAGGTCCATCCATCTGCTCGCTGTGTCCAGACTCAAGCCAACAGGATCTGACTGGCAGCCTGCCTGCTCCTGCCCTGTGCCTGCAGCACCCTGCCTGCAGCTCAGCCCCCTGCAGGGCCCTGGTGAGGGACCCCCAGGCAGGAGAATGTGACCCAAAGGCTTCTCTGCCCTGGGGCTTGCTCCCTGCCTGCAAGGGCCGCAGGCAGCCCCAGCTGACAGGTCCTGGAGAAGATGTCAGCCAGATGGCACACAACATCACTTCCAGCAGTGCCGGCTGGTCTCCTCCTGAGCCAGGCAGGGTTGGCATGCCACATGCCATGGGCATCCCACAGGTCCTGCTGCGGGAAGCTGGCCACGTCAGGGACAACACTGTCACCTGCTGCTGGAAGCCCTTGCAGAACCCCTCCACAGGAGGTCACAGCAAGCCCCAGCCAGGGCAGGAGCTGGCCAGGAAGGTGGGCTGCATAACAGAGCCCCTGCGGCAGCAAAGGTGGGCAGGCAGAGCCCACCTCCCCGCTGACAGCAGGTCCTTGTGTACCGGGACCTGCTGGCTCAGGGCAGTGTCTCTATACTATGGATGAGGGCAGCCGTAGCCTTGCTTCATCCTCCACCACCTGCTGAATAGCTCCCTTAGGCTGATGGCACCATGCAAGCAAAGGCAGGAACCACCCAGGGCACCTGGCACAAGCGACAGCCCTGCTCTCCCAGAAAGGGACACACTGCAAGAAAGCAGCAGCAGCAACTGCCAGCAGTGTACCCGGAAGGGATCAGTACCAATCCCAGGAGAGCGAGTGGGGATGGAGACACAGGCTCTGCAGCCAGCTGTTGCCTGGCATAGGAGGGGATCACACAGATCCAGATGTTGGGATCTGACCCCACCCCCCATCACAGCAGCCTGAGCTACAAGGCAACGGCCCCACATCCTGCCAAGCTGAGGCAAGTCAGCCAGGGGCCCCAGGCCTCACTGATACCTGCAAAGAAGGCACACCTGGAGGGCAAAGTGTGCCGGGGTGGAGGGGCTATCACCCCAGTTCATACCAGCAGGGCACCCTCGGGGGCAGGCTGGCACATCGGAAGCCGGGAGCAGTGGGGGCGGCCGCCCATGGCATGGGCACAGCTGGGCCCGACAGCCACAGCACCCTGCACATGCTGCCGGAGTGGCGGGCATCGTCCCACGGAAAACGCCCTTCCCTCCCTCCCTCCCTCATCCCAGCTGCGGGCGAGGGCCGAGGCGTCCCGTCTCGGGCACACGCTTCCTGCCACTCCTCTCCCACCGCCCACTACCGCTCTGCCATAAACATGGTAATTACCGGCTGCGACGGCACCGGCCGGGGAGGCGGCAAGGGAAAGGCGTGATTCATCCTGCCAACCCACGGCTTCTCCGCCGAAAGTCCACCGTGCCCATCCCCGCGGCCTCTGGGACCCTCCGGGATGGCATCACGGGGAAGTGTCTCATGACACCCGGGTAACTCCGGAGGGCCGCGGGGCCGAACCAGCTCCCCGCTGCTCTCCGGACCAGCGCAACCGTTCCGTATCTCTCGAAGCCCCAGGACACCGGGGACAAGGTCTCGCCCACCGGCAGCAGCCAGGTGGACGGGGCAGCACCGACCCCGGGCAGGCAGGACCCTGCCGTTCGCAGGACGCGCCGTGTTGGGGGAGGCTGCCGAGCCCAGACGGGGGGCACTTGCCACCCTGCAGTCCCCCCAGGACACCACCTTCCCGGGAGAAGCCGGGAACTGGCAGGGCTCGGCTGGATACGCTGCGCACCCCAGCCCTCACTCCGCAAAGCCTCCGGGGTGCCGGAACGGGAGCCGCGGTGCCTGTCCGCTCCCGAGGCCGTGCACCGAACCGGGACCCCCGCTGTCCAGGAACCCCGAGGGCATAGAGCGGCTCCTGGGGTTGTGCGAGGGGGGAGTTGTCCCGTGGCGGGCTGCGTCCCTCCGGTGCCCACGTTCCTCCC